>PYHW01010093.1:3260149-3333175 GCA_013186435.1 Turdus rufiventris
GTGTGAGAAAGAATTAGTCCTATCTACTTGTTTGGGGCTAGCAGTGTAATGGGATATCAGGGTTAAATATAAACTAACTTGTACAATAAAAATGGACTCATTTGGGAGAAGCGAAAAGGAAATGGAGCTCTCAAACTGATTCAGGGAGTAGCATATAAAAGATGAAGAAAAACATCATGGAATGAAGAATGTAATGCAGCAGCATCCGCAGCAACAATGTAATAATGAGGTTAGTGTCTTATGATTGCTTAATGTTACGTGTCAAATGTAAAGCACACAGAAAGTCTTCTGCATTCAGAAGCACAGGTGTAGAAAGAGGAAAAGGAAAAACAAAACAAATTGCAAAAATTTTATGTCAAGGGTGACAACCACATTGCTACTAAGCATGCCTCATATCTGCTCTTCTGTAAGACATTTAGGAAGCAATTTTACATTTGTTAAGCACAACAATGCTTGTCCAGTAGATAATATGTGCTTGCATATTTTTTTCAGTGGGTCCATAGCCCTCAGTGCTGTTAAGAACTCTGCCTTTGCAAAAAAGACTGCCAGGATTGTTCTGTAATATAGACCAGAGCCAGACCTGTGTTGAGAGGAAACGTTATAAATAAAAGCACGATCAAGATGTTGGCTGATTATTACTGAATACATTTGTATGTAAAATGTGCTAGACTGACTGTTCCCTTAATCAATTTATTTTGTTTTATTTCTCATTCTTTAAGCCTCGTCTGGACTTGATAATGAACAATAGAAGTATTGATTTTGCACTTACAAATGAGAGCCTAGGGGCTTGACTCTGCCAGAATGACCAGTCTCAGGAGAGAACTGGGAGCATCACTGTGATTTCTCACATGGTTGTACTTAGAATGTCCATATTTTAACTTCTGGAGTAAACATCATCTGCTTGTCAAGGAGCAGATATGACTGTAACTGCCCCCACAAATGTTCTATTTTCACAAGGTTTAGCTATGAAAGGAGGTGGCCTGCAAAATCTTGTCCAATACTTTCTGACGTATTTTCTTTCTTTTAATTGTTGCAGATCTTATTTCATGGCTCAAGATTTAGGGGTCCAATCACAAGTTACCACATATCAATAGAAAACACCTGGGTTCATAGTCTTGAGAAAAATAAACAAACCATAGGCTATGATTTCACTAGCAACTAAATCAGTTTTAATTAATCACTAAAGCCATGGGGAGTTGTCTTATTCTCTTCCCACTTAGTCCTCCATCTCTATGCCTTTGTCCTTCTCCTACCTTGTCCATTGTCTCATGACTCCCATAAAACTCCAAGAAAACATCACTGAGTTGACAGAAAACCATTCAGCACTTTTTATAAAAGTTTTGCTGGTTTGGGATTTTTTTTTGCAATGTTATGAGCTAAATCTGCTTGTGGTGGGATGTTATGTGTGTACATCAGGGTTCACTACACTCTGACTAATCTCTGTTACATATTCATATATGAAGATAGTTTAATATTTAATACAAATTTATTTATTTTCATTTGCTTGACATTACATGGGATTTTGATTCAGCACAGTGATAGCACAATGTACTGAACTCACAACACAAACACAATATAGCAGTTGCAACGTAGAGTTAAATTACAATATTGAATTGATTCCCATTTACCAGAGCCTGTAGGCTCAATATCGGGACAAGGGAACAACCCCCATTTACAGGAAAGAATACATGGAATGTATGGAATATGCATCTTCCCCAAGCCTTTCACCATAGGCTGTTTGGTGGACAGGAAGTACTGCAGCTGATGCGGAATAAGCACAGAGAGCTCAAAGCAGGGAGCAAGAAAAGAAGGGATTGGGAAGTATAGCATGATGAGTCAGTTTCTCTGGCCTCATGAAATTGCAGCTCTAGTTTAATTAACCATCTTATAGACTAAAAAACTCCTACCTGGTACTGAGAGGTATGTACAATTGTAATCACACACAAATTCTACATTCTCTGTTCTTCAGCATCTCTTCTGTGTTTTAGCATCCATATTTTTTATATACTAGACATTCACCAATTTATGAAAAAATGATCCTGAAAATCAGCTTCTCTTGGACAAGGAGGAAGGAAATAAATCCTTATTGCCTATTGCTGATCTCTGCTGCTCAAATCAATCAGAGCTGGTCCTAAACCTGACTTTCTGAATACATTCCCATGGAAGATTTCAGAACCGCATAGCAGCCTCCATGCTACAGATAAGTAGATTAAACTACTTCCTAAACAAAATTACTTCAAGAAGGAGTGATCTATGAAAGACATCATTCACTCTGTTTTTCAGGTGATTGTCTGTGGAGACCCAAATCCAAAACTTCGGCAACACTACCAACTGTGGCCAGTCCAAAGAGAAACATCTTAAGCAGAACAGCAGTGCAAAAAGCACAAACACATCATCAAGCTGGCTCTGACAGAATTTTTCCATGTTTTTTAGCTTCAAAGCAAGACCACTAATATCAGTCTGCAGCAGCAATTCTAGAGAAACTATGCAGATTTTCGTAAGTTATGGAAAAAATACTGTAAAGCAAGGAGCTGTTGGCTCAGCTCACCCTCATAAGGACAATCAGAATGGCAGCGTAGGGTCCAAACTCAGTTTTATAGAACAGAAAAAAAAATCTTTACAGCTGCCTGTAGCTAGAGCTTCATTTACTGTTGGCTTCTGGCAAACAATTTCTGCTCACCCCATTTCCATCCCTCACATTTCTTTCAAAAAGAAGGAAAGTAAAACTTGTCAAACCCTTAGTTAGCATGCTGGTACCCCTTTCTCCTCCACCTACTACCAGCTACTTGGAGTCAAAACTATCAGTGCTTGTAAAGAAAAAATGTGTCAACTTTTTATTTACTACATTTTTACATTTTACTATATATGGACTACTTTCTATAAGTGTTCTATATGTCTTAATGGCTTACGTTCAAAGCATTTCTGAAAGGAATTCTTTATCATTCTCATTAAATGAAAGAGGAAATAAACTTAGAGTTGAAAAGCGGTTTGGACTTTGTCACACAGACAATGAATAGTAGATAAATGCTTTGGACGCCTCTCTCAGCTCAAATACCAATGCCTTTACCAGTCTGAACATTCTTTCTCACTGCATTGTGACTTTTGCCATTCTATAAAAAGATACAGGAAGTCACAAATGGAATCATAGTGATTTGCCATGGAAACTTCAGTGAATATTTCATTGAAATGAAAACAAGTTACTGTGTATATCCAGACCCATAGAGCACGACAAAGTTCTGCCAACAGATATGTCTTGTGCCATAGGTTATCCATGACATCCCCAGGGGGATGACAGAGAACCAGGACGTATGGGAGACCTGTGCCATTCTGGGCTAGCCTTTGAATGCCATGCAAGGTAACTTGGGGCATCAAAAAAAAGGAAACTAACTAACTGCATGGAGCTCCTAGCATTTGTCTTTATGTCTCCAGTATGCAGAAAAAGGAAGGGGGCATAAAAAATTGCCATATCTGTGCTTAAAAGCAGTCCACAATTTATGTTTAGAATATGTGCTTTGTATAGCCAATGTTTGCCAAGAATTACCTCTGAGAAAAGACAGTAATTGTCCTAAGTAAGTTAGCTCTAGGCAAAGACTAACTTTACAATGAGACCCACTGCAACTGTACTGCCTTGGGGCTGGGGACGTTTTTTGGATTTGTGGGGGAGGGGGGAGAGGGGGGAGGTTGTCTTGTTTTTTATTATTGTTTTAATTATTAGGCATCTTTTGTACAATACTGGGAAAAACATCAAGTTAGGAGTAACCAGTTTGTGGGTTGCCCATGCAATCTTAAATCATCTTCTTCATTTTACAATGAAAGCTTTAATTCCACAATCATGGAACATTTATGTCACAAATCTCTTGACTCATTGAAGAAAGATTACAAGTAACAAACAAGCAAGGCATGGTTCTTATGTTTTCAAGACATTTGTTGATATGCTTTCTAAAAATATTGGATGAGAACCGCTAAGAACCTATGCTACGCCTATCTTCAGTCATACTGGACATGGTTCTTCCAAAACAGGGTATCAGAGTAGAACTGGAATAAGACAGTTTTGATAACCTGAATTATTACAACTCCTGCCTCTGGCTCTTCAGTTTGAATTTGATGACTGCTTTTGTTTTTGGTTTTGGGTTTTTTTTGTTTTTTTTTTCTTTAGCTCTTTTCTAGCAAAAAAAAAAAAAAGGCAAAACAATTGTAGTAAAGATCTGGGTCAAAATTATGCAAGAATGGAGCATCACTGAATAGCTGAGTGAATCTGAGTTTAAAAGCAAGGTTTTTGTAAGCATCTGCTTAGTGAGGTATCAAAATTGATCTGCCTTAATGACAAATTAAAGCCTAAAAGCTTTTTTATGTGAAGTTGGTGTTATCATGAATCCTCCACATATAGCAATGTGTGAAGAGGATTGCAAAAGGTTTTTTTACAAGTATTGGAATGAGAATTCTGTTGAATAGAGTTATTTTAGGTCATTAAGCTGTATGGTAGCATTAGACATGTACATGCATTGTCTCATTACTGCCTTGTGATTCTTTGCCATCCTTGTGTTTAGCTAAAAATAATTTTTGTTTAGTACATACACTATAAAGCTTGGTAAGGCAGCCTTCTGTCCTGTACTTGCACAGGAATCAGCCCAAAGGATTTAGGAATTGGTGAGACACCCTGTTTGTCATATTCCATACAGAAATTTATTTGTAACCGACCCTTCTCCAAAATACTTGAGGAGAGGGCATCATTACTTGACTTTGCTCTGAGTCTGTCCCTGTTCTGCCCGACAAGACCTTCAAGAGGAATTGCTCAGCAAACATCTATTGCTCTCTGATGGATCATGTCACTGCTGCTGCCCAAACTCTAAAAGACAAATTATGCTGTGTATCTAAAAGAATTATGTAGCTATAAAAGACTCTTTGCTAAAGGACTAATTAGTGTATAAGCACCTACCACAGCTACAAGCACTGGAAAAGGAATTAATATAAAGGATTTTTATTCATCTATTCTAGATAAAAGCAGGTATAGTGATTATATTTGGACTGAAGGCATTTGGCTTGTACAAAGCATAAGAAGCCTTTTGTTGTGATACTGCTAGTTCTGGCATGGGAAGGCGCAGCTTATTTAGTGAGACCAAAACCTTCTGAAACTGTGAAAGATTCGCTTCTCCAATTAGATATGCTTAATTTGCTCCCAGTGTACTCATTGTCTGTAAGAAATGGCCCATCCATCCTGAAAAACTGTTTCTGTTTTGTAGAGTGAAACTTGACTAAATTTATAACGAGAGATGTTCTGCATCAGTTATCCAGTTAAAAATTAACCAAAGAACTGCGTTGTTTGCCAAGACCTGAGTTCAAGGAGCTTCTGTCTCCCATACAATTGCTGATGGTGATTTTAGCAACCAAGCGGAGTGGGAAGCTGAATCCTTTGTTCTTCTTCCCAGCATCAAATGTGCAGGTGGATGTTTACTGATGCAATTTGCATACATATGGACAAAGCTGAGGGACAGGCTTTCCTGCTCTCAGAAGAGCTAAAATGCAGTTCCTGGACGATTTTATCTATATGACATAGCTGCCTGTATCAGTAGTGGTGATCTGGGCCATTTTCTCTGCCTGATAATTGTTATACATCTTTCAACCCCTTTCCTGTCTATGTAGCATTTGAATTATCTGTCTTCCTCAGGCATTTAAGGAGTGATTCCAGAGCTTTTGTGTGGAATATAAGCACATTCGTGCAATTCCTAACAAGCCTGCTCAAAAGAGAGCAACTTATCTGTTAGCCCATTCCCATGCTGAAGCATGGAGTATCTCATCATGAGATGAGCAATCAATGAGTAGCCTGCTGCTCCCCATTAATTTTCCGGGGAAACAGGCATCTTTTTTCTTGAATCCCTTTTGCACATTGTTCTCCTATTGTGCTATGCAAGTTAAAGCATCTTCAAGGAATTTCACACTTAATTTAAACCTTTTTCAGAGGTTTAAATCACAAAAACTTTGATATTGCCAACATTTTTTGTGATACAGTTTATTGCCCAGCAATTAAAAATTACCTATGTACAAAAAAGTGCCAAACAACAAAATAATTTAATATTTGAAGTGTTTCTTCTGTTACTTTGATTGGTCAAGGAATAATTAACATAGGCCCCAATTCCCTCCTCTGTGACAGAAAGATATAATGAGGTTGTTACTATTTACTTATCAATTTTTAGCAGTGTCTCTAATTACATAATAAAAGAAATCTGGTCACATTGTGAAACAATAATGTAGGGTCTTTAGTCTGCACCTGATATCAAATAATTTTTCAGAGTTATTGTTTGACATTTTGTCTCTCTCCCCATACATATTCTTTCCTGAAATGTTTTTCTCTCATAAAAAATAAAAATCCATTGAGAATGCATTTTAACACCAATAAACTTTTTAGCATGCATCTTAGTGATCTGCAGAACATCCAAGAATTTCAGAACAGTCCAGGAATCTCCTCACTGAACCAGCTGAGTTAAGCACCCTAGGGAAAACATATGTATTTCTGCTTAGCATGTGAGTTTTGCTGAACAAATGGCATTAGAGGTTAATGTTAAAAAAATATATATTAAATCAGATGTCTTCATACAGGGAGATGATCTCTGAGGTCTTCATTATGGCTATGATCTTGATCATGTTCTTATAGGCACAAAAGTAATTTTTTCCTGTGCTTAGCTGCAGCTGGTTGTCAAATTAAAATTGGAATATATTATGGAGTATATGATGCAAGATATCACAAAAACTATGAACTAGCTTCATAACTGAGACTGAAAGCACCTAGAAGAACAATATATCTGAGCCTGGTATCAGAGAGGATGCCCGGGCCCTTCACAACTCCAAGCCACATTTAAAGGAGGGCAGCATCTCAGTTCAGTGTGAGCAGTTCTTTGTGTACTTGTCCTTGCTCCTCTTTTTAAAATTTTTCTTCTTGTTGTTTTTGCAAGAACCAGCCCATCAATCTGTAGGAATATTGGAGATGAAATATCTTAATCTGATGCTGACTTTGGAGTTTATATGGGAATCCAGGATTACACCAGTCCCCCAAAATTGTATTTCACACCAGTCCCCAAAATTGTATTTCTGAAGACAAAAGGGCATGACATGGGTTTTTGTTTTGGTTTTATCTCAATTAAAATGGAAAAGTCTACAAACTGTTCTTTTGCAGAAAATCTGTTTTGGCTGTCAAAATGTAGCAGTGAAAATATTCTTGCCCTGAGGAGAACACATGACAATATGGAGACTGCTGTCCAAAATTTCCCCGTTTATACTCTGTGGAACTGCAATCCTGATGTGTAAGTGCTGATATTCAGAAATATTGCTTCTTCATGTACTCAAAAGTAAAGCTGTACTCCCACAGCTTGCTTCTCTGTTTCTTTGTCTTCCCACCCTTCTCACAGCATGCGAGCAGCTCTGGAGAGCTCCTCACTGTCAAGTTATAAGAGTAGCCTCAAAGAAGTGAAACAGGCCAAAACATATTGCCACATCTGCCATAGTATTTCTTCTTTTTTTGTGATTTTTTTTACAGTAACTTAGAGCGTATTTCTGTCTTCCTTCAGCCCTTCTTTTACCCTTCATAGCATGCTGCTCAGACAAGTCATAACTGTTTGTGTTGGAGGATGACAGAGCACCCGTCTTCTTCACGGAAATGTTGAAAAGTGACACATTTTGCTAACAATCTTCTCTTTAAGTGCATGAACTCACCTGCAGGTAGTCAGCATTAACCTGGCAGAAGAGAGAGGCAGGAACTTGGTTAAGAACTTGGAACAAAAGAAAAACTTATTGTCTTGAGAACAATAACTCACTGCTTTTCCATGCTAAATAGACACTGCTTTGTGAAGAATCATCCCTGTCTAAATAAAATTACTTATATTGATTTAGTTTAAAACTCTTTATTGTCTCAGCACAAGTAAATCAAATACAACTGATACAGCTCAGAGGCATTTATCACATCATCAGAGTATTAACTTTCTAGATGACTGTATCCTGGAATTACATTAAAAAGTTAATTTCATCAGTTTTAAAAATAGGACCACTTAAAAAAATATCTTTATTCCAGCAAAGAATTTCTAGAACTTTGCCTCACTGTCTAAAATCAAATTGAAACAAGGACTTCAGAGGAAAAGTTCTATTTTTGACAAACCTGCCACCTAAAATGAAAATTTGACTGTATTTATTTTTAGAAGGATTTGTCCAAAATTTGTTTCTTACACATCAAGAAAAGAACAAACCAGAATAGCAAGTCTATCAGGAGTAGCACTGTAAACTACAGTAATTTCACGATTATAAGCCGCGCCGAGTATAAGCCGCACTTCTGGGTGTCAGCAACTTTTCATTCTTTGTCCATATATAAGCCGCACCTGATTATAAACCGCACTCCAAGTTTGGACCAAAATTTTAGTCAAAATGGTGTGGCTTGTAATCGTGAAATTACTGTAAATACAGTACTATTTGGAATTGGATCATCTGTTCTGCTTGCAGATTGGAGGTAGCTTGGTTACATTTTTCTGCCTCTCTTCTTCAATGGAAGGTACTTGCTGCATCAATGAGTATGTTTAACTTCTCATCAACATAGTGGAAAAGGTATTTCTTCCACAGGCAAACTGCATGACAGACTTCACACCCTTCTCCTGGCATATAAGACATAGGTGACTCTTCCAACACATGAACAAAAGGTCTGATGCCTCCTAGCTGCCCCATACTCCCTGTGGGATAGACAGACATACATGCTTCACTCAATGAACTTGATCCAAAGCTTATGAAATCCAAAGAAGGTTTTGCATCAAGTTCAGTGGCTTTGAATCAGGGCCCCAGGTGGGAAATTTTGACCTAGTAGTTTACAGGCCTTAACAAGGAACTTGTTCCCTTATGGGATCTTAACAAGAAAATTGCTAGATAAATTCATAAGCTGTCTCTTCTGAAACACCATGTAGAATGACCATCAGTTAAGAAGAAATATTAATGCATTTTCAAAGGGTTTGGGTGAGTTTTGAACAAAAAAGCACAAGAATTCAAGTTGCTAAATTACTCCTGCACTGAAATGTTTCCCTGTGAGAATGTGAATGTGTAGAGGTACGGCATCATCCATGTTTTCTTTTATGAGTCTACCATATTGCTCACATTTCACTGGTCTTTTAATGATGTTTCTTGTTTCAGCCCTTAAGAGAACAAGAAAGTTTTAAGGATGGTCTATTAATGCTTCATGGCTTTATTTTTCCTTTCTGTGGTCCAGTAAATGTTATCAACTTTTGTGTGCTAAATTCATTTACTGGCCAATTTAAGAATTCACCCTCATAAACATTTCACCTTTATTTCTTTTCATATCAGCAGCACATGGGATGAATAATAGTGTTGGCATGCCCAAGACTGACTTCAAGGGCCAGAAATCGTGCACTACAAATCTGGAAAACCTTGTGCTTGACTTCACAGGATTGACTTCACAGCAGTAAATGGGGCTTGAGCTTTGCCAGAAATTCAGAACAATTTTCTGTGCAGCAAGAATTTTTTATAACGTACCATTTGTAAAAAAAAATTTAAAAAATAAATCAACTGACCTCAAAGAACATTGGATTTCTCTTTCATTTTTGTTATAGGTAGTTCTTTCCTAAGACCTTTACTTGATGCAGCAGTTTGCTATCACCTTAAGAGTAAATACTAAAAATCTTTTAGAAACATTAAACTTTGTAGTATGTAAATATTTCTAATAGTAAAGGTTTTTCTGCGATATAATATAGAGGAGTTACACAGATAATTAATTTTCTCTGCACTGTCCCATGTGAGGGGCAGCTTATTTGGAAATATTAGGGCTCTGTACATTCAATAATTGGTATCCTTTGTTTATCTCTTTAATTCTTGACCCAACTGTCATTATCTTAACATTTGCTGAGTGTGGGTGTTGCTGTGGCCCAAGAACAAAATGATGTGCCTCTAAAGGGGAAGTGGTGCTTTAAGAGGCAGAGCTTTTGCAAAATGATGTAGTAGTAAAAATAACAAATTGCCTACTCCTTAAGGACTACAGACATAAGAAGAATCAAAACTCAAATGGCATGATGGCAAAAATTTAAAAGAATTTTTTCCTTTTCAAATAGCATACATTTTAACTCGACAAATATGAACCATCTGTAGAAAAGCCCTGAAGGAAAAGCAGCAGTGCAGATTGCTGCTAATGTCCTGCTCCCCCTCTTGTTTGCAATACATCTCAGGCTATCTTTTTTCCTATGTGCATTTCATGATCTCTTACACTAATTATTTGGAATTCACTTATAATAAATGCCTTCTGTCATTTTGCACTGTGGCATGCCCACTGGACATTCACTACTTTTGTGTGCTACAGAATGACTATTATAATGGAGTTCCAGACAGATCGATACACTTTTTTGTTGAGGAAAATTTACTTAAACAAAGCCAAATATATTTCTGTCAGAGATGCTTTCCTTTCTTAATTTGATTATGACAAGAAACAAATCAAAAAATATTACTGGGACAACATAAATTATCTTTAGTTGTGTTTCTGCAAGTATTTCAATGTTTTGAAAATTATGCTATGTTATAGAACTAACAAATTTTCAAATTTTAGCCTACAGAGCTTTTGTTGGAAAAAAAACCTCAATATTATTGTGGTTGACACTTGTAGAATGGTAAAAGAGCCTATCTCAGACTCCTGAAGACTGGGCTGCAACATCTCTCTCAGGGCCTGAAAGTCTCTGATCCATATACCCTTTCATCCCAGAAGAGTGAGATCTATCAGCATCTCATCTACACCTCTGCCTTAAATTAATGTATGCTTTCATCAAAGGAACTGCAACGTCACATAGCTAAGACATTAGGGACTCTATGCATGACACTGGGCTTTGCCAAGAGTCAGTGCTTCTCATTTGTCCCAGAGAGTTTGGGCAAATGACCTCAGCCTTCTCTTCTTAGCTTGATTCCCATGTAGTCCTTAGGCTGCTACCAAATTTCTTGTTAAAGTTTTCCTATGAAAGTATCATCCAAATGGGTTTTTTTTTTTTTTTGGAAGACACATTTAGGAACTGAATCCTACCCCACTGACCCTATCTCTTATTCAACCTGCCATGTCCAAGATTCCTTATACCCCAAGAGACAGCACCACCATCGTATAACCAGTGTGTAACCATTAACTTTTTGTTCCTATAGGGGAAACCAGAAGGGTCACCAGGGCTGGGCTTCATAGTTGGGTAAAACACATTTACAGGGGACCAGAATTTGCAGAGCCTTCTGACTTACAAAGTTTTCCCTTCTGCCCTGAAAAAATGTGGATCTTTCAGTTATCATTCCTCTACTATGAGTGAACAAGGTTGTGCTGAGTAAATCTAAGCCAGGTACTCAAACTTTTCAAACTTATCTTCCAAAATATAAGCACTTGAAGCTTATCCCTTGTTTTAAATAAAATCCAGAATTTCTAACCTGATTCCAATACTGTCTGGATGTACTAGGAGCCTTGGCACAGGCCTTGAGTGACTATTTGTCCATTCAGTGTGTACTGCAGGGGATCACTTCCAGCCAGATTGAGTGAGAAACTGAGAGGGCTTTTTCCCAAATTACTTGCATGGAAAATTCTACTGCTATCACTTCAATTCAGGTTTACATCTGATTGAATGTGGAAGACAAGGATATTTGCTGCTTTTAGTTCTTAATGCCATAGGATGTAATTCATATCAATGTTTGACAAACTGGGATCTTTAAAGGAAATTGCTTAGTCCTATATTATTGGAAGTGGCATTTATATATCTGGATGTTTTCTTGTGGTTCTCTTTTTCTCTGTAGTTTAGCTTTCTGGTACTAATAAGTTTTCCAGAACAGAAATGCAATAAAGTCAAGCAGTGATTTATGTCCTGAAACAGAGGCAATTCTAATGCTGAAAACCGATGTATATTTTTTCTTACCTTCTTTGCTATAAACAAGAAGGAACTACCTAGACCAATTTCATAATCTTTGAAGCCTTTATCCTGTGTGGACATATACCAGTCAAATGCCAAATAGATTTCAGATCAGAGCTTTAACAGTCAAATAATATAGTATGAAATAGGATAGTATGAAATAAGCAGAAATATACATATTTTTCTCTTGTATGATGAAGCTCCTGGTGTTGTGGAAGTGCTGTTTCTACCATCCATTGCCGTTATTTGTGCATGTACACTTTATTGTTGTTATTCTCTCAAGATTTTTTTTACCAGTATCTGCTTTTTTTCTGACATTTCTTCTGTTACTTGGTGTATCTGTGTTACCAATAGATATGGCTTTATAAAGGGAAGGCCTGGTATCATGGCTCTGGCCTGTTACTTAGGCTAAATGGACTGGAACTATGGGAGGGTGGCTCAGATGGAACAGGGGTAGAGAAACATGAGAGATGTGAGACCCATGCTGTGGGACTGCCACATGTCCACATCGTGCTGTGTGGTGCTTGGTTGACTTGGGTTTGGTGTTCCTTAAAATTATGTAAACTAATAACCAGCTAATTGCTTAAAAAGGTTGGGTTTTTGGCAATAAAGAGCACTGCTTCTCACTCACCTCGGGTCCTTCATTACTGCAACATATCTGATACTATGCTTATGATCCTGTGCAATGTGCTCTAGGATGATCCTGCATGAGCAGGGAGTTTGGAGCCACTGTGGTTCCTTCAAACATTGCCCATTCTGTGTTACTGTGGTCTCTGTGTGCTCCTTCTGCCAGGCAAAGATTGTTTCCCCTCCCCGATCTGCAGACACATCCATGCACAGACCACAGTGTTTCATTCCCCAGTCCTGCCTTCCCCCAGTGCTCACTCTCCCCTCTCACCCCAGGTGCCTGTTCTTTCCAGATCCAATCCCAAACCCTCTCGATCTCCTCTCCTCAGCACCCTCTTCCAAGGCCTAGGTCCTGCTTAGATCTCCCCCATATCCCTTCTTCTCAGCTCTGTGAGAGATCCCTACTCCATCTACCACTCATAATTGTATTTTCCTAGACTTCTCTTTCTCTTCAACTATGTACTTGAAAAGCCACAGTGAACAGCTAAAACAAGGGACATTGTTTTGCTGGAATGTGATAGTAGTCTTCTGAGAGTAAGACTTTTATCTATAGACAATTAAAGAGCTGCTCTGTCAACTAACCAAATGCCAAGAACTCTGCATGCCTCCATTTTCATTCTTTAGCATTCTGATTTCTACCCAAACCCCTAGGTTTCCACCCATTGACACAAGAACATTCCACAGAAATGGCTAATTGTGGCATTCCAAAGTTACTGTATTAATTCCAAACATCCACAGATGTCAGTCCGCAAGGTCTTATAAGCTCAGACAATAAATGTCACCACAAGTGCCCCATATTTACTGTCTCTCAAAAAGCAAATGTACTTTCTACACAAGCAAAACCGCGGTTTTCTTTTTCTAATTATCGCCTTTGTCATCATAGGCTGGACTCTGGCACTCATATCTGAGTTCATTCCTTCTTATCCATCAACAGCAGTACCAGCACTCCTGCAGATCAAAGGCCCTGTTCAGCCTTGCAAAAAACAATTTTCTTCTGCTGTGCTCTCAGTTACCCCAAGGCTCTCCCTGTTCTTAACAGTAATGCCTCTTTCAAGCATTCAGCCATTACCAGGCAGTCTTAAATTTCAGTATCATGACCTTGACTTAAAACTAACCTGTCTGTTCCTCTACATACATGTGGGTTGCCATCTCGACCTTTTGTTAATCACTGTGAAAACTAGAGGAGAATTTAAATGTTACTACCTGCAAACATTTGATTTAAAGAGGAATCTTTTGGAGCAACACTAAATACTGTCAGGGGCTCATGCAGTATTGCACAGAAATTATTGCAACCGGCTGCATTAATCTGTCACTCTGCCATTGACAGAGAGGGTGGGTGAAATAAAATCCTTGGCTCTCTCTGGTTCTAAGTCTGTGATCACTCTACACTGACGTAAAAAGCAGCTGTTGCCAAAAAGGGGTGGTCTCATTCCTGCTACATTTCTTGCGTTGATTCTGCTGTTCAGAGGCTGCATGATGAGTGGGGTCAGCAAACTAAATAGTATTCTGACAGGATAGTTGTAAGATAAATCCGCCCCTGACACAAAAAATTATGTGTATGCTTGAATTTTACTGGTACTAGAATTTCAGGAAAAAAATTGAATGTGAAATTGAGGAAAAGTATCTAAAAAAAAAATTAATTTTCAGCCATTTTTCAGGATATAAACCTACATTCTTCATTCAATATTGCTGCAATTTCCACACCAATTTGAAAATTGAACTTAGCCTTAGCAAGGAATCAGGTGCATTTATGCAGTTCCACCAAGGGTATCGCTCTTCTGAATGTCAGATTCCTGTTGCTTTGCTGCTGTGCAGATTATGATTAATGGATGCTGTGTGAGCATCATCTACCTGTTCTGTGGGCCATGAGAGCACTTATGCTATACTTGCACAGGAGATGAAGATCAGTAAATACTTCACAAGTCTTCTCACCACCAGCTTTTACTTACAGCAAATACAAATTTTATCTAGATTCCACCATAAACAGATACACTGATGAATACATTATAATAACATGCTCATTCTCCTTCAGGGTAAATGGATTTAAGGTGCAATATTCTATAAATCTTCCTTGGCTGAAGTATGAAAACATACATTTTTGTGAAAAAGAACTCCAGGACTTGTGTGAAGTACTTTGAAGATATCTGATATGTTTCACTCATATAGTGATTATTGTTTAGAGTGTAGAGTTGTAATGGTATGTTCAATACTTTTAAAATAGCACATTTACTATACTTTTCTGAAGGAGTTTATAGATAAATGCTATTTCCCAGGCTGGAAGATCTCATAGCTTTTTTAAGATTCCAATATTTGTTTTTTTAATGGACTGATCTCAACAAAGGTCACTGTAATATCTGAGATTTTTTTTCTGACATGGCCACATTTCATATAAATACATATAAAAGACAGCTTGAACGCTCCTGATTTAAGTTTCATACCAAAGTAACTCTTCTTGAAGCAACGTTATTATTTTCTACCATTGAAAACATGAACTGCCTGTCCATGCTGACAAAGAACTTGGCTCTTCCTATTTCTGAGTCTTCCAGACAACTTTTTGGAATTTGCTTAATTATATCCCTTGGCAAATATCTGACTCATACTTCCTGATGTCCTTAATTAAATGTTCTAAGATTTCCCTCAGTTACAAACCCTTTGATCTGTGCACATTTATTAGCAACCAAAGAGTGAATCCTGAGCTGAATTGTCCAAACTTCACTTTCTGCAGAATCCAATAGCATAAGCTCCTTCTAGAAAAGGTTGGAAATTATTTTAAATTAACTCTGCTGTGCTCCCTTATTCAGCTTCCCAGAACTGGCAAAAATGGATTTTCCAGATTTCCAGAGAAATTTAACCCGAAATGAAAAGTAAATATGGAAAATTCCAACTTCCATAATTACGGTGCCATAATAATCAACCAACTTGAGGCGTTCAGAATATACCAACCTACCTTAGTTATAATTTTTATTACCACTGTTTCCTACAAAGATTAAAAGGTGTGGCAGGAAACCTTAGCTAAAATGCTTTTCTGAGTATGTCTGAGCCTATGCAATATCAGAGTATATCTGATTAAGGCAGGATTGGCAAATAAGGAACTTTATCACTTCAGACACTTGTGACATACTGCAGTGAGGGTTACATGCTGCACTGCGTTTGCTGGTCAGGCTGCAAGTTTGAATTCATTGTTATTCAATTCAAGCACATTCTGCACAATCTTCCAAGGAACCCTGTTAAATTTGACAGGATTTACTTCAGTCATTTCAGTAAAACAGCAGGGTGTAATGTTACCTTATTCTGACACATCCTTGAAACTAAAAAAATACAAGTATTAATCCATTCCAATCCCTGACATATAAAAAATATTTCAAGTGTTGTTCTCCAATACCTCACAAATTGACATTTAACAGTCCCTTTAGGTACAGGGATTCCATGGGGACGCACAGCTAAGGAAGCACAACTATTAAACCAAACCAGTGACTTTCTCATCACTTAAATCCAGTTATACATACTCTGGTGCAAGCAGATTCAAGACAAGCAGCAATTAATCAAAGTGTTAAAGGGCAATTTTATGATGTTTAAATGCTTTGAGCATTATAATGTGACTGAGAGTTTAGAATTATTCCAGATGTTGAAGACATCATTTCGTAAAAATGAATAGAAGTTAAAAACTCCATTGTATCCCATCAGCTTCCATTCAGGCCAGCTCTTCTAGCACTGACTCTAAATCACTGATTTTTGGAGACATGCCAGTAAAACAAATCAGTCCCTTGCTAACATCTCCTTGTCTATACAAAGTTATTTACAATCAGAAGGCCTCCAAGAATGATGCTGAGGCACCATTTACAAATTGAAAGAAGCAAAATGGCTTTCAAATGAACATTCAGGGCCCAGAGGAAGAGAATATATAAAAATAAATGTAAAAATAAAGGTGAATATTAAAATATACATGCACATAAAATAGATATCTATATAGTTATATGTACATATCCACCACTCAGTGCAACCTGACATTTGTTAGAGTCTGTACATCACATACAGAATATTTCTGAGACAAGAAAGCACATCCATGTGGAAGACACTTGGAAGAAGAATTTAAGTAAAAAGGTAGGATAGATGCTTGTTCTTTCTGAATCCATTCTGATCATTCCCTTTTCCTTTGGTCTTTCCCTCAAATATCTGTGAATAAGTTTTGCACCTTATTAATCCCATTAAAAGGTTTAATGGAGAGTTTTACCCAGTCTCACAATTGTCTATCCCCTGAGCCCTCAACAAGCCAGGTGCCCCTGAAGGCAGTAATCCTGGTCAGTTTGTGCAGTGTTTCCCTTGGGTCTCCTTGATGGGTTTCCTCCTGAAGACCATTGTCTGATCCTTTTTAAGGAACCTGGGAGAGGGCAGATTAGGGCGCTCTGTTTGAATGGAATAGATTATGGGGGTTCCACAATCCATCATTGCTTTTCCTTGCTCAATGCAATTAGCCTTCAGTAGCATAACCTAATATACAGATATTCTACTTTTAACTCATTTGTGTGCATTCTCACAACTTTGTCTCTCCTTTCCTCCTACACTGTGCATATATCACTGCTCTGTAACAAAAAAACCAAAAATGTACCTAACATCTCATGTTAATAAGGATCCAGCTGTGGCAGCATGATATCCAGCACAAGATAATTTATCTCCATTTTTTGGGCTTCACACATTCCATTAGGCTTTGACCTGCTCCTACTAAACACTCTGAAAAACCTTCATCTTCCCCAGTATTGCAAAATATTATGTCTAGTATTTTTCCCTTTTTCCTCTGCATTCTATCCTTCATCCAAATGTCCTGTATGTCCTTCTGAATTCAGGCAAACATTTGCATATTTCTTTGCTTACATCCTCTGACCTACCTAACTCTGTTTCAAATACAGTACTGCAAAAGCCAAACTCCTTCCCAACTGGTCTCCTTCTGTTTCCTGGCAATGAACCTCCTTCTCTAGTCCTGGTCATTTTGCAGTTTCAGGAACATTTTTATGTTCTCTCCCTGTTTCCTCTCCTCAGCATCTTTACACTGTGCTTCTCCATGTCCATGTCTTTCTCATCTCTGCTTGAGCTTATTCTAGCTCTTATTTGTTCCTTTTTTGCTGCATCAACCTCTTCTCCAGCAGCTTATAATGGATTCTATTTCATTACTTTATACAGCCTCCCTGCTGTCTGAAAATATCATTCATGTTTTCCAAAATCACTCCCTATCTGTCTTCCTTTGTCTTCTGAACAAAGCTGCATTTCTTTCAGCAGCTACATAATAAGCCAGTCATTGTCAACAAGTCTGATGTGATTCATAGAATGCTTACTAAAGTCCTCCCTTAGAAGACTTTAGTAGGCACCCTTTTGTACACTACTCCAGTTTTCTCCAGCTTCCATTTAAAACTCTCCATTGGCTTCTTCTCAGCAGAAACTCAGTGTTTTTCTCACATCTGAAATGGGAGGCAAACTTGCATCCATATTGAATGCAAAATCAAGTCTCTCTTTAAAAAAAAAAAAAAACCATGCCACTGAAAATAACCCACACCTAATAACAGCTACTGGATCAAGACATCATTCCAGTCTTTGATAATAAATAGTTCTGGCTTTTTTTTCCTTTCATCTTTAGTTATTCTTTCTCAACATCTCTGGTTCATCAAGATAAATTCCATAACCTTTTTCACCTCTTGTACCTGACTCTCTGCTTGCCATTGATATTGCCATTCCTCTGTGTTAACCTAAACTTAGTAATATCCTAATCAGTCCTGTATCATCCTTTCCTTTAAATAACACTTCTGCCCTTATGCTCATAAAATTGGGCATTCCTTCAAGGACTTCAAAACACAGCAGGCAGGAGCTTAGTGTTTTAGGGCAGAGCAAGAGACCAAGGAAAAAAAAAGTGGATGACAGATAATTTTAAAGCTGCCTTCTGAAAATTTAATCCTTTTTCTTGAAACTAGCTGTGTCAATGGAGAAGCCAGCAACTAATGAGAATAATATTAATTTTGCAAGAGATATGGGGACTTAAAGTATGTGTGAGATGGAATATGCCCTATGTTAGCTGATGCATTCAGACACCTCTTAGAAAACATTCATGGCCCACTGTGTGGTTTGTCTGCTGATATTTGGCAAGAAGCACATGTAGAGACCAAGATTCATAACTGGACTTGGCAGCTTTCTATAGCTGAGTGGATTAAGCCAGTGCAGTAAAGAAGGAGGTGGGCAAGCTTAAATTATTTCCATATGGGAGAAGAATTTTGATATCTTAAGGGGATTTTAAGCCTAGAGGCTGAGCCTTCAAAACTTTCCAAAATTAAAAATGCACCTTTGCACATAAGCCTGAGAGTTATGGCTGGAATCTTTTCAGAAGCCTGAAAACCAGTACAGTGCTGGTGTCATATATCTCTAGGTCTGCAATATCTGAGGTGATAAATCTAAAAAAGAATTTAGTAATAAGAAAAACTTACAAAGTTATGGGTTCGATAAAGGAGGGAGTAGCTAAGATCTTATACTTAGTCAATAGTCTTTGTGGCATTAAATATGGCACACAAACTTCAGAGTCAAAATGTGGTCACATACCAGTGTTTCTTTACTTTATTCCCTCCAAAACCTGCTAAGATGCTGGTTTTCCAGGTATAATTCTAATGTTAGAAGTTTACTTCTATAAGATGGCACTTCCTCAGCTGTGTAAGGAGATATTAATATCAGGGAAACCTTCACATGGAAGAATATGCAGAACCATTACATCATATTCAGCACCAGCTGAGGCCTGAAAAGCTGAAAATCTGCCAGATAAGCAATTTTAGGAATTGGGAATGATATCATGCAATATTATTTTTGATAGCCACCCTCCCAGACAATTTGTAGCATCTAGGATGACAGCAACTCATGCTGCAATTATTATGCTTCATTTATACACCTTTTCATGTTTAGTGATAATTTCAGCTTGCACACAATAATTGCTTCTTCATCTCAATGCTATCATTTGTTGATTGTGATAGCTTTATCTTTGCACCATTAAGCTGAATATGTTTGTATATTCAGCCTTTTACAGTGATAGATTTATAACCTTAACTGGTCAACTTTGAAAACTACTTCAACAGAAGAAAGGGGGGAAATCCTCAGTTTTTGGACAGATTCAGAACATTTTTAAGGAGAAAATCCATTTTGTATGAAACTTGTATATGAAACTTAAAGGTTTGTTTTGCTTCGCTTTTTCTTGCTTAACTTTGTCTTGTTTTACTGGAGGAAAGGAAGAAAGAAAGAAAGAAAATGAAACTGTCTATCTCTTTTTATTGATAAAATATTAATGCAGAATGGCAGAACAGTGTTTAATTATTGTCTCCTGAATAAAATTCATTTCAGGCTATTGAAGGAAGACAGAAATTATAGCAGAAAATTTCAAGACAAGACATGGCACTTATTTTGAAGAGGGTATTTTCATGTAAATTTAAGATAGACTATTTGAGATATCTTTCTCTTCAGTAAATTCTGATGCCTTGCATACCTGTTGCTAATAACAGGTATACATCCTAATTTTTCTTTGGCTATTAATTACATTTTATTTTTAGGAAATTAAAATTTCTGCTGCCTCCATCATTCTATCAAGCCTAGTCGGTCTATATTTTTAGGGCTATATACCAGAGGAAAATGATACATGATAGGAAGTCTAAAACCATTCCCATAATTAGTCCAGTCCCTCACAGCTATTCAGTGATTTTGTGTTTTTCCAATAAAGGTACAACAGTCAGGTATATCACTGGAGGCTCATTCTGATCATGTGAGCTTTAAATTAAACTGAACATGTGAAAAAGCATAATGCAAGCTACTTTTTGTTGCGAGCAAATGTACTTTTTGCACTTATTATTCTTCTATTTTTGAAGCAAACATAAATACATTGCAGCCTGAATTTGGAGCAGATGGAAATTTTCACATTACTCAAAGGCTGGCCGAGAGAGAAGCTGTAAATTTCTAACCAATCCAGATAGAGCCTTCCATGTTTCTTACCACAATGAGTACATCAAAACAACTCAGGGAAAGAACTGCATTCTGTGAGCTGGAATATAAATTCTGACCTATAGACTTGCCTAAGCTTACAGTAAATGTCCCACAGTTGTCACTGAGATATTTGGACAGAGTAAAGGCAGATTTTGTGTTACTTACATGACAATTATTTATGATTTGTGTGCAGTTGTCACCTAACAATGGGGGACAGGCTGTGCTTGAGCACAAGTAGTTTGCCTGGAGAGTTCCTCTGTCTCCCTCTCCTCTCACCCTTACTTTGTTCTTTTCCTGTTTTTCTGCCTTTTTTCTGTCTGTGTTTTTTTCCTTCCCTAGAGCATTGTGAGCCACTATAGTCACAGATTTTCGTTCTTTGTTCATCTCTACATTCAGTACTGAGACTAGCTTTACAGAAAAAATTGATGTGACATTTGCAACACCGTTGAAAAACTATGCAGCTGATAATGCGACTGCGTTTATCAAATCACCATCTCAGGCTGACGAAGACTACTGCATTTTTAAAGGTTTCATTTATGCGTACATCATAGCTGTGTGGTCTAGGAAAACATAGTTTAAACCAAAAAGAAAGTACACAAACATACAGAACTTGCAAAGTTCATATAGATGAGATAGAACAATGCATTTTGTTAAGTTGGGCAGTACTCAGATTGCATCTTGAATGCTTGATACCTCTGGGTTAAGACAGAAGGCAGTCAGGGAATGTAGATTTCAAACCACAGAAATTGCATCCCTCTGGTTATCACATGCTGAGATCTAAATATATGGCCTTAGTCTAAATTTTCAAGTCTCATAGGAGTCCAGTCCTACAAAAGGACTTATCCCTAACATTTAGCAAGTTCTAGCCTTTCTCCAGCAACTGACATTTTTAAACATTCAGTTAATATTCTCAGAAGGGATCTTCATTCTCAATAACAAGGTTTATAGATGGTAAAAGAGGTACATACCTACTAGCAAGGCCAGAGAATGACCAAAAAAAATTTTAAAAGGCTTGAAGTGCTCTTGGGTTTTTGACAGCAAAGTTTGAAATATGGAAGCACCTTTCTTAGGCCAAATGAATATTAACAGTGCAAGTTTCCTTTTGGGGTCACACCAAATGAGGAGTGTTGGAAAAGACTGACTTGTCTAGGTACAAACACACAGTTCACATACAAAACAAGGAAATGTTGGAAACAGGACATTACATAACATGCTTGAAAATAAATAGCATTAATACCTTCACTGGTTTCTCTCTCCATCAGAATTTTGGATATATTTATTCCCTTGTCCTATCAAGTTCACCAAAAGACATATACATAAAAAATTATTAGTTCAGGAAAATTTCTTACCGGTGACTAAGTACACGGCTTTAAATAGGTTTTAATTTGCTCTCTGACATATTTTTTATGGCACAAGATGATATTTTATGATACTTTATCAGTTTTATGTTCATTGCCAGACTTTTTAATCTGTTATACATTTAAAGGTCAATAAACTCTCTCAGTTTGAGTCTTAGCAAGATTATAGGACAGGACAATTTGCAATATTTTTATCCTCTAAAAAGCTCATATGTCAGACAGCAATGCCTATAAATCCCATGAATAAGTGCTGGAATAGCTGTGAGTCTCAGTACAAGTGACACTGGTCTTTCAGTAATGCAGAATCTGCATGACAAAATATCAATATATGTTTACAAATACAAGTTTAACAATTATAAAAATAGCTGAGGCTTCCTTTTAGAGCCAGAGAGCTGCTTCTAAATAAGCAATGTTTATATCCACGCCAAAAAGCCTCTTGAAGGTCAGTGCAGACAGAAGCCAACTTTTTGTCAAAAATTCATAGCAAGTTCCAAAACTGTTCAAAAATACAGTCCACTACCAGACTATATCAATTACCATTTAGTATTCAGTGTTCCTGAGCCATGTAAAATTTAAATATACAAATCCCATCACTATTGTCTTTCCAATGAAGTAGGTAGACCAAAAGTTCGCAGAATGCTGCTACAATAGTCTAACAAAATAAACTCTTAAATGTTAAGTTTATATAACTTCAATATTTGCATATATATATATTTATTTATTCAATTTTAACTTAACTGTTACTTAACTGTTATATATTATATTAAATGAAGTGACACAGGCCAGTCATTAAAAGTAACTTTGAGGAAAGGCTTAATTACATTACTACCATGCCAAAGATTATTGTTCTAGAAAGAAATATCTTTTGAATATCACTAAGTTCACTGTGCTAAGCATCCAGATAGTTTTATTTAACACCTGTAAAATTAATTAGGAAAGACTTTCTGAGTACTGACTTTTTATGTCTCAGATTACTCCTCCTGTAGTTTTTTAAAGATCTAACCTAGTTCTTACCCTCACAGTAATGTGCACCACTTGAACCTGTAATGCTAGAGAAGACAGAAAACAAAACTTTGTCTCTGTAAACTGTTTTAAGATATGAAAAAGGTTAATGCACTCTAGAGTGAATTGGGGTTTTGTTAACATTAATGTGGAAGGAATTGGTAAAACTGCACAGCTGTGGCCAGCAATGCCTAAGATAGTAAGTGTCAGATGTGATTCAGAAAACACCCTTGGGATGCTCTGAAACTTGGACCATATCTGAAAAGAATACGTAAAAAGTTCACCTTCTTGATTTATGGTCACATTGAGAAGGATGTAAATATCTGTTTGAAAATCGAGTTGTTCATGGTAGCACTTGAAAATTAATTTACCTGAAAGCTTTTTTCTTCCAAGATAAAAAAATACAAATTTTTTAAAGGTGAAAATTAGTCCAGGTTCATCAGTTTAACTTCAGTGTATGTTCCATTATATAAGCCACCAGGACCACAGAATAATCTCTAGAAGAGTCAGAAAAACTAGACAGTTTCAAATGAGGCTTAGGCAGTTTAGGACTGAATTCTGTCTGACAGCAGCTTCAGCTGGATGTCATGCCATTAAGGGAGAAACTCAGTTCCTTCCACAAATAGTAAATGCCACTGTTGACATGATAGACTTATCTGAGACATCCTTGTGAGACCAGCATACACATAGGACCTGCAGAAATCCTTCTGGGATGGCAGGCAGAGATCAGGAAAGATTCTCAAAGTTTCCAGGATGGTCTAGCGTCTCTGTCTAAGCACTTAAATTGATCCAAAGAGATCCACTCCAGTGTTTTGTTCCTGTTGAATAAGTCTGTTCTTGATGTTTTGGACTAACTCTGGCTCTGCCTTGCCTCAGAGTGCCAGAAAATACAGAAGTTAAGCCTAGGTGTTTTCTCCAGCTATATTCCCATATGTCAGTCTTGACCAGGCTGCTTCAAAACTGGCTAAATCAGCAGGTTAAGCATTCCTCTGCCTGGGAATGGGTCTGAAAAGCAATTTTATATCTATGTTAACATAATTTTTACTGGATTACTGCAGCTTGGATTTACATCTATCTGATACCTAGACTCTTTCTCAAAATTATTATAGTCAATTATTTTACTTTATTACTCTGTGGTATTTGACCATCTACAAAGCATTTGGCTCACACAAGCACTTATTTGGGGCAGAACATTGTTTTTGTAAAAACAAAAAAAGGGCCTGAGAAGAAGTGGTCAAACCCACACACAATTACTGCAGGATGAGGATTCTGTCTCTTGTTCAAAAATCTCTCCATGGTTTCATGCTCTCGGAGAATGCAAGTTCATTGTTACTAATGATAAATTTACCCTTATTCTTTGAATATTTTCCCAAGAAAGAAGAAAATAAGAAAGGCCCCAAGCAAGAAGGTTGAGGGTTAACAGGGAATGCATTGCTTTCTCCAAACTGCCTTTGGAAGAATGCCACATTATAATAACACCTGTACAAAAGTGCAAAAAGTGAACATTTTCATAACAGTTAAGAGTTTCTATTTTCTGCACATCATTGTGAAGATTATCACCAGGCCTGACAGCAGAAGTCAACAGAAGATTGTGTTTTGAGCACACTGGACAGTGTAGTTTTTGTAGAAACAAAAAGTTGGGACTTTCAAAAAATACACTAGAAACAACAGAAAAGCTTTACTAGTAAATGGGGATCTGTAGGTCATTTTCATGTCAAATTTTTTACAACTTTATGTTCAGATAAACCAAGTATTTTTAACAAAAACTCCCCTTATGTTCAGGGATTACAATGTGAAATGCAAAAGTCTTTCTGACAGGCTAAAAAATCCAACGCTTTAAAGTGTTTTTAAAACATAACTGCTTTCTGCTTCCTATCAAAATTGAGCAAAGTTAGACTAAGGAAGCCTTGAAAAGCCTATTTTGTAGGCATAAAGTCAATGAAATTATTTTCTATGGCTTCATCCACACTGCTTGTTAAGCCTCTTTGAATGTGATAATGTCTTTGGCTATATATTCCTTTCAAGTTTCCCTTTCCTCTGTGTCCTCCACTGACCCTTTTCAAGGACCTCAGAGTCATTGTTTCCATCAGGGTTTGTCTAAGAGAAAAGACTAGGATCACAGAGAGGCATGATATAAAACCATTCATGTTACTACCTTCCTGTATTTCCAAAATTTCAACATCTAAATTTAGCTGATGGCCCAACAAGTCCACAGGTATGGTGCTTGTAGAAACTTATTCCAGACACTCTTCCTATAGATTCTGTAACTCCTGTCTTCCAGGAGCCACCAGCACTGGGGGTTGAAGATGTGTAACAATCCATTTTCTTTCAAACTACTTGACCTATTTTGTCCTCTAGTTCCAGTGGGAGTCTTTCAAAACACAGTATGCTGTTTTCTTGGAAAAGGTTTTCATTTCTTAAAAGGTATCCAAGAATTGTAGAAGCAACCTAGAAAGTCTCCTTGATACTACCAGTGAGAAGGAAAGAGTTTGGAAGCAATAAATAGATCCTGTGGAACAGTAACTCATTTCACAGCTATTTTGGTAATGGGGGTTCCATTTTTATGACTATTCCAGTTTTATGACTCTTTGAAGGCCTGATAGGAGGAGACAGGATCCACCTGACAATGTGAAGCAAAGCATTTTTGCCAACAAACTGGCCAAACTGATGAGACATTTAAACTAGGAATGAAATGGATGAAAATGATAACCCAGTCAAGTGTGGAAATAGGGGACAAGGTTGGCAAATAAAAGGTGCCAGCTTATTGTATATAAGCTTATTGTATTATTATAGGAGACATCTCATAATCAACAAAACCAGCACAAAGGGAGCCCATCCCAAATGTCAAGGGACAAACAAAGAACTGCTGATAGAGCTGGGGAAGCTCTCACACTTTTTCTGCAAAATCAGCACTTTTGGGCACTTCTCTGAAGTCCCTATACAGAGAAGCAAACAAATAGCAGGAAATTGAGATTTGTGAATAGTCACAGGGCTGCAATCTTATAGGACAAGTAAAGTGTTAGCTTACATGGCTGGACCTCTGTCCAGGATTGACACAGGGACTTCAAGAAGGGGTGGGGAATGGGAGAGGAGCAGAGTTGCCATTTACATAAAGGGAGAAATGCATGGAGCTCTGCCTAGGGCTGGGTGATGAGCCAGATGGCAGCTCGGGGGTCAGGACTAGTGCACAAGTGAGGTCATGGTGGGCATCTACTACAACCTGATCAGGAAGAAAGAAGTAGATGAGGCCTTCTTCAGACAAGTGTAAGCAGTCTCACACAGAGAGCCTGCAAGGGAGCCTGTTGAAAGGTCAGCACAGTGGGCACAATACAGGAAGTTTCTTACGACAGCATTCTAACCAGATGTTTGAGGACTCAGTGAGGAGAGCTGTTCTGCTCAGCTTCATACGAGCAAGAAAGAATGTTTTGGGAATGCCAAGCTTGGGTCAGCCTTGGCTGCAATGACCATGAGATATCAGAATTCACCATCTGAGAGGAAACTGCAAATAAAAATATACAGGATCACCACCCTGGAGTCCAGGAAAACAGCTCTTAACCTTTTTAGGGATCTGCTTAGAAGAATCACACAGGATTCAACCCTGAAGAGAAGCATCCAACAGACCACTTAATAATATCAATAATCAGTTCCTCTTTGCTCAAGAGTCATCATTCCCATGATCAGGAAATCAAGCCCTGATGGCAGGAGGCCTGCACAGCAGTACCCTACTAATGTGTATGGATATCTGGTGGGCATGTAGAGGAGTTGGAGCCCTTCTCTGTGGTGTCCACTGACAGGACAAGAAACAATGGGTACAGACATAAACACAAGAAATTACATTCAGAGAAAGAAACTCCCCTTTTTTTTAGTGAGGGTGGTCAAGCATTGCTGTAGGTTGCTCAGAGAGGTTGTAGAGACTCCAGTCTCAGAGATGTTCAAAACCCAGCTGTATACAGTCTGCGGCAGCCTGCTATGGGCAAGCAGGGATTTGGACTGGATAACTGCCAAGGGGCCTTTCCTCTTCAACTGTCCTGTGATTCTGAAAACTTCCCCCAAGGCTGGACAGTCCTTCACTGCAAAAGCCAGCAAGCAAAACAAACCCACAGTCCCCCTGGGCTGCAAAACGCTATTTGCAATGTTTTTTTTAATGAGATCAGTCTATTGAAGTACTCTTCTTTTAAAATTTGTCACAACAGATGTTATTTTTAGACAATAATTATACACATCCTTTCTAGAGTTTAGCCATAATATTTGACTGGAACTATTTCCTGCGGTAATGGATTTTGCAGGTGAAGCCCACACAATGCTGAGGAGAGACGCTTCCTTCACTTTTGTCTAAATATAGTGATCAATAACGCAACCAACTCCACCCAATCTCGTGTTGTTTCAGTTTCATGATAACCCCAAAATATGTAGATGTTGATGCCAACAAGCCCTTTTAAACTTAGCTCACCTCTTTGCTTTCTATTTTTTAAATTGAAGAAAAAAAGAATACTTCGACATATGAGAGAAAACAAATCAGAGTGAAATTATGAAATTCCAGGAAGTACATTTGGCAAAAGTTGCCTGTTTTCTGACAAAACAGGCCGCATAGGAATGTAAACAAGTGAGACAGTGAATTATTTGTTAATAAAACCTGTATATGAACAAACTAGAAGATTCCTGCATCTGATAAGTAAAAAACAGATCAGAATTAAATGGATCCTATTTGGCTGAACACATTCAGGTGTGAACCTCCTGAGCCTGCCTTTGGGAACGACGCCTGAGGTTTCATTTTAAAGCTTTTCAATGAGGAACAGAAGAAGAGCTCCTTATTCTTTTTAATTACTGCATAATTACTTGTGCTTTGTATACATTTGGGCCTTATTTCTATATAGGGGGAAGGAAAAAGCAAAATCGGGAGCAGGAAGTTGAATAGGACATAAACTAAATCCTGCTCCCAAGTGAATTTTGAGACTTCTGATTTCCAAAGCTACTCAACCTCTCCTTTTCCCCTGGAATAGGTTGAAGGCTTTTAGGCTCTTAGCTGCTCTACAAATCCTGCTGCATAAAGTATGTCCATTTACCAGCCCAGATTTATACTTTGAAAAAAGAAGAGGGGAAGGGCATGAGGTTGTTTCAAAAGTTTTCTGTGAAATAACGAATAGACAACATCTGTGAAAAAGCAAAGCTAGATAATATTTAATGCTGAAAGCAAACATCAACTGTTTCTTTCAAGAGTGGCCAAAAGTATCCAGGACTAAGGGAGCCATGAGGCCAGAACAGTAAACAAGAGGGAGCGCGGTGTTAAGAGCGTAGTGCTGGGAATAGGGAATCTTGGTGCTCTGGATCATTTCTGCACCTTGTCCAGTGCCTGTCTAAAGTAAACTACCTTAAAAATTCAGGGAGCCTGCAGCTCTTTCCTAGTGGTTTTATTTGCAGCAGAATGAGTAACAGCAGCTCTGCCACCAATCTTCCCTCTTTGACCCTGCTTCTGTATGAAGGCATTCACAACCACTGAACCCAGCTCTGGCCTGAACTCCTTTGGTCCCTGGCAGATTTCTAAACACCAAAATTTACAAAGGGAAAAAATATGCATCTAGGTGCTAAGTTCACGGGCAGATGAGTTAATTCCAGCCAAGTATATATAAAGGTCTCAGACACCCACCTGCACAGTTTAGATAAAGGGTAGCCACATTGAAATCAAATATGCAAATTTTACCTAATCTTTGCTTTAGTTTTCTAAAAAACGTTTTTTGCAAGTTATTCTTCAGCCTGCTTAAAATTGCTGCTAGAATGTCCACAGTTAGAAAAATAAATCATCATTTATCCGCTGCGAAAGCTGACTTGATTTCCAGAGGTGCCAAGGGGCCAAAGTCAAGTTTGCAGCTCCTGCTGAGAGCAGAGTCTAGCTATGAGTTTACATGTTAGGTTGAGGATGGCATCAGCAATAACATTTAACTTTGCACATAAACAATTACTGTTTCCAGAAATAAGGTTTTTTAGGAAAATAAGGTCTATAATATGTGGTAACAGTTCAGGAAGAGGGGGAAGGTGGTAAAAGAGAACATGAAAAATAATGGAAATCAGCCATATGCTACTGCTAAGCAGCTGTACAGTAAAACTATAATCTTTTTCTTTTATAGAATTACTTCCTAATTTTTAAGTGTATTTTTTATTATTTATTTGTTCTGTATATATTGCATTAAATGGCTGATAGGTACAATAGTAGATATTTTGCAACAGCTCCATATTATTCCCTTTAACTCTTGAGCCTCCCTCCACTTTTCTTTATCACATAGCAGCAGTCCATTACTCTGTTGCATCCTAAAAACATCACATATAACATAACTTAGCTCAGCAGATTTAACCTCCATCTTTTACCTTCTCAGTTTTCATCTCAATGTCAGTGTCTGGAGAATTTCTTCACTCCTAGATACTTTCCTGTCTGGTAGTTTCTTAAAATTTTACTACCAAAAATCTCTTAAAAACCAAAGCTCAGAATCATGCATAGCTTTTCTCTCTTCCTGACTCACCAATACTGTTGCTAACATCAGCATTGCCTCTTTCCCAGCTCCTCTTCTTTCTTGGATGTCATGCTTCTTTCCTGTTTAGCTGCCCTTCTATTCCCAAATTTTTGTTGTTTCCTTGATGTTTTTCCTCTTTTCGCTCTTCCTTCGCTGTCTATGTCTTCTCCTATCCACCACCTCCTCTTCTGCTCCGTGGTAATCTCTTCCACCAAACCAAATTCATGTAGCATCTCAATTGAATATGTCACAAAACTATATTTTTTACTTGAAATTCTTTGATGCCATGCAAACCCAAATTTTAGCCTCTGACATTTTCTGTGAACTGTCTAGCTGTCAGCTCCATTGTGTAGCTGGCATTGTTAAAAGAGAGCACATAACATTCTTCACAATGTTAATTTTCTAAGTTTCTATGTAAAATATAACCATTTTGTCTTTCATTTTGTCACATCGTCATGCACAATCTTCAATTGCATCCATGACCAGAGCTTGGTGTGTGGATAACCATAGTGACAATTCCTATATTACCTCTTGGAAGCATTTGGTTCATGTTGTGTCTTGGTTAGCACAGTATCTCTTTTTCTGCTGTAAATTAAAACAGTTTTCACTTGCACATCTAATTAATCATTTCACTTACTCTGTTTTTTGACCGATCCTCTGCTCTCCTTTACTATGATATCAAACATAAGCACCTTCCTTTCCAAATCACGTTATGTGCTAGTCTTGCTATTTCTGCTCCACATTGATATAAATCACTCATCTCAGGACTCACGGTATCTCAAGTCTAGGAGGAGGATATCCTTATAAAAATATAGGATCTCATTTTTCCAAAAGCAGCTGCAAATGTCATATTTGTGAAGAGTGATTACACATTTTTACACATACATTTCAGATATGCAAACTCCTTTTGTAAACAGTAGAATTACAGCTATAGGTAGTTATGTGCAATGTCTAATAGTGTATATTCATTTTTATGCCGAGTCATTATTCAAATGAGAAATTATTAGTTTTTGCAAAAAAATAAAAATAAATCCATTCTGACCCTCTAATTTTTTGTTCACCATAATTTTTGTCAGATATCTAGACCCTGTTCTACAGAGTGATGCTTCTGCATCTGTTTTTTTTTTCCTGTAATTCAATCTATTTGAGGAAATCTTCATCCCACCTGGAAATTAGGACCAATGAAACACAGGTATGTCCCTGATTCGCAGTATGCTCTATATCTCACTGTAAGAGTCTAAATTCCCTTCTCGTTATGTTCATTCTCCCCAACACAACTTGTGAATCTTAATTGCTTAAATGCAATCTCTACTCTCCAAATAAACTATGTGGTAAAGTATCTTGCTCTTTTTGGATTGGAATGATTCAAACCTTCTGAAAGACAACTAAGGAGTTACTGAGAAATCAGAGTAAACTGATGGACAAGGACAACTGCTATTGCTGGAGTCCTGGATGTCGAAATATCTCTAATCCTTTTCTGTCTTAAGCTTCAAAAACCTACCAAAGAAATTTCCTATAAAGGACACATGAAAATACACTCATTCTTCAGGACCTCTTGTTGGTCTTCGTAAATATTTCTCTTGGCTCCTTCTCAGTGAGGTTTTTAAACAGTTTTTAGACCTTGAGTGACCATATAAAGTGCCTTAGTATTGGATTTAGGAGAATGATTGTTCAGCGGTGGATTTTGTCATAGCATTACCCTTATAGTTCCCTAACAAGTTCAACTTTGCAAAAATAACAACAATGTGCTTTTTCTAATTTGGCACAAGCCACTTTCATCACTATAAACCAGTTACTGCACTGCTGTTCAGATTGAAATTGGATTAAAGAAGTGATGTGGGGACATCAAAACAAATGACAGAAAATAAGAACAAATAAGAATTCCAGTAAAGTTACAGAACAAGAATGCTATGTCTTGTCTTGAGTGGATTAGTGGTAAACAAAAATATTATCATTGAAAAACAGCTGATGCTGCATGGAAAAGTTTGCAAAGAATTCTGTTTAGAAGCAGACCTACACAAATAATTCTTTTTCCCTCATTCCTTAGTGACATCACCATTTGCATGGGGTCAGGGGAGGCCAAACACACAAATTCTGACTTTGGGCCCCTTGGTGATGACTGTAAAGTCTGTTCTTAAGCTATGTTAGAATAATTGTCCTGGTGGGACTGGATATGAGTGACCCAATTGTCATCCCAATGCTGGGTTTTCGGTGCTGTCACTTTGATCCTTAAGTTCACTTCATGAACAGTCTTCTTAGGTCACCGTGAGCCTTGAAGACAAATACGTGTTTTTAAAGTTCTTCTGAGCTGATGTACAGTAATTTCACGACTATACGGTGCACCGGATTATAAGGTGCACTTCTGGGTGCCAGCAAATTTCCGAACTTTTGCAGATATATAAGGTGCACCGGACTATAAGGCGCACTTTTTTTTGCAGCAAGGATCCGTCGCTGGCTCCCCCCGCATGGTTACTGGCCAAGACTCCGCCTCCACCCGGAGCCAAGGTACCACGGACCCCCCTGCACCCAGCAACCGCGGCCCTGCCGGCTTCCCCCACGGCTTGCGTCTCACACTTCCGGGTTGGCAAATCTCCAAACTTTGTCCATATGCAAGGTGCACCAGACTATAAGGCGCACTTCCGGGTTCGGGCCAAAATTTTAGTCAAAAGGGGTGCGCCTTGTAGTCGTGAAATTACTGTAGATGCATTTTACGAGCTGTGAAGTACCAGTAATAACTTACGATCACTTATAATCAGTGAAGCACATGCATTGGATGGATTATTTAAAAATCAGCATTTTAAATAAATGTCCATGAGCTGCAGCTACTGAGCTGCAAGGCACAATGTGCAGGTCTGGATACAAAATACACTTTCCAAAATAGAGATACCTAAATGTACACTATATTCCTGCAACATGCCTATTTTATGCAAGTAACCCTGAAGGCACTCAGCATACAATTACATGTTAAGAACATGTGGATATTTAAGATAAATGGGAATATACTGCAGGCAACATGACAAGTGAATATAAAAATTACAGATCATTACATTGTTCTGAAAAGAAACTCCCTGGTTTTAAACAGAGATAAAATAACACAGTACTCAGTTACCTGGTGCTTAGATTTGGTTTGTTAATTTCTCACTATTATAATAATGTTTAAATTCAAAATGAAATAATAATTGTACTAATCATTAACGGAGAATTTGTGCATCCTCTATGTTCAATAAAGCTGAAATGAGATATATTTTCATACCCACTTTAAGATAGATAACTGCAACTATTGAATCATAATTCTATCACAAAAGATTTCAGCTTTAAGTGACCAGAGCTGAGCCCAGAAATAAATTTAACTATTAAATTGCTGTGTTAGTGTATATGTTGTATGTTAGTGCATACTATTCTGCAAATCTCAGTTAATATGTGCAAAAGAAACAGTAACTACCAGAAAATATCTGACTGAAAAAGTCTGATTTCATCTCCCATTAGACCCCCATAAGCTGTTACCCACAAGATCAATGTGAAAATTAGGTGGGAGTTCTAATAAAGTTTGTATAAAAGTACAAACCAGAGTATATGTCATGTCATAAAAATCAGACAACCAAGGGTTTTGAGTTTGTTTTCTTTTTGTTTTATTTTTTTATATTCGTAGTCTTAAAGTACAATAAATCATATGTAAGTCTCATAAAAGGTACATCTGAATCGTGTTAGGAGTGTGATTTCCCCTGATCTCAAAGACATTGCTCACACCTTAGTACCATTCCAGACAACAGTGAAAGCAGATGATGACATGATATGATGTGATATGATATGATATTATTTCTATTATAGGATTGATGTGATATGATTGATGTGATTATCTGCAGAAGCAGCCTAGTGAAGAGGAAAGTGTTGCTAGCTTTCTTCCCAACAATCCACCAGTGTATCTCCACACAGGCACAAAGGAACCATTTCTAGGCATCAACAGGTAGTCTTTGTGCTCATTCAGCCTATGATTTTTCTGAAGAGTGCCAGAATAAGTATGTTTCCAAGAGCCTCTGACCTTTGAATAGAATTTTTGAATCAAGTAATTTCTCAGAGTTGCAGTGTAAGTTGGAAGTGAGATAGAACACCCTTAGGGAGTCAGAGCTAAGAAAAATGCACCAGAGTAGTACTTTGGCAAATGTTCCATAGCACTTCAGCCAAATTAACTTACTGTTTTCTGTGCTTTCTTTCAATACGGTGGTGCTGGACATAATTCCAGACTGTTTCTTCTACTACTTTTATACGTCGAGTCATTTCTTGAAGGACTGGTGCACAGAGACAGACAGTCTTGTTCTACATTTTATAATCTTGAAGAAGTACTTTAAATCTCTGTAACATGTCATACTTGCAAATCAGTTTCCAGATTTTATTTATTCACCTTTCTTGTATGCCTCCCCAGATGAGTTCACCCTTCATTCTTTGCCAAAGCCTCTTTGCCTGGAGACTGCTAACACTGTGACCAAGACCTAACATCAGCAAAAGCTGTCATTCGGCTCTGAACCTCAGTTCTTTCCACTGGAGTGAAGTTTTCTTTGGCTATCCAAAAATGAAATCCCTATTTCCTTAAAGTGAAATTGCAGCAGAGGAAATTGTGCACTCCATCAGACAGTACACAAGTGACTAGAAAAAAACAATGGACATCTTGAATGTTGTGTTCCACCCTATAATAAGACAAATAGAAGATGGAACTTGAATTGGCAGAGGTGAAGTTACATTTATCATGGAGATTAGGATATATATTATAAAATATACATGTATGTATGGGGTTTTCTTCTTGATCATTTTGTGAAAAGCTGTCATATCGTATTTGTCATGAGGAACTAGTTTTATCCACCCTTTGATTCACTCTCTCTGCCCTCTCTTCCTTTCATTTTGAGTGATTGCTGTAGTGTCAGGGTTAATAAATCTTCTCTTCGGTTCACACAGTTGTCCTGTTGTCCAGTATTCAGGAAGTAGCACAAAGTGTGATTTTGCCAAGTCACGATATCCTCACATCGTGTGAGTGGAAGAGTTTCCTGGGAAGAAGGATAAGCAAAATTGCATTACTAGATCTCCCAAACTTTAAGCTTAGCAACAGCTTTGTCCCAGAGAAAATTATTCAGCTTGAGCTTCTCTAATGAATAATGCAGGGGGACTTGGAGTACCAGAACAATCTTCTTGCCATTTATGGATGCTAAGTTACCCAAGACAAAAGGTAAGATGCTAGTTTTGTAAACAGCTATTCTTTGGTAAACATTTTGGAATGCTTCCTTTTTCCACCAGAAGTGAAGAAATCTTCATTGTGCCTGTAAAACTAAAATAGCCTTAGTGCAGAAAATCTGTGTTAGCCTCCTTTACAGAAAGAGCCAGAACAACTTTGAGATGTGCTTTGAATTGGGAAATATTTTTTTAAAAACAAGAGATTCTTGGATTTCATCTCCCTGGCAATATTTGGCCAGCATCCAAAGTCACTGCATACCCGACCACAGTTTTACTGATGAAATGGAGGTAATTCAAGGAGAGAGCACCGAGTCATGACATGAAATTTGCTGGAATTAACTGTACTCTGGACATAAGGTCTTGCTTTAAATAGGCTGAGATTTTCTTTCTGGGAGCTACCACATGAGGAGCTGTGTCTTGAAACCATAATACTTTACTTGCTGCTGCTGCTTTTAGTCTGCATTGAAACTCAGAGTATCCCAGTCTGCTTGGCAAGAGGAGCACAGAGATAGGTAGAATGTGTCACTGAGAAAAGGCATATTCACCCTTGCCTCAGAGAATCAAGATCATCTCAGAAAGAGATTACATCATGTAGGCAATGTTTTTTTCACCCAGACTTCTATTTAACTGGAGTGTACTTCTGAGTGCGGAGCAGGGCACACTCCAGGGGTGTTCCACGGTTTAGCATTCACTGTTCCTAATCCTGAATAAAAAGCTTACTTTGAACAGCCCTCATACTAAAATTTCATGCACCACTTCCAGAGTGTTGGCAGAGCTACACTAGTTTTCAGGGAACTGATGCCAGCATTCCTGTCTAGAAACATCCTGAGACATAAGTTAACTAACAAGTTCATATTGTTGCCTGTACAATTTCTTTTCTCTACTGATTTTGGCTGTGCCACCAAATTACTGGAATGTGCTGACAGGATGTCCAGTACACTGCAAGTGTAACATTCAACACAGTGCACGAAGAACTGGTCTTATGAGATGTCAGAGCAGCTGTTAGACCCCTGCACTGTTTCAGTTTATAAGAAAACATATCTGGCAGGGCATTCTGAACACATTCAAGGCACGTGCTAAGCACTTGGAAAACTGCTGGGTTTGGGCAGTGTGGCACACGTGCTTCATTGCTTGTGACTCAGTGGATGGAGTTAATCCTGATCTACAGCTTGATCCTGTACTCATGTTTTTCATTTGTATATTTGATTTTTACAAGCTGGTCATTCAAGTCAGAGGAGGAGAAGGCACAATATTGTCCTTGATAGGCACTTCTGAAAGAGACTGTCCCTTTGCTGGTAGATGTTCTAGGCATGAAGATATTTTTCAACTTTACCACCTACAGTAATGTTCACCTCAGGATTTTGTAGGTTCTCAGGCTTCTCAAATGACTGAATTCCTCAAGTTAGCTTGTAGGCAGTTCTGTATGACTATTTTAGCTAGAAAAACCTGGTTTAAACTCATTTGCAGATAATCCAAAAGGATTTTAAAGAACTGGGAATAGGAGCTCTTTTTCAACTTAAAGAAAAGATGGAAAGCTCTGGGAATAGAATTTCTTAATTTTTCTATTCCTTTTGTCAAATATAAGACTTACCTAAAGCAATCCATTAAGAATTTCAAACTTCAATACTGTTTTTCTGGACACACCGCAAAGGAAACTTGTTCTTCAAATTGCATTGAGCATCTTTTCCCATGAATAATGACTCCTTTCAAGTATCTCAAACTACTACTCCAAAAATCACACACCAGAAACAGCTAAATTGCATAGAAAAATTCTGAATAGTTGGAAAATCTGTTTTTATATTTTTTATTGCTTTTTGTTGGGTTTTTAATTGTGTATTGATAGTGTGAGTTCAGAAACTCTAGATGTGTGGCTCTCTGAGTAGTGGCTCCCAGGCTTACCCCAATATATATCCTAGGTCTATCATATGTAGTCTAGCATGAGATGATGTGGGAGAACCTTTGTCAGTGATCACTGAATCAAGAACTTATAAGGGATCAAAAACTTACTGTCTCTATCTGGGCCTGAGATCAATAAAAGCTATCCAGGAAATTTAAAGACAGAATTTGCAACATGACTTCCTTTTAAACCTGAAAAAAAAAGATACAGCATACAGGGTGTCTGTACATGGCAGTACAAACATCCACAAAAAAATAATTATTTAATATTGAAAAAGAAAAAAATTATTTGCTATTACTATACTTTCTGGACAAGATTTTTCGAGAAACACATATCCTTCTTATTACTGTCGTTACAAAATGTTCATTTTGTTCACCAGCAATTGTTCAGCTCTTCACACAGAAAGCACCAGAAGACTCCTCCCATTCTGAAGCAATACCATCAACCAGTTTCATTCAGTTGAGCTGACCAAACAGAAGGATAAAGTCATGTCCAAACAGTGAACCAACGGATAATTAAAGTAAATAATAATTCCATCACAATAAATTAAACAAAATCATGTTTCAAAATGTATAGCAGAGATACTGGGTGATGTTGGTCAGTCCTTGTGGGTGGCTCAGCCCCACACAGACACTCAGTTTCCAGGAAAGCAGGGTGTTTTCATTGGTAATGGATACCTGGGAAGGAGCACTCCAAACATCACCTCCTGCATCTTTCCCCAGCTTTATATGCTGAGTATGTTGTGGGATGTCTCTGTGGTCAGTTGGGCTCAGTTTACCCAGCTGTGCTCCACCCCAGGTCCCTGTGCACCCCCAGCCTCCTGGCTGGTGGGGTGGGTGGAGAGGCAGAACAGGCAGCTGTGTGCAAGACAGCTCAGAGATAGGTAATACATCCCTCTATTATCAACACTGTTTCCAGCAGAAATCAAAAAAACACAGCCCTGTACCAGTTCCTATAAAGAAAATAACTCTGTTTCAGCCAAAATCAGTACAGATGAGCAATGGACATTCCTAGCTATTGAACTACTGCATCACTAAAAGCTATGCTGAAAGTGCTGGGAAGGGAAAAATCACTCCTGCTAAAAGAATTCTGTACAATCAAAATATTTGATAATCATTTATTTGGTCATGCATAGACACTTGGAAAATATGCTTACACATGTAGCAAATTAGACTTCAATCAAATATAGTCACTTCAGCTTTTGGAGGACTACCAGTCTAACTTTGAAGAGCCAAATGTAAGAAATTATATGACGAAGGTTTCTGTAGGAGGTTTTTGTTGGAGTCTTGGGCTGTCAAATTCTTCAGGAGTGCTCTGATCTTGTTCTTTGGTTTGAAACAATGTATATAGAAGAGATAATAAAAAAGAGTTGGATCAGATGCAAAATTCAACATCATTCCTTTCTTTCATTTGCAAAGTTGACATCTATTCAAAATAGTCAGGTTACCCTGGTTATAATATTTACTGTCCTATATTCATATGCTGGTGTCTGTATTAGTTATACTTGAAAATCGTGTCTGCAGTTTAGACTTGTAATTTATACATTTTCTAGAAAAAAACCAGTAGATTTGCACTGCAGAAAAGGGATATGTGAGAAGGGAACTGTCTATGTAATATAAGCAATAAATGTAGTGCTACTCCTTCAAAGTGAGCTGAAGGTGCTGTGCAAGCTAAACAACTCAGTCAGAACCTGTTTATCCTGAATCATCCCACTAACCTCAGTGAACAAAGACAACACTGCACAGCACATAAAAGAGGGAATTATAATAAAATCCTATCAAGTCCTATTCATAAATTCAGCTCTATAAAAAAAAGTGATTCTTCCAGTCCAGAAGGAGTAAATAATTTTCCATATCCAAGATTTTTACTTTTTTGTAAAACTAAGTCAATTACTAAGATCAAATATTTTTTTGTTTGTAATATGTCATGCAATGCCATGCAGAAGTGTTTCAGTTGATACACAGAAGAATTACATATGCTTCTATTTAAACCTGTTGCCTCAGCAAATACTTTTGGCTAATGGTGTATATAAAAAAGGATCTTAGATATTTATGAAAAGATCAAATTACTGTTCTCACACCACAAAAAAAAAAAATTAAAAAACTTTTTTTTCTGAAGCCTGATCAAGATTGAGTAAAATACCATCAGCAAAAGGATCAAAATATGCACATAAGCAGAGATTTGAATGACTAGAAAAGCAAAGAGGTTTTCAAGAGGTAAGAAGTTCTTCTGGTCACAATTCCATTTTTTGGGATATTGGTTGCAGTTAAACAGATTATGGTGTGTAACATAGTTGATTTGCAGGGTTCATCACTTGGATGTCTCCAGTGTTCAAATTTTGCTTTTTGGCCGCTTTCCTACTGAACGAACTTCCACAAGAAATGTGTAGTGTTCAGCATTCTTGCTGTTCTTTTTCCCATTGTCTCTGTTAAATGAATAAAGACTACATATTTAATTTAATTTCTGAGACTATCAGCCCACAAAGCCAAAGGAATTTTTTTAAGTCCTTTGATATGTGCAAAATGAGCATCTCTTGCCCCCTATAGCAAGTTATCATGACAATAAGCCTGCCTTTCCATCTTTCTGACTTACAGTGATATAATCCAAGGTTGGTTAACGAGTTTCCAGTGAATGAGTTCTGAAGTGGGCCCAATTTTTCTAAAGCCTCAAGCTCTACTTTTCTACTCTCAGAAGAGAAGGCAGACCTACAGACATCTGGTCTTTCTGGTTTCTAGAAATCACCTTTAGTTTTAGATAATTTTTAATTTTTGGCATTAGCTCTGTGAACGAAACTGGTTCCCAGGAACATAAAGTCCAGCTAACTCAATTCAGTTAGACTGATATTGTCCAAAAAATAAATAAATCAGTGTGAAAAGCCTTCTGGGGATACAGCTCAATTTTAGCACATCTGTTCAGCTTCTCAGAGCAGGCACATCCCCTGGTGTCCCTTATCTTTTATTAGATCCTGCAGATGCTGAATACCCCATCTGCACTCCTTACTGAAAGTCAGAAGAGCTAAATAGTGACTGAGTGACTAAACAGTGACTAAATAACACCATCTCAGCACGTGGGAAGCACTGCTGATGAGCCCCAGCAGCACTCACAGCAATTGCTGCCTGGCATCCTGAACTCCTGTGCCTGGTAATGGTGGGACAAGTACCAAGGTGATGGGGGATCACACAGAGGCACCTCACCTCACACCTGGCTGCAGCTGGTGCACCGTGCTGGGCTGCTGGTGTCCCATGGCGGGGTTGAGCAAGGCTCTCCTGCTGGGAACTTGTTGGAGCTTGACTCGCTTTTCCTTGGCTGTGCAAACACATTTCTGTTGCAGAGTCTTCAGGGAATTCCCACACCCAAAGCAAACACCAGCAGGCTTCCTTCCCAGACTAGATGATGACTTTTCCCTATATGTTTTGTTAGTTTACATGTTGTCTCTTCTTGCTTAACAACTGTGCTTGTGAAAACTGCTCTCATTTCATCAGAGGTCACCTACATTAAAATCTGCCTGAATGGACATGATTCAGTAGAACAGGCTTCCAATAGACAGTTATTCTGCACTTAAAATTCAAAGGACCATGATTTAAGAAAAGATAGAGTTTACACTTGACCCCTATGCTCACTGAAAAACCAAAAGGCAACTATATGCTTGGATGTAAAAACAGTCCCAGGACCTTGGGAAAAAACACATCTTTTCCTTCATTTGTTTGTAGCATTTGAACATGAATGAAATCCTAAGTTTAATAACAAATCTATCAATGACTCATATAAAAATTTTAAAAGATATCAATTTTGTGTGTGTGAGGAGATACATGATAAAACCAGTTGAAATTGAGGGAGTTACTGAAACTGTCCTGCTAGAGATTTTATCTGTCCTGTCCATTTTGTGCAGTTCCCACTTTGTTCAAGGTCTGCAGGTGAGAGGTGAATGCAAGATCATTCCACAGAAGTGGAGAGGAGGGTTTGGTCACCTAGTGTCCACCAACAGGCAGCTTCGATGTGTGTGCAAAATACTGCCTTCCAGCACATTGTCAGCAGGTTACATGCTCTCCTTGGACCTTCAGTGTCCTGACCCTGACATCAATCCCAACACAATCATCTCACAGTCGGATCAACTTTTTTTTTTCTCACAAGTCTGTTGCACTTCAGCCATTTCTTTGTCTGAGCTCAGAACCCATCCTTCCACAGCCAGCATCCTCATGGCAATCTGCTACCATTTCTTTCCCAGTTCTCAGATGTAGCACTGCCTTGGTTCCCTACATCCACCTCTCCTTTCTTATTCCAGACTCCTTGTTGAAGCAATGCAATGGTAAGCATAGGGCTTGCTATAAATAGGCTGCTATAAATTTGTTTTCCAAATAACAATTTCCAAAAGCTAAATTATTGGGGAAGAGATAGTTTGTTCCAGTTCTTGACATTTTCATTTTGTAACCCTTTAATTCCTCCATAGTTTGACTTGTAAATCCTAGTCAGTGGCATGGTCTCTCCGATTTGGAAGACAAAATTCATGTCTTTACAAAAATCTGCCTAACCTTATTCAAGTCTCTCATGAATTCTCCTGATGACCAGACTAAAGAAAGAAGAAGGCATCAACCCAGAAAAAATAGAAACTGGGCATGTTGTTGTTCATGAAGGGTTGTTAGGTCCCTTGATGCAGGGTGAAAGCAGAATGCCAGACTCTTTTGACATTGCAGTGATTTTCTGCTGTTGTCCAGCTTAAATCTAGCTGGCTGATTTGAAAAAATAGAGTTGCTTGTAATGACATTATGAAGATGTTGGGAATGAGTTGATGAGTGCACACAGCAACAGTAGGACCAGATAAAACAAGAACTAGAAGATATACTGGAGGGCAGGGGTTGGAGTGGGAGTAAAGGAATCCATCAACCCAGAGTCTGAATGAAGAACTGCCATAGAAGAATAGTTTGGGAATAGAAAACTAAGACATCAGGAGAAGACAAAAGAAAACTGGTTTGGGTTTGCATGAAAAGGTTTTGGTAGTCAGGGAGCTGCATGGGTGGCTTCTGAGAAAAAACACCAGAAGTTGCTCCAATGCCAAACAGAGGCAGGTCTAGATAGCTCAAAGATGGACCAAAGCATTGGCAGACCAAAGCAAATCCATGAGCAGGGTTGGTAGCACCCCTGTGACAGCACATTTTAGAAATGCTAAAAAAAGATCTGTGCAGCACCACATGGGACAGAAGAGTGAGAAAATGTGAGTAACAGCTCTGCAGACATCAACATCAGCAAAGAAGGAGGGGGAGGGCATGCTCCAAGCATCAGAGCAGAGATTTCCCAGTAGCCTGTGGTAAAGACCATGGTGAGGAAACCGTGCCCCTGCAGCACATGGAGATCAGCAGTGGAGCAGAGATCCACCTTGTGGCCCGTGGAGGATCACCTACTGGAGCAGGTGGATGTGCCCTGAAGGAAGCTGCAGCCTGTGAAGAACTCATGCTGGAACAGGTTTTCCCCAAATTGAAGTAGAGGAAGTGTGAGGAATGTGCAGTAAATATGAAGTGTTATGAGTTGACTGCAAGACCCATTCCCCAGCCTTCTGCACCACTTGAGGGAGGCAGTTGAAAAGTTGGGAGTACAGAGGGGCCTGGAAAGAACAGAGGGATGAGGAGAAGGTATTTTTAAATTTGTTCCTATTTGTCATTACTCTGCTTTATTTATAAATAAGATTAATTTCCCCGAGTCAATTTTGTTTTGCCCATGATGGTAATTACTGAATGATCTCACTATCCTTCTGTTGACCCACAAACATTTAGTCATATTTTTTTTTTTCCCCTGCCCGGCTGAGGAGAGGAGTGACATACAGGCTTGGTGGGCACCTGGCAGCCAGCCAAGGTCAACCCATCATAAATACTAAATTTGTATTAGAGATCTGGGAGCATTTTCAAATAAAGATGACAAGTATGTTGTTAATCAGATTTTTCAAGAACTATAAATGCATTAACTAATTAGAATAGAATGAAAGCATGAGTAGTCAGAGTAAGCAAGCAAGTATAAGCACTGAGCAAGCCAAAGCTGCTCTGAATAATTAGTGTCATCATACATCTTGGGTCTTAATTAAAACCACACAAAACATGTTTTTAATTCAGAGAATCATGAAGGTTGAAAAGACATCTAAAATCATCGAGTCCAAGCTTTGACCAAACACCACCATGTCAACTAAACCATGGCTCTAAGGGCCGCATCCTTGTCAGATTCTGGAACATCCAAGTAATTTCTTGGAACAATTGCAGAGTTGGTGACTCCAGCACTGCCCTGGGCAGCCCATTCCAGTGCTTAACCATCCTTTTAGTGAAGAAATTCCTCCTGATGTCCAGCCTGAACCTTAACTCTTCAGAAATCAACTTTACAACAGGAATTGTATTTATATTATCACTGAAGTTTACTTGAAGAAATTTGTGCATATACATGGATGTAGTAGCCACATAGAAGAGCTGGGACTAAATGACAAATTGGGTCATAAAGTAATACTGGCCCAACTGTCTTAATTGCATCCCAGATGGACATCAGTTATAGGCTATCAGGTTTTGCTGTCTCTACAGCAAGGCAACATTACTTATGATTCATGATTAGGGTAATCTTAATAGTCATTGGAAATATCACACTGGCACAGTCAGTCCTTGAAACAAAAACAAAACCTGTAGAGAAGTTTAATGCCCTCATAAAATCACAATGGATCAGATTGGTTGGGTCAGAATGAAAGGAACCTCAGTGGATCATCTGGTTCTCAACCTCCCTTCAGAAGCAGGATCACCCTAGAAAACACAGGATTGCATCCAGGCAGATCGTTCTTGAGTATCTGCAGTACAGGAGATCCCACAACCTCTCCAGGCATCCAGTTCCAGTGTGCAGTCACCAACACAGTAAACAAGTTAACTTATATTGAAATGGAACTTACTGTGAATCACTTTCTGTCCCCCTGTCCTTTCCCTATCCCAACATCTTGGGCTTCTAATATGGAATCTCATATTTGATTACATCATTTGAAATTAGCTCTTTAAACAGCTACAGAAAGCAATGCCCTTCCCTGATTTATGTAGTACATTTAATCAATCACATTAGAGAAAAAAGTGAAATTCATTTACAGTAATTTCACGACTATAAGGAGCACCCTTTTGACTAAAATTTTGGCCCAAACCCAGAAGTGCACCTTATATTCCAGTGCGCCTTATATAATGTACGAAGTTGCGAAATTTGCCGCCTCCCGGAGGTGCGCCTTATAGTCCGGTGTGTCTTATGGTCCTGAAATTACTGTACATAATAGGCATCATGCTACCAGAGTGCCTTTTGATGCTATTCTGCCTCATATACCAAATATCTCCTCTCCTCTCCTCTCCTCTCCGCTCCTCTCCTCTCCTCTCCTCTCCTCTCCTCTCCTCTCCTCTCCTCTTTCTCTTCTCTTCCTCTTTCTCTTTCTTCCACTACACTACTCTTGGCCTTAGCCAAGAGGCTGAGAAGGAGCCTATAAATTCCTACAGATTTATGTTTGATGTTTGATTGCCTGTTCAATTTAAAATTTCAATTATGGTTATATAACACCTTCTGTATCTTCTACTCTATCTAATGATGTGAGCTTACATTTAAGCTTTTCCTTTAGATAGCAGTCTCAGAGCAACTCTCTTCTCTTGGCCATCTTAGTGCCAAGAAACTTTTGTGATTTACTCCTTACGTCTATTTATTTTAAGTTATTATGGACAATTAGGGAGTTTGACATAGAAAATTTCAGAGAATGTGAAAGGATGAAAGCAAGTTGGAAAAAAATTCAATCTGCCTCCACTCTAGACCCCTACATTGGCTTATCTGTGATACTGACTTTAGAGGACTATCTATTCTTGTTAGACTTACTCTAGGAATGCTTTAAAATCATGCTCAGGAAGCTGACAGTGTGTAAGAAGATATTGCTGGAAGAGAAGTAAGATAAAAATGGTGATGGAAAAAAGCAAGAAACTAGGGCATGCCAGAAAGGAGAAGCACAGTAGAGTGAAGCACCAGGAGCAAGGCATGGATCTTGGAGGGGAGTAACTGTCCCTAAACTGGTTGCAACCCTCTCATTAAAGCTGCTCTGTTCCCTGAAGGCTCGTCTATGTTTTCAGAGGCCCTTTCTGAGCTCAGGGTGCAAATCACTATGCCACAAGTGAGCACAGGCTTGATCAGCAGCACTCAGAGCACCTCTGCAAAAACAGTAGGGTTCATTATTAGGCCCCCAGAAATCTCACAAGAGTTCAGATGGCTGGAAATGGATCCTACATCACCTGAGCCTTGCATGATGTTGGCACTGGTCATTAGCAATCTGCACAAAGGGACACATTCTACCAGTGACTAGAAACATGCTCTGATACAGCTGTGTAATAGGTGGCAAAGACTGTGTGTGCTTAATCTCCTTCTCTGGACAGACTTTATCAAAGGGTGAAGCTACTCACATCATTGGCAGTATTTCAGAGAAACTGCATGACAATGTCTCTACCACGGATTGCTCTGCTCTGCCCTGTCCCAAGGAATGGATTATTCAGCAGCTAGATAGCATGCTGCTTTCAAGCTCGCTAATTAGTTATTAACAGTTATTCCACTCATTTTTGTTTAGCACATGCCACATGACACTGCTTTTACTAATCCTTCCGTTTATCCCTTGAAATTCAAAATGAGTTGAATTTTCTGTCTTAGGAGCTATGATACTCAGCTATTGCAGACATAGCATGAGTTTTATTTGGTTTGGAAATTACTCAGAAGAGGTCTCACTCAACAGAAGGTATCACATGTCTAAGGAAATAGTTCAGATGGCATTTGTGGTGCCTTCGGTGATTTCTTTTTCTTAAAATGTGTAATTCCTTGTACTAATGATAAGCATCAGTTATGAGGCCCAACTTGTGTTTCTAATTTGAGGCAGATTTATCTAAGATCTTTAGATCCAAGCATTCAGCAGTTTCAACCATAGAATGTCTCAACCAAGGGGTGCAAAGACTTACAAAATCACAATTTTGGGTCTGCACTGTTGCTCAGTGTAACAAGCATTGGTCAATGTCAGACTCCTTGGTGTCCTTGCACCATGATCATATCACTGCTCCTCAGTTTCCCCACAGAGGAAAAATAAAATGGGCTTCCCAACTGCCTTTGTTGGGACTGCCTCATGGTGACTCCATAGATGTTGTATGAGCACCACAAGTTGCATTCCAGCTCTACAGAGTAGAAGTTTGCACATGAGGTAATTGTTTGGTCTCTCTTTGTAGTCAATGAAAAGAAATAGGAAACTGCAGGGTATGATTTATGTCACCCTAAAATAGTAACTTTAACTAGGGCAAATGAATCCCATCTTGGAAGTGACTGTTTGGCTGCAATGACTATAAAAGGAGTCAAGGAAATTATCTCTCAAGTAAATGTCAACATTACAAACACGTGAAGTTCATTAAAATTGTTCCATCTGAAGGTCTCTGCTGGTCACAGCAGGGGCTTCAAGATCCTGTTATTAGCCTCTGACCTTTGCCTGCTCAAAGAGCCTTTAGACTTAGAGGACCCTCTAGCTCCTGAAAAAGGGCAACCAAGAGAGTGAAAGAAACTTGTAAACTGCTGTCAGTCTGCTCTCTACTGACATGGTGAGAGAAAATCTCAATCATACCAGCACTATCTCTAAAACTCCAGACTCTGCCTGTCTGGCTAAAAAAATATGTGCTCTGCCATGATGAGGACAAATACATGCCACAATTATTGCAAAAGTCCCCAGGGAAACATGTTTGGGTCATAGCTCCACTGTACTAAGTGCTGTGCTTTTAAACTAGAGACAATCTGCACCACAAACACCCTCAAAAACTGCTTCACAGGCAAGACAATCAAAGTACTGTGGTCCATCCCTTACAGATGGGAAACTGGGAGAGAGATTAAGCAGTGACTTGCCCAAATTATATAGGAAGTCTGTGGTGGGACCTTGTTTCTCCCAAAACACTGTCTATAGCCACAACCTTGCAACAATATTGCTAGTCTGGGGACAGAGAGACTCTTCTATCAGGGCTGTGCTTACAGATGCTATGTGATTTGCTTTTCTGCAATTTGGCTTAATTTCTTGTAAGTGAAATGTTTTGCAATGCAGCACATGACTGTACAGTATCAAACCACATCATCAAGCCAATGCCCAGCTCTTTGCTGAAGAGGGGATGGAAGAAATCTCTTGAGTCACTTTTAAGAAGTTGCACTTTCCTTAGCCAAACAACGTGGAGAGGCAATCAAGGCTGTTATAATGACAGCTTGAAAGCTAGCAGGTTGCTTGGTTACATTCTCAGCATGAAGCTAAATGTTTAAGGTTAATATGTAGGAGCAAGCATCAGCTGCTGCTAAAAAAGGTCGTCAGATTCCAAGCATTGAAAGTTTACTCAACATCTATTTGCAAACTCATGAAGTTTCCAAAATGGTGGGTTTGAATTTATAATTAAAATCCAATGTTACAAACAAGAATTTTTGGTTTCTGATAGAAACCAGATGAGAAACACTTCTCAAGAGAGATGGATTTTTTCCCCTCTATGACACAAAAGAGGGAAATATCAGAGCTGTCAAATACAAAGGAACAAAAGTTCAAGAGTAAATTGTGAAGTTTTGAGAAATGCTTAGTAATGGCATGATTCAATATCATTATGCCATTGTGAACACGTAGAATAACTTTAAATAAATTAAAAAAAAAAAGCAACTCTTCTTCCAGTATAAAGGATTAATCTTATTCTTTGGATAGAAACTACATTAGCCAGATCTCTGGCTTTCATGGTTTTTAATTATGGCTAAAGATCAGCAATGAAATCAGCTGTTATATGCTCTGAATAAGTGATTTTGAATGGCTGTCAGAATTCCCATGATTACCTATTATTCTTTCTCCAACTTGCAGTTTCCAGTTCTGAATGCTCATCATACATAGAAGTCTTGTATTTGTCATCAGGCCTTACAGTAAAAGCATTGTTTCAGGACAGATTTATATTGTCACCACACCATAGTTTTCTGCATCTTCCTTTCCTTTTCCATAAGAGGTATTTTTAAACATGGTTTAAAAAANGATCCAGTGTTATGTACAGGTACAATTTTATTTGAAATCTTGGAGATAATAACAAGCAATGAATAACAACGTCAACATAGAAGAGGAAGGAACATGAAAGGTACTGACTTAAGGCTGATAGAAGTCAGCAGTTGCATGTAATGTCTTTTATTCACTAAGATAACGTGTTTTACTCAGTATCATGAGGTTTATCTAAGGCGAAGAACTTAGCAGAATTCAGATAGGAAATTGTCTTTTATTCAGAAAATGAGACCTTCAGCCGTCAGATAACACTATAATGATTTAAAATTTAAACAAAAAGTAGTGATTCCACTAAAAGGCCCAAATTTAATTTCCTCCTTGGTAAGAAACTCTCAGCAGATTATTTCCTTATTGCTTTTGGGACTCTGATTAAGTCTGCGTCAGACCCCAGACTGCTCTTCTGATCCTGTAGAAGAGTAAGTTCTAGATGGGAAGGCTTACATGGGGTATTATCCAAAAGTGATGGTATATTCAGCCAGATTGATTTATTTAGAAGAGTTTCTGTTGAAAAAAACCTGTTGAATCCCTGGGATGGGTCTGGGGAGCCCCTACCTGGATGCCAGAGCCTGACAATGACTTATCTTTGTTCAGTGGCAGAGCAGCCACCTGCATCTGGTTGGCCTCAAGTAAAAGGTGTCAAAAGTAGATATATTGGAAAAAATATACTCATCTCCAAAGCAAAACAGTTTTTACAAAACTTGAAGTTGTAGTGGAATTTGGAATTATACTCTCCGAATTGTTCTTTGTTTTGTTTTCTGGTTTTTATTTCCTGTGACTTTTATCAGTACTGTAGAACATTTAACTGGATGGCAGAGTAAAAAAAAGTTCCAGGACCAGAGAAGATTTCATACCCTTTGATTGCACCCTCTCTAGCCTCAGTTTACTGGGCCCCTGAATTCTTTACCTCTCAATCTATATCTATCTGCCCATCAGGTAAATCCCTCAATTAGTAGTCAATGGAGGTCTCGTGGATTTTGCTACAGAAACATTTAAATCCTTAGCTTCTCCTGTGATTATTAAATAGAGTAAAATCACTTCAAGGGGACTTCTTGCAGCTTCCATATACGAATTTTAAAAATTCTCCTTTGCTGCTGCCAGAGCCAGCAGCAGTAAGTGGTCTGAACTTCTCTTGGGATCAGACACAGGTGCTTTCAGTCTTCTGAGCTCTGGGAGCAAAATTCCAGGTTTTCCCCATGCCTGCTTTATTCTCCTCACAGCAAATCTCTCCAAGGATGGCTTCATGCCCTGCCTCGTGGCATGCTCTTTGAAGATACAATGCTCCACACCCTTTTTCCCAATCATTCCCTCTCCTTCACTGGAGACCTCCACTTCACAAAAGCTGTTTCTCTTGCACTTGCATATTTACTGCCTTGGAAAGACAAAGGTGTAAGCTCTCTAATTATCAAAACTTTGCCCCTGGGAAGGCAGCCTACAGCATTCATGTACCAGTATTTTAGACAAGCATTTTCATGCCCTTCTCCTGTCCTTCCTTTCCCTATAATAAAAAGGAGCACCCACAGAGTTACCTCGCTGTTTTTTTCTGAAAATTAAAGGCTAAATCATTTGCCATTGAAGGGCAGTGAAGCACTTCACATTTCACACAGAGCCAGAGAGCTCTATAGTACATCATCCCATAGATCAGAAACCACACACACGAAAAAACAGCCCACCCTGAAATCTTTGGAACATTATTAGAAGCTTCACAAACAAAAGTGCCAAAATCTAGCCTCTCCCAAAGGAATGGACCAAGGAAAAGAGGGGAAAATGCAGTATCTGAGGTCCACAGCATAAGTAAAGGGTTTGTTAGATGAAAATAAAAGAGAGGAAGGCAATTTTCTCATAAAAACCCAAATGCCAATCCATTAGTGGTTTTATAGAAAAAGGAGTACATATCCTGAAATATAATGACTGAGTTTAGCCTTGAGGACATGATTAAAGCACATGAGCCAACATGATCTTAAGTACCTCAAGGACTTCTCACTGGTCACCGATATATGAAAGGAAAGTAAAACTCCATCTTTCCCAGAAGCAGTATTTTGCATTTAGGGGTGGAAAAGAGGACATTCTTCCTTGTTCCTGAGCCTACCTGGCAGAGACTTTGAAGCACAGAGCTAATTAAGTTCAATGTGATTAGAGTGCAAATAGACAGGATCCATCCATCTTCTCTTACAGATATCAGCCAGTTGAAGAGCCAGTTTCATATGTCAAGTTGTAGATCCTAAACCCAGGATCCTCCCTATCTTGCTGTAAATGCCTTGTGCTCTATCCTAAAGCAATTGCATTTCTTTCCTCTCACTTCGTGTTGGAAGGACATTTCTGTGTTTCTAAGAGATACAGATCTAGATAACTGCATTCAGGAGGAAATTGTGTGCATTCTACTTTGAACTATCCTTATATTTCAACAGCTCTTCACTTTTCCTTATATTAACCTATCTCCAAAATGTATCTTTGAATACTATATTCAACCTTGACTTTGACAGACAAAATAAGTGTAGTTATTTCCAGTTTTGTCATTCTCACAAGACAGGTTTCCCTGTATCTGTTTTAAGATTGCAAAAAAACTGATTACTACTTACCTTGAATTCTCCTCTGCCTGATTCTATCTGTATGCTATCTGATTTTCCATTCAGATTGCAAACCCTTAGGACACAAAACATTTTTCTGTTTGCCTCTATGAGCCTCACAGTGTGCTCTGAACTGTGACTGAGGTTCCTAGGTAGCATGTTGCATCAATCCAAATTTTCATAACCAAATGCAGCAAATGTATCTGAATTCCCACTAGAAAATGAATAATGGCATTGTGAACCTAATTTTCTTGATATTCCAAACATGTCCATTCATATTCCACTTGAGGAACTGTTTTGTTTTTTTTTTTTTTTAATCCAACAGAATTCCTGGAAAAGAGATCAAACAAATTATCCAAGTTCTTACTTTCTCTACTATATCCTGAATGTCCTGACATGCTTGTTTTTTTAAAGGAAAGAAGATGAGTAATACAGATGAAAGACTACAAGATAGGGAGGTGGTTGAGAACAGTAGGAAAAGCATCAGATAAAATATAATACCTTTTTTTATTAGACTGAGCGAGTCATTTGGGAAAGGCACTGGATATGGAAATGGAACAGGCAATAATCTGAAATAATATGTATACATTTCATGCCTCTTCCCAGGGAGTTAGTGATATTCATCATTCTCAGCACAGGGACCATATTGCACCATTCCTGCTTCCCCCTTCAGACTTTTGACACTCATGGATTGATTCCTGGCTGGCATAGCTATGCTGACAGAAATTCCTAATCCTCAGACAGTTATGCCATCAAATTGTCCTTTTTCTAGGTAAGGGTCTGTTTCTAGGGCAGAACAATGCCAGGCTAACAGCACCCACATGAGGAATGCTCTACCTATCCATCAGATCACATGTAAAGCGATCCAAGAATAAACTTGGCCTTTGTTACTACACCCCTGGAGTGAGGTGTGTGTTATCAAAATGAATATAAAATTAAGGTAGTGATAAGTACTGAAATTCTTGTCTGCATGCCTTATCTGAAGCTCATTAAACCTGATTGTTTTGTATCAACCTGGTTGTGCACCGAGCTCTTTAAGGGAATCTAAGTTACATCAACCACTACATTTACATTTTCTTTTAAGCATTTTCCCTGCACCAAATGGTGGGAAAACCCTGAAGTTTTAATGAGAAATATTCCATTTTAATTTTATTGCAGAGATGATAATTACAGAAGAGATGATAATTACAGAATGTGGAGGCATTTGCACATACCAAAAAAAAAGAAAAAATCTTGCCCCGTATCATGTGCTGCTCCTTTGCCTTGTCCAGAAAGAAGTTGCTTTAAGTACTTTTTCATGTAACCTGAAAAGAAATATACTTTTCAAGTGCACTTAGTTAAACTCTGCCTTAGAACCTCTAAACACTTTAACGAAGAAAATTTCAAACAATAAAGATACATAATAAAAAGAAAATAAATATTTAGTTTATTTCAGTTTTATAAAACATCTATCCCTGAGCAAACTCCCTGTATTTGTGTGACAACTCAGTAATGACATGCTGCATGACTTAGGGGGTGAAAATAATATCCAAATCCTTCAAACAGTTCAAAGAGTGATTACCATCCAACTCATAATTCTTTGATCATAAGAATTCAATTTCAAAGCTGAAGTATTCCATTAATTATCCCATTGTTTTTGGTCAGCAGATTAACTAGATTTGCATCATCGTAGGACCTCTGATGCTTCAAAGGAAACTGGTTAAAAACTATGCTGTCAGACTATTATTTGTTTCCCAAGATGGCAGAACAACCCTCTATCTCAGTTCCTTTTTGATTACATACAGGACTTGCTGCTTTGGGATAGATTCATGCCCAAACAGAAGAAGTAGAAAAATGGAAAACCTCTAAATTCTTACATAATTATAATGTGCATCATAGTACACATATAGTCTTACCATAAAAGAGGGAAAAGACAAGAATGGGTTTGTGCTACATATGAAGTGGTATTTGCCTCAAGCACTGAGATGCTATGATTATCTACATGAATCTTTACTTTTGTTACTGGCATTTGCAAAGTCTCATACTCTTTTCTCCCACAGTGGTGTCTGGCACAAGGATGTAGAGTCCACTGCAGAGTTCAACAAAAGGGATCATTGAAAATATAAGAAAGTAAGGTTTTGGTGAATAAACAGGTGTGAAGCATTTGTTAAGTATAAATGAAGCAGCTACAAATTTTAGAAAGTCAGTCCTACATAAATAATATGCAAATATAACTCTATCTGCAAAAAAAACCTGGTAAACTATGATTACAATCACAGCAAGAAATCTGTTGCAAATACAGATAATTATCTTTGAGGATGCCAACTAAAAGACTCCTTCAGGCCAACAGAATGCCCCCTCTAAGGCATAGTTATTGTACTACAGCTTTCCCAAACAACACTTCTCAAGTATAAAGAAATCCCCAAACAGTTTCCTGTAGCCAAGCCATCAGGATGTCAGGGGACAGCAGGAAGCAAGCTTCCTAAGTGTAATGATTAAATGCAGATAGAAAAGTCTCTGTCTGGGTATATATACATATGTTCAGCCTCTCTACCGTAACTTGCTTGGCAGCTGAAGTACCTGTGAAACAGCTTCTGAACCATCACACCTACAGCAAAAGCAGCACTAGTTCTGAATTCCTTTTATATGGTGGAGTATAATATATAAACTAATGGTGGACTAAATATTATAACCAAGGAACTGTAGTATTTCTGTTATTTTTATGAGCCAGTCTTTTGAGGAGACAGATTTTGACTCTTGCTAGTACACTCGATAGAAAAACTGTTGATGTAAGATCTCTTTAGAACATACTCATCCAGAATTAGAATCTCCTGCTGGTGAAACCAACCATCCCAAACTCTTTTAGTGAAAAAAATAGCCACGGCATTATCTCATGCAATACCAGAGGAAACCTGATTCAAGTGGGAGTGAGCTGACTTTTGAGCCCTTCATCCATTTTCACCATATTTTTTTGACTCTTAACAGTAATGTTAACCAATTTTTAAATAAGAATAGGTGTTTTCAGTAGACTGAACAGTTTCCAAAAATTAGGCCTTAACCTGAGCAAAATAATTTTTTGTTTTAATTGATGTTTAGGTTTCTACTAGTTGGCTTATGCTTTCTGTAGCAAAATGTAAATAGTACAATACTCAGAAATTAGAAATAACAGACGGTCTCTACTTTCCTTATACTGGGCAATTTGTCAGCATCACATTGGCTGCATTTTGAAGTTGTTTGGCTGCTTTTGGAAATGCTGCCTGCTAATATTAAAAATGCATTCATGTTTCCATCTTCAGAGGGCTTCCCTCATTTTTTTATTACTTTTAGAGTACATTCTCTTTACTTCCCTTTACAGTGCTGCAGAATTTTCTAGGCCTGGCCAGGGTTAGTTTTGGCAAGAAGTGCCCACCCATCGATAAGATGGAAAAATGAACTATTGTTCCAGTGCTGATGATGCAGTATTTCCAGGCTAAACTAAAGCAGAAATAGACTGGAAAGCTTGCTTTTCAGCCCAATTGTGAAAACTCCAAGCATTTGGGTATTTTGGTTCTCATCTGATTCTAAACCACGTCCCCAACCCAAGCTTTTGATATATGCCATGAAGAAGTAATTAAATGGGAAACTATTCAAAATATACTATGTATTCAGACTTTATTTCATAATAGTAATATTTGGAAAGTAGACCTCTGTCAGTGCAGAAACATGAAATAATTTTCAAGATTTTTGTTTTTAACCCTGAATCCAGTATAGAGTATGCTCAGATGTGATACCAAAATGGCACAAAGGTATTAAAAACAAACCTCTGAAAGATTAGTGGAGCTGAACTAATGAAAGAAGTTGAAGCTAAAAACAAACAAATGAGAGCAGAAAAAAGTTCTCCTTTACGAGAGCAGAAAGTGCAATTGCCCAGTTCTGGGCTAAGAAAAGGTGGCCATTGTGCCCTTTTGAAGAAAATATGAAACAAACACAAAAAGTTTTGCTGTAACTCCAGGACGTCCATCAGCCTTGTCTCCACTGAGCCTGACAGGCAGCCTCTAAGGACTGCTGAATTTAAAGCAGAAAGAATTCAGCTGATTCTTTTGATTTCTTTTACTTTAGGATTAACGTCTTAGTAAACTGTTTTGTGCATTTCTAGTGTCTTCAGGTATGAGTTTCTACTAGAAAGTCCTGCTGGAGACAGGAAAGATCTTCGCTCTGCTGCAGAGAGAACCAGAAAGCTGTGGCCTTAAGAAGGATCAACACTTCCTGAGATAAAAAGGCCCTGCCAAATCCTCATCTCCAGTATACTGTTCTGTGCTGCTAGAAATCACTTTAGCAGTTTTAAAGGTCAATAAGCAGTAAACCTTAAACGGAGCCAAATTCCTCTTTATGCATATCATAAATATCATCTGCTAGCAGAGATCAGGAAGTAATGGGCCTCAGGAGAAGTCCCCACTGCAGCATCCATACATTCTGCTAAATTACACAATGAGTTTAGCCAGCCTGGAAGGGTTCATTATCTGCTCAAACATAGTGAAAAAAAACAAAATAAAACCCCCCCCAAAAAAAACAAAAAAGAAATCACTCAAAAAAGAAACCAAAAAAACCCTACCCAACCAACCCCAAACCAACTCTGCTAAACAGCATTTACATTCCACATTAACTGTAAAAAGGTTCTGAAAATTCAGTTTTAATTCCATTTTCTCTTTGTCTGCAGTGCTTGGGGTAGGCAACGGGCTACAGTGTTTGGAAGTAGCATAGTAAAAACACTTCCAAAAACATTTAAGAGTTAGCAGCTGAAATAAAATTTTTATATTAACTTTTCTTTTACCTGGTTTTCAGAGTAAGGAAAGGGAAATATTTAGATCAGCTGGGATTATATTTGTAGTTGTTGTAACTGCAAATTGCAGGCATCACACAAATTATGCTGAATAGGCTTTCTATGTAGACTTGCTGCTCTGCCTTAGTCTCCCTGTGAATCTCCTCCTGCTGAACTTGTGACTTTAATATGATTTATTTTTAGTTGGCCTGGAAGTGACTTAAGTTAAATTGAATGAAGAGCATCTTAATTACCAGATCAAGTGTCCACACAGTCTTGTAATATGGTTTGAATTCACATATTTAACTTGCTTATGTTGGTTTTTCCAAATGTCCCTTAATAGGGGATCTGTACTATAATTTTTAATTATCAAGATTTTCAGTAGAAGTTTAAATAATAAGAAGTATGCCATAAGCAATGAAAAAACCCTGTGAAAATTGGAATTGTCAATAAAGCATACTGCAGCACAGAGGACTCATCTGTATCTTTAATCAACTTTTTCTGCTTTGAAAAAACCTCACAGCTATGTTACTGCTCTATATGTAGTTACATACTTAGTTGGACCACATCAAGATGAAAACATTAAGCTACCAAAAGTCCAAAGACCAAAGCTACATAGTTATTTTCACATAAAGCCACAAAAGCACACTCTTACGCACATGGATGTGGAGAGAGTCATGGTTTGGGTCACTTTCAGCCATTCCTCATTGCATTCAGTTTTTCCTGTTCATCACAAGCCTGGTAAGAGTGTCATCAGTAAACATTTAAATCCGTTTCCCTTTTCACAACTGAGACCCAGATTTCTGTTTTGGCCAAATTAACTTCTGACATAATTTTGCTTGCAGGAATAATTAGATTTTAAGTTTGTTTTCTCTTAATATTTTGCAGAACAATATTTAGATCATATTTTTTGTAAATACCATCTCTGGCTTAAAAATTATGTAGATTATGTTTGACACTTCTTATTTAGAAACATTCAAGAGTATTCCATCACCAGAAAGTTCTTCAAAACTTTTCACAAAATATGGACATTCACTGGAGAGCAATAAACTAACAAAATGCAAAAAAAAAAAAAAATCTAAACCCACAAGTAAAAAAAAAAAAAACCAATTTGTGTGTCAGTGCTGCAGATAATTTTCTACCTTCTTGGTTTTCATCAAGAAAAGCAAACATATGGGCCACATTACAAAATTGTTCAGGGACATATGGTATTACACTGAAATGGTAAAATAAGTGACATGGGGAAATCCATGATCCACTGTGCCGAGATGTTTTAGAAATCCTGGTGCTTCACAGTCAACTTTTCTTTTTAAGCATGGCAGAATGTTTCAAGTTACATAAATGACTGGATTTATTTGCAGCAGTTTTATAGTGGCTTGATCAAACTCCCGAGAGATGCATTATCCTGACTGTATAGATCTTCTCTGTGCCACCATGAAGGCAAAGAGAAGCATAGATCAAAAGATTGTGTCTTGAAATTTTTATAGCTAAAATTTGTTTGCTTCAAAATAGAGTTAGAGGGATGAGGGAAATCTATTGCTTGATAGGGAGATTCCACATTTAATAAAACTTTATAAGTTTGATCCTATTTATAACCACAATGTACAAATACAACAGAATTGTAATCATCCATCCATGGCAATGTTATCATCCATCTGCCACTGTTCTGTTTGCATGTACATGGCCTGAAAGAACAAGAGAAATCCTTATTTATCTAGGTTTATGATTCAAAGATGCTACAAGCTATGCAAGCTTTCTTTTCTTCCCACCAGGTGGGGAAGCTAATGTTCCTATCTAAGAATAAAAGATCTGGACTCTAAAGTAGTTTGGTAGAACCTTCCTAATTTAGAAATTTCCCCTTTTACAGATGGGTGGTAAAGGTACACATCGATATCAGTTCTCCAGTCCCTGGAGAACAATTTCATCAAATATTATGTATTGAATATCAGCAAAATTCATATAAGGTAGAGGACCAAAACAAAACCCTTGAGTATTCCATAGAGCAAAAATAATGTTTGCATCTAAATCCTCAGATCTACTGCTTCAGTCATCTCTTTCTATTTCTAGAGATAGTCATTGTACTGCACTCTAAGATTTTTTTCTCATACAGATAATCAGATAATAATGCAGTCACAGAAACATAGATGCTTGAGTTGGAAGGAATCTTAAGGATTATCTAGTTCCAAGCCCCATACCAGAAGCAGGGACACCCTCCACTAGAGCAGGTTTCACAAAGCCCCATCCAACCTGGTTTTGAACACTGCCAGGGATGTGACATCCACAACTTCTCTGGGCAGCCTGTTCCATTGCTTCACCACCCTCACAGGAAAGAGCCTCTCCCTTATATCTAATCTAAACCTACTCTCAGTCTGGAGCCATTAAATAGACCCCTTGCCCCATCACTACATGCCTTTATAAAAAGTTCCTTTCCAATTGTCTCGCAGGCCCCCTTTACACACTGGCAGGCTGCTACAAGATCCTCCTGGCATCTTCTCCAAACTGAAAAGCCCCAACACTCCAACAGGTCCTCATCTTCTTTTGCTGGGTGCCCTGGAGCTGGATGCAGCACAGGAGGAATTCTCATGAGAGTGGAGTAGAGGGGGACAATCGCCTCTCTCAATCTGCCGGATACATTTCAAGGAAGAGCTTCTCCATGATTTTGCCAAGCACCAAGATGATTCTGACAAGCCTGTAGTTTTCTGGGTCTTCCTTATTTCCTTTCCAGAAATTGAGGTTGTTTTCCCTCTTCAGTGGAACTTCACTGGACTGCCATGAGTTTTCAAACACAATAGGTAGTGGCTTAACCACTTCATTTGCCAGATCCTTCAGAACCCACAGATGCAGCTCATCAGATTTCATAGACTTGTGCATGTTCAGGTTCCTTACATGATCTTGAGCCTGATTTTCTCCTACTGTGGATAGTTCTTCATTCTCCCAGTCTCTGTCTTTGTTACTGTGACTCAGGCAGTGTGACTGGAGCATGTGCTGGGGAAAACTGAAGCAAAAATATCATTATAATTAAGCACCTCAGAATTCTTCAAATGCTGGGTAATCAGGTCTCCTGTTTCCTTTCAGAGAAGGTTCATGTTTTGCAAAGTGTGAGTTGAAAATGCCTTTTAAATTAGATTCATCCCAGAGACACCTCTAGAAATCAATTTGCTTCACCTAAAATTAACCTCTAGAAATGTCTCTCATGCTTCGCTATATAGAAGGAGCAAATATTGAACTGAAGGCCCAAGAAGGCCTGTTTTAGGTATAGTGAATATAAACCCTTTGGGTGTGTAGCCTAGCACAGTGCTTAACTGTGTATTTCTGTATTAATCATTTAAAGTGTGCCATTATTCTACTAACATAAGACACTGAGTGTTACTATATACATGTGAATTATAATGCATTCTCTAAAACGGATTATTTCATCCATAGATCTTGTGTCACCAGCACAAGGAGAAAGATAAAAAGATATATAAATCTGAAGCAGAAGAGAGAGTTCTGTGCCCTGCATCTGTATGCACACAGTTTGCCAAGTGGCTTGGCAGGATTAAGAAAAAAAGCATTGCTGGAACCTTAATCCAAAAGCAGGTCCAGTTCAGCAGCAGATACTAGCTTAGTTTAAAGCCACAGGATTAGAATTTGGATGGAAACTTAAACATATACATTGGTCTGAAATAAGAGGTGATTTAGTAACTTAATGGAAACAAGCACTGGCTGCTTTAAATTTCTTTTTGTCTACATTTTTCTTAAAGTCTCTCATGTCTCAGATACACTATTATTATAACAACTATATTGCCAGATGAAATAGCAACCTTTTGCCTAAATACTTACTTTTAAGAATGCTTAATTTTATGCATTAAACTATCTCAACACAAAGATTACTGGGCATTTCAGCGATAAACAATGATTTTCATGTGAAGGCATTTTCTGTGCAGTGTATCAAAAGTGGGAATATTTCTTTCAATTTTTTAAGGATTTAAAGGTCTCTTACAAGTAGCAGCTTTTATTTTAGAAATTAACCCCCCTCTGTGATTTTTTTTCCTAAGAAGCAATGCCAATAAAAAGTAGAGCAAAAAGACATCTTTGTTAGCTGCCTAAAAAAAATTGGTGTTTTCAAACTAAATCCTTTCATGTGTTAGAAAGTTTTGATGAAAAAATCCTCAGAGCTAACAAAGAATTCAACTTTCCCCTGTTCAGCATCTGAGTTAGCTGGGTGGGAAAAAGAAAGTATGACAAAAGATCATTGAAGCAATGGAGAAATTATTGCTTGTTGCTGAACAGAAGCATTATATGCAAGGGTGGGAGGCTTTTGGTGGGGATTCTTCTACTCATCTCCTCAGAAGAGAAATAAACTACAAGTCTAACAAGTTTGGAGAAGTCAGGCTTCTCCAAACATTAGGTTGGTTCTGTCTTTACGTTATAAGAAAACATTGTGAATCACCATAATGGAGCCAGCCTGGCATTAGACATCAAACATTACATTTAGGCCTGGTATGAACCTGCTCAATGCCTCTGGTCCATGTCATAGCTTGGTCACCTCCAGAATATTTTAGACATCTATTGTCAAATTCTTTAATTCCCTGAAGCAAGAACTGCCCTTTTCTTATTCACGGCTAGAATGACAAAATGCACAAGGCCCAGAACTGAAATTCTTGATGGTCTAAATGTGTATTTAGCTCTCTGTGGCTTGCAAAGCAAATGAAGAGCAGTGATATAATTCCCTTTGTGTGTGCTTTATAATGACCCATTGGGAAAAGGCAGCTTAAGGTTAATTATACCAAACAAGGAGAATGAAAACATAAGACACACCCTGTTCTCTGGCCAGGCTTGAAGAGAGTATCACAGTAATTGTGTTCACAACTCCTGCAGCAATTTCTGCAGCTATTTCTGTAGACATCGCATGACAAGCATTGGCTAAGTACAATGTACCTCGAGATGGGAATGCTGCCTTGCCTAGACAGAAATTATTTGGAGGGATTCCTCTTACCCAACTTCTGCTACCAGAAAGTTACAGTCATCATCTAAGCTGGTCATCTAGACTCCTCAACAGTCAACAGGAAGAGATGGCTGCCTACAGAAAATGATTCACTGCAGACACAGGCCACGACAAACCATTCTCTGGACACGGCCATACCCCTCCAGCAATTGTTAACTAGTTCAACTTGCTGCCTAACTATTAAATAGCTAAAATTAGGTGAGATGAATCCCACACAATGATGCTGTCAGGACTAGATTAAATGTCCTTAGGACAGATCTGAGCAACAAAACGCCTTTGTTTTGCCATACTTGGCAACTCCATTATGGAAGAAAACCAATCAAAACTAAACTCCCAGAGATAATGATAGCAATGAAGACATCCTAGGCTAGATAACAGCACTGGCTGCAGATGGTGTGTGGCACCCTTGGTGCCCAGAGGGCTTATGCTCTAGTTCATGCTGCAATCATGTCTTTGTTTTGCTGTGTAAACAAAGAGTACGGTAAGTCTAGGTATACAAAACCATTGCAAGTCAGCTTTTCTGCACTGAGCCAATCAAAACCTGTGGAGCATCAAAACAGAATTAAGGTGCCAAACTCAGCCCTGTGTTTAATTGTGCTCCCATGCAATCAGGGAGCAGATTATTTTAGAATTTTTACTGTTTTCTAATGCTATGCTATGTAAGGCCAAGCCTATCTCTTCTTCAGTCATCTCTCATGTAGGAACTACTGAACTGCAATGAATTGTAGCCTGGAAAAATGAATTCTATGTTGTTTTGTTCTGACAAATTGCATCATACCCTCTCTTCCTGGGAAGCTGAGATCATGGCATGACAGAATAGAGACAATAGTGGCAGGAAAAACTCAATGCCAAATTAAGCCAGCTTCTGCTTCTGAATCAGAATTCTTAATGGAGAAGGGGGGGAAAAAAGGCTTCCTGTGGAGTCATGCCCATGTGCAGTTCCAATGCATTTTTTGGAATACAGTTTCATAGCAATTCACAGTTTGGAAAGATTAGGTTACACTGAGAACTGGTTTCGTTCAGCCAACAGAAACCCATCAGATATGTTTTAGGAAGGATTTCCTGCTTCTACTGTTCAACATGTACAGGACCCTGATGTGAACTTTTGTGTCACATAAGCAAGTACTGTTGCTATTCAGGCAGGTCTGTTACTTTGCTGATTTCTCCTTTCTATGAGTCAAAACAAACAAAAAACACAGCAGTTTGCTTCAAGCTAAAAAATGCATTATTCAAGGAATTTCTGAAAATTAAATGCCATTTAACTGACTAGGTAGATAGCACCCTCTTTCCGCAGCAGATGAAGAAGGCTTCATGAGAGAAATACAGCATTTGCAAGTCTGAAGAATTTTATACACTGTAACAATTTAAGATGATAAAGCCCCAAGCTGCTTGCTCTGCCACCCTACCAGAATTTATCATCCTGCTGCCGAATAAGAAGTAGGAAAAACATGAAGTTGCATCAACCTGTTCGTCCAAAAAAAGAAGCATCATTTAATAGTTTTTGGCATAAGCATGAGGTGGACAGCTGGAGGCAGAAACACTATAAAAATCTTTCACAGTAAGGTTACCCAAGCTGATCTGTTAGCTTCCCAAGTGAAGGGCTTTCAATACATATTTTTTCTAAGTGTTTTAAGCATAGCAATGGAAACAGGCTTCATTTGAGGTGCCTACCATTTGGCTTTGTGATAATAAATTGGAGCTTTGAGTTCATCCTTAATAAAAGAAAAAAAAAACCCCAAAAACCAAGTAAAGCAGCACAGAAAACCTTCAGCCCTTCTATAGGCTATGAATGCTGTACTCAGAAATATTTGACTATTAAAATAGTGTTATTATTTACAGCAAGAAATAATCATTTGCACTGAGAGATCACCTCAATATTGCAGGGAGTTCTACTGGTAACATTACTGTAGCAACAGTCAGTGTCACCAAATAAGGTGCCAGATTTAATCTATTTTATGCTGAAGACATGGCAGAGAAGAATTGCATTTTATGGCCTTTACCAAAAGGAATAAAATTGCCAAACCATAGACAAATCTTCTGGTGACTTCAGATTGAAGTTGAAGCTACTTATTCTTGAACAAGCAGATAGCCTTTGGCTCTGAAATCAAACAGTGGTTACAGAGCAAAATTAAAGAACTAAAAGAAACCCAGAATTTCTAGAATGTATGCCAAGTCCACAAAGTTGATTGGGGCCAAGACTCTTAAAAGAACTTTCTTTTTAAATTTTAATGGCTATTTAACAAAGCTCTCTTGGCAGGTCACTTCACTACAGTTTCTAAAGATTTTTGAGAAAAGATTCCATTTAGCCCTTCTTTTCTTATTTCTTTTTTTAAGCCACTCATGTGTGGGTCATGTGGCAACCAGCCCAAATTAGAAAAGTAAGACTTGATGTCCATGGACAAGCTCAAACATTCCTTAATTGCAGACCAGATGTTATTGATGCTTCCAGGCTGCTCGAACCCACTTTCAACTCAGGTCTGCTTGTTCCAGCCTGTTCTTCAGCTGAAAAGTCAGCTGAAAGTTAAGGTAGAAAAAGAGGAAAAACTGGAAGGATACATCAGATCTGGCTATAAACAATGCACTAAACTCTGGAAATGAAAACTGTGAACACAATCTACACTGAATGCAAGACTAAGATGATGAAAGGAGATATATAAATGTGTAGACTGATATCAGCTGAGAATCTGGCCCTCTGCAATGTTTGTACACACAAAAGGTTATGAGTAGGCTGTCAAATTGTCATATAATCTTCTGCTAGCTATGGACCTGGGCAAACCAGCTGCTGCCATTCACTTCACGCATTTTCACAAGAGCCATTCAGAAAAACAGCTTCTTCACTTCCTTGGGACACGACTCACCCAGACTTACATGTGCCAGGGAAGCTGGACCACCAAGTCACAAGAGAAACTCTTGTACCAATCTTCCTACCCACGGAGAAATGCCCTCAGGAGCTGTGATTTCAGAAATTTTGCAGATGCTCCTCTTTAGGTGATGTAATTCTGCCCTGCCCCTCATTTGGGGCTATGTTGTTAAAGCAATAACTTATCCTTAATTATCTTGGGTGAACTTGTCAACACCAGACTTTTTTTGCTTCTTGTGTGCTTAGCAGATGCTCCTCTCCATCTGTAACAGCATGAAAATATTATCAGGAGGAACATGCACAGACATATGCTCAGAAGTTATCTCAATAGTTCCTTACAGTATCCACTCATCTCAGACTTTGAACCTTCATTTGCACAGTCAGTTATGTTGAATTCCTAGAAAAAAATCATATATTTTAAAAGAGCTCTTTAATGCCAAGACATAATTTTGCTCAGCCAATTATTTTTGTCAAAAATGGCAGCATGAGTACCTTTTGGTATAAGCACAGTCCTTTCAATTATTGAATCATCTATACCCTTCCAACTGCATTCCAAATTGTCGTCCTTCTTTTCCGAAACAAGAACAATTTCCTGAACATAAGATATTTATTATTGCCTTTTTTTTTTCACAGCACTATATTTCCTCTCTCCAAACTGTTTGAAAAATACTTAAGCCAGGGAGCAAGACTATCGTTTTTAGACTAACTACTTCCTAAGGAAAAAACTGTTCTAAGTTGGTGCAGCAGGTTTAATTTCAGCAGAAGAGTGGTTTTAATGAGATTTCCCCAAATAATTCTAACCAAGACCTTGAAGAGGTCTTAATTTTTATGAGCCTCAATTAATTGGCCGGAGTTGTGGCCAGGCTACAAAATAAAAATTAAAGACAGAAATTCCTCTAAGCACTCCCATAAGCCTTATGGCCACAGGCAATAAGGCTTCAGAAACAGCCCCTGATACTTGTAATGTTTCAAGCATTCACTACAGACAGCTATTAAATGACATTTAAGAGTATTTTAATTATGTACCAATGCATGGGCTAAACAAGCCAAAGGGGATGGGAGAATTAACAGCTGAAAACCAATTTGTGACCAGAACTAATTTTTCACTTTTCAGTATTGCAAATCTGTTTAGTGTTGCAAATCTGAGGAATGCAAGATCCTTTCTAAAAACAGAAATTTTAAAGATCTAAAGTATCTTACTGTGTTTATCTTTCTGTTGAAGTGTAAACATTTTCTAATACCTATAGGAAATAATGAAGTGATAAATTTTTTTTGTTTGTTTGGTTTGGTTTGGTTTGATTTGGTTGGTTTGGCTTGGTTTTGTCTTTATAACTCCTGTTTACTGTGTTACCAAATTAGAATATTCTTCAAGCGGCTTTGGTGTGGCTTTCCCTCAGCATTGCTGAAAGGGACACACAAAAACCTTTCACTTTTTTGTGACCAGCACTGTCCCAACACCCAGCAGAGCAGCCAAGACAATGAGATAGGCACAAACTTAGCAAGATCATTTTTTCCATCTGGGATGTGTCCATGACACTGATATATTAGTTAGAAATAAAGCTATATTGATTTACAGAACAAGACGATTGCATGTCTTTCACATCCCCATTAAGCACAGAGCTTGGTATTGAGCTATCTAAATCCATAGCCAGAGACACAGAAACAGAGATGTAAAAAATAGATTCTTTCTCTCCATGGTCTTATCAAATATGTCAGTCATAGCTAACCTAAATCTTAAGGGCGTGGATATATGTTTGGATATGTCTTCCTTTCAACCCTGTTCTTGATATTTTGTTTCAATTTTTACTTTTGATCTTCTATTAAAACACAACATAGGAAATTCAATTAAGGGAGGGAAAATTATATTAGACAAAAGGAAATTAAATTAAGCAAGATTGTTACAAGGCTGTGAAAGGTTTGACTGAAACCAGCCTTCCGAAATTAATGTCTTCAGACATCTCCTGGAACAGGGATAGCTCTCAAGCAGCCACCATGATGTTCAGGAAAGGCTATTCTTTCTCTGGAAACCAGAGGCATGCTTGGATATTGATCTGCATTTCTGTCATGGCTCTCTGCTTCAAACTCAATGCAAGTAAAAAACTGGATGTCACCATGACTTGACTCTTCTTGCTTTTCATGGATTTGGTCATTCTAACCATGGTGTCACAGCCTGTGAAACACAGAGAGTGTTTCATTGTACCTGACAACAACTTACTTCCCGTCATCATGAGACTCAAGCCAAGAAAGAAATAAAACAACAAGAATATTACAAAAGCAAGTAGAGACTGTGACGAATATCCCAATCTAAGAGTGGTTGGTGACGTGAAAGTTGTGGGGCAAAAACCTGTTTTCAAATTCAGCTAATTTTTCTGAATCTTTCCCTAAGCATCCTCTACTGGCCCTTCATTCCATCAGGTATTCCCAGGAAAAGGAGGGACACTAGAAACCTTCCCCATCTTTGAGGGTGGGAAAAGGAGGACACAGATGTAGGAATCCAAATGAATGATGGCATGACAGTGCCTCTACGTATGTTGCCAGCTGAAGGGCTTTAGAGGAAAGAGGACACAAAGAAGAGAATTCAGGGCTGATGGTCACTGAAGGTCACTCCCCTCACTTCTCCCCAAGTTTCCACAGCATACTTTCCCAACCACTAATGAAATCTGATTTTAAATTCCATGCAGATGGAAAAGACTAGTTATTTATTCACTGTGTGTAATCAGAACTTTCAAAAGAAAGGGAAAAAAAAGAAAGAAAGAAAGAATGAAAAAAAAAAAGCCAAGCAGGGTTGGGAAACCCAACAAGATACCATCTGTCAGAAATCTCTTAGGACCACAAAACATTAATTACATGAAATCTACTTCCTGCCTAATAGAACTGGTATAAATTCATAGAATGCCATCCATAAAATTAGCTCATTCTCACAACTGGGTTGGAACATTTTAATTTTTTTCCTGAAACACATCCAGTTTAATTTAAACACTCATGTGCACAAGAATAGCATTGCAGCTTCTGTGGTATGTAGACATGGTCAACAAAAAATTGAGGTATTTTGGACAAAGTACTGCTCTACACCATTCTGTAGAAAGGAGAGATCTGATGTTCCTAGGGATATTGCATTTACATCTCACTTGATTTGTTATAGTGGGTAAATGAAAGAAGGGAAGGAGGGACAGAAGGAGAGAGGAAAAGGAAGCAGAAGAAAGAAAAAGGAAGGAAAATGAGTCAAAAAGGGAAAAAACAGTCCAATGTCCAATTAAAATAGACTATTTCTTTCAGCATTTTCTGAGTACAAAAATAAGTGTGTGACAAGGGTTTGCAAGGTACAAAAAAGACACAGTGAACATGCAAATTGTATCCAAACCTGTTATTTTTCTTTTGTCCTTTTCATCCTTTAAGTCATGCAGGGCCATAACTTGTGCAGCTGTGTATAATGAAAACCTATGACTTACAACAAACAATTTATGATTAGCATATTTTACTCTCCACAGCACTAAAAGAGTTTAATAATACTTCACTGAGAAACCCGATTATTCTTTCATAAACTATCTTGAAAACAGATATGCCTGGATTTGCATAAATCAGGTGCTCAGAAGCTTCACGTTGCAAATTAATGTTAAACCATGAAGCATTGCAGTGCATCTACTAGTCTGACAGCTATCTGCTCTATTTACCTACAAGCTGTGTTCTCAGGGGTCTTGTTTCATTTTAGTAATTAAGATAATTGCTAATAGCCTAATACATAAAAAATCATGTAATGCTATTGTTAGTTTCACATACCATGATAAATATGGTACCAATCAGAAAGATTTTCTGAACCTTACCTTTGTGATTTCAGTTAAAGGAAAAAAAACCCACAAAACAAAACAAAAATAGAAATCAGTTGAATAATACAATTTTTATCCAAATGATTTTTCCATATTTGCTGCCAAAATAAACACATGGTACATGTTAGTCTGTTGGGTCCACATTAATTTGTCAGCTGAAGGAACTGCCGTGATCCATTTGCCAAAACCTGCTGCACTAAATCCCGCTGTTTTTAAATTGTAACTCCAAACATCCTTTTAGGCTTGCAAAGGATTTTAAGCACAACATACATATATAGCAGTTCTAAAATTATTCTCCATGCATCTTGAAAGTCTTGGCAAAGAGCAATATAACCAGCCTGGTCACAAGTTGATTTTTTAGTTCCTTTTCTATCCAATTGCACAAGTTTTAAAATAGTGTCACTGTCATCTGTGACACAGAAGGCAAGGATGTGCTAAACTGGTTTGATTCACTTCTTCCGAGCTCTGCAAGTAGTCCAGACACCAGCTGTGACTTGACACAGTAAAGGATGTGGTATCCTGAGATTTCACTGCTTTCTATGGAAAAAGAGACCTCATCATGGTCTCTTAACATGCAAGTGGACTTTTTGACATTCTTTAAACGTACCTAATTTTTTTTTTTAAGGATTCTTGATGGTGTCATCCAACTCCTAGCTTCTTTACTAGGTTATGTTATGATGGGAATCCTCAGTATGTCACTCTAAAGCAATCCACAGGATATTAAAGAGGAACTCACAGGCTGTCCATCAATACAAAAAATTTAATCTTTGCACATGCGTACTGCAAGAACAACTTATATCAAAACCTGTGTTAAAAAATGTTTCCTTTTTTACCATTGAATCACAAGAGTCCTCAATGTCTTCCCACATATCTAACAAATCTTTAGAAGAAAGGAGTAAATTAAAAAGTCTTAGCACGATCATTAGGAAACTTTTCTTTGTGGCACATAAAGACTGCACAGTCATAACTGGGTAGCTTCTTGGGCCAGAATGAACAAGATGAAGTAAAACAAAACTAGAACAGGAAAGGCAGGCCCAGGACCCTGAGACCAGCTGGAGAAGAGCATAATGAAGACATGAGAGAAGGAAACAAAGAAATAAGCAGACACTGAGATTGGGGTTTGGTGGTGTGAGAGGAGGAGAAAGGGAGGAAGCCATAATCACACTTCTGTGGCTCCTGCATTCCCCTGTCTCCTGGTTAGAAGCAGCTGCCTGCACAGTGGCACCAATATTGCACTCTGGCACATCTCTTCCTGCACACTGACACTATGACACACCACTGGTTTTTCTCAACAGCCATTTCTAGGGATTTTTTTATAAAAAATAAAATAAAAAATAAAAAAAGAGAAAGAGAGGAAAAAAAAAAAGAGCGAGAATCCCTGCAAGGATTAATGGCCAGTCTGGAGGGGTTTTGGAGGAAAAGGGAAGCTGATACATATAAGCCAATTGCAGAACAACTCATTTCCCTCACTAAATTAGTGCTTATAATTTAAAATTCTTAAGTGCACCACAATTTTTCCAAACTAGGATTTCTCTCTTTTAAGCTAAAGCAAAAGAGCAACTGATTAATTCATTTCAGACATATGTGGCTTGATCTCTAGTCTAACTGTAACTTTCTTCAGGGTGCTGTAAACAATCAATAGTGCTTCAAATTCCAGGATCCCAAAATGGCAACAGGAAAGAAAGTGCTTGAGGGGCCCCATTGACACCATCGTCTTACATCTTTGCAGCAAGTGGGATCAATAAGAAAATAAGGAACTTAAGGAGGATTATTCTCATTCAGCCAACACATTTCAGCATTTTCTCTCATCTTCACTCTGAAAGTTAATTTTTAGTTAAGACTCCTTTAAAATGCATAAAGAGCACAGAGACACATTTCATTACTTTCTTTCAAATATTATTTTATCTCTGCGTAATATTGACAAACATTTCTAAATAATTTCTGCATTTAATTAACTTACTCAGATTCTTGGTAAATTACAAGCTGTATTAACTCACTATATTTTCACCTGGAAGTCTTTGGTCTCACATTATTAAAAACATAAGTAAGAAAACCTTGACAGCTGAGAAGACTAAAACTATTGGATGGTCTATTACCTGTCACAATTTTTGCACAGTCTTTTGAAGTGGAGGTGACCTAAATAATTTCACAAATCTTCTAACTTGGGAAAAAAGCCTGCAACAGAGTACACTTTTCCTTGATTTGTTTGCCAGTATGACTGAAATTTGTGTGAGAGAAAGACATTGAACATCTCTTGTGTCCAATTAAATAAGCAATAAGAAATAAACAGTCCTTGTGTCCTTGCACATTCTAGTTTCAATACAGATCAATGAGAAGTGTGCAGCAGCAGACACATTCTCAGGCACTTCTGCATAATGTGCTTCATATGCTGCCTCTGGTAAGAGTGTGGATAGGTCTTTGCACTCCTCTTTGTATGTAGCCAGGTGCCGTGCATTCAGGTAAATTTTTTTTATATAAATGCTTGTTCTTGAAAAATTATCAGAACTTTCTGGAGAATAAGGTCACACTTTATTTGCCTGAGCTGCTGGCATTTTGCATACAATTGATCCTTGAAAACTCTGTGTGTCTTGGGGAAGCTCCACTCCCTTAACCAAAGCAATTATTTCTCACAGAATTATGGAATTGTTAAGGTTGGGTAGGACTCTAAAGATCATCTAGTTCCAGCCCTCTGCCATAGGTAGGGACATCTTCCACTAGACCAGGTTGTTCAGGGCCCCATCCAGCCTAGCCTTGAGCACTGCCAGGAATGAGACATTCACAGCCTCCAGGCAACCTGTTCCAGTGCCTCACCACCCTCACAGTAGAGAATTTCTTCTGTATATGAAACCTAATTTTCCCATGTTTCAGTTTGAACCCATTATTCTTTACCCTACCACTAAAGTTCCTGATGAAGAATCACTCTCCAGTTTTGGATCATAGGTGTCATAGATGACATTTGTCCCTGAAGAACCAGAGTGATCTCTCTAATAGCTTATAATTATTTGCAGCAAATGGAAGAGAAAAATCAAAACGCCAATTTCTCATTGTCTCCTTAATGAGGCATACCATGACAGAGGGACAAAGAGCTTTTTTCTCTATTTTTTTGCTCCTCTTTTTAACTGTCATTCCTCAGGAAATAATAACGTGACTGATTCCTGCATTTCATTCTGACTCACATACATATCTTTCACCTGCAACAGGAATTTGAGACTTTCTACCTGATGAATAAGGAGTTCTTTCTAGACTTTTGTTTTCATACATGTTGGGTGGTCTTCTCAGGATAAGTAATTTTCAGATGAACCGCAACCAAAAAATTAAAATATCCTTCAACAGAATATTTCTCCTCAATTTCCTAAAATATTTTTTTATCCTGGTTGTAATTCTCATACTATTTCACAAATTCCTCTCCAGAAACTGGCAGAATAGACTATGAAAAACACAAATACATATAGAGATGATACAGATACAGACACAAAGTGGTGCAATTTTAAGAAATTTTAAAAGCCAGAGAAAAATGTACATGGGAAACATGTGCAGAGAATGGAGCAGGACAAAGTCTTTACATGGAAGTCTGGGTAATAAACCAGAGAGTCTTCAGAGTATCTCCAATTTTGGATGGCATGCGGAGGGTAAGATCCTGGCTAGATCTCAGCAAGCAGCATGACTCCCATTAGCATCAGTGCAGTCATTATTTGACCCACAAAGCATGAAAGAGACTGCCAGCTCTTCTGTTCTCCTGGGAAGAAGAGAGGAGCTGTACCACTTTATGGCTACTATAAGTGATGCTCAGCTCTCACATACAAGATCATTCCAGCCTTCAAGACTCTTCTCAGGACAACTGCATTTGGTTTTGATTCATGTGGAAATCCGTGCTGTTATAGAGTTTCCAAAGCCTGTATGTGTCGCCGGCTAACCACAGAAGAAGTGGATTCCAGCATTTCCTGTGACATTTAGGAGGAAAGTCAGGCCAGCTCTGCATGGTTTTCAAAATCCCAGTCTTCACATAAAAGTTGTTTTGGGGGAAGGAGAGGAACACTTGAATGCCGCAGGCACAACCAGTTTCTCAAGAAGTTGTTCTGCTCTCTGCAGTTGGCCAAGACAGAAAACTTCCAAATTATTATTTTCACCACAGGCACACATAAACTTTACTGGTTTAGAGGAAATAGCAAACCATGCCTGTGTTTCAGAGATTAAGCCAAACGTTTTGTTCTTTCTCTAAACAGAACATGATTTTATTTCATAGCCTCTTTTTCACACTTTTATGTTTTCCTCCTGGAATCTGTGCTTCCCTGTGAATTGAGCAGTTGGCTCCCATGTAAGGCCAATTGTGCTTTACAACTCAGAGTCTGTCTTCAGTGTTGACAAAACTTACCCTATTTCATCTTCATCTTTGTGATGATAAAATTTGATTCAGGGACCAGAGGTTTTTCTGAGATCATAAGGGATCAGTAATGTTCAGGGAAATCTCAGGGAAAAGAGACCATCTAGCCTTGGGGTCAAAGGAACGATATCTTGCCCTGGGCAGCCCTGAGGTGCCCCAGTGATGTTTGCAGAATATGGGGCAGTAAGGATTGTATCCAGACCCCCTGGCAACACACATAGAAGGGACTTAGGAATGTATTCCACTGGGCAACACAGGGACAAAGGATGTGGTGGTATTTTGCACAGGTGAGACTGTTTCAAATGCAGTGGTTAATCTCCATACTTTGGGGGGGTGAACTTGCAGAAACACATTTTAACAACGCCTGACAGATAATTCTTTCACAGATATACAGGTTTTTCTCCTGTTTAGACCATGCTTTCTAATTCAAAATGTCTAAAAATCATACTGCGAATCTGTACACCTGCAAGTCAGATATAACTCAGCATGGGATCCCTTGCTCAGCTCCAGCAAGGCTTTGCCACTGCAATATCTTTCAGCTGATGCTAAACGTTTCCTACTTACCAGATTCTGCAATATCCATGTCACATTCTGCTTGCAAGTGGGCATCCAGTTATTAATGCAGCATTTGGAATATGCTATGGCTCAATTTAATGCTATTTGATAAGGCTTAAGAGGGTTATATAGGAATACCGTGCCTATATGCCACAACTTCAGCATATGGTTACAGCGAAGAAACGGAGAAAAGTGGCTTTGAGAAATATGTTGTTTGATTTGGTAGAACATTAAACCATGATTAATCAAGTATAACATTTTCTTTTAGCTGGTACAGGGTGAAAAAAACCCACTTTATTTTACAGGTCTGATCCAGGACTGTCCTGTCAGCTAGTATTTAGCTGTCTTGAGGGCTGTTTTGCAGTTAGTCACAACTACTGATTCAAGATTTCTTACAACTTACAACTCAAGATTTCTTGCCTTCCACAGATGAGGACTGAAGGCTGCCTACTCTTGCACTTTGAAAGAAGAGAAGGAACAAATATGGATGTGTAGCTGGAAATACAGTCTGAAAGACAGACATTGCTGCCATTTCTGCCAAACACAGTGTGAAGGACAGAGGTACCAACTACTGGTTTGAGGGGCTTGTTCTGTGTTTGTCTGTTGTGTAAGAGAAATAGAAACCTCCACTGCAGTCCCACTGGTGTTCTCCACCACTCCAAGGGCTGGCATCAGGATGGAGCCACAGCTCAACATGCTTTCAGTGCTGGGAACAGCTGTCCCTTACAGTTCTGCCCTAACCACAGGTGTTAACCATCCCCAGCTGGGAAGTGAGTTGTGAGGAAAGAAGCACAGGAGGACAGCTGGTGAGCAGTGTGAAAGGTGAAGGCCCAGGCAGGGGTCAAGGGGCACACAAGGGAAAATAAAGCAACACACCCTGAACTGCATCCCTTTCTACCAGAAGAGAACTGGAGACAAGAGAAGGGACACATGACTGCTGGAATCCCTGTCAGTGGTGGCTTCAATTCTATCCATCATTTTCTTCAGGTTTCTCACTTGGAAACACAGAAGTAGCCTAATAAATGCCTCAGAAAACAAGAAAAATTGTATGGATGCTTCAAGAAGAAAAGGGAGGAAAAAAAGGAAACAAAAACCTGATAGAGCAAATTTCTTTCAAAACAACAAAGTAACACACCAAGATTCTTGCTTTGATCAAAAGACGAACAGATGTATTCACCAGTTAGTTATTATAAACAAAAAGAGATTGGATTTATTCTGTCAAGGTTTAATATCTCTAACCGTTCAAACTCAGCTGTTCAGCATAGCCCACTTGGTCTGTAACTGACTTAGAAGCCTTTCAAGGACAGGATCAAGGAATATTGCACAATATCATATGCTGTGTTGGAGGATTTACCACTATTTTCAGTGTGCCCTTCTCAAAGGAAAACTGTCTTGTTCAAAATACAGTAATTTCACGATTATAAGCCGCATCGAGTATAAGCCGCATCGAGTATAAGCCGCAGTCCCGGGGGTTGGCAACTTTTTGTTCTTTTGTCCATATATAAGCCACACCTGAATATAAG
>PYHW01010093.1:3333462-3362028 GCA_013186435.1 Turdus rufiventris
ACGGGACTGCTCCCAACACCCTGCCTGACGGGGTGTCAGGTTGTACTCTGACTTTGTCAGGGCTTGGGGTTGGTTTCTTTGTAGTTCCGTATTTCTATTTTAATTTCCCTAGAGAAGAACTCTTATTCCTAATTCCCATATTTTTACCTGAAAGCCCCTTGATTTCAAAATTATAATAATTTGGAGGGAGGGGGTTTACATTCTCAATTTCAAAGAGAAACTCCTGCCTTTCTCAGCAGACACCTGTCCTCCAAACTGAAACAGCAACTTTTTGTTCTTTGTCCCTATATGAGCCGCACCTGATTATAAGCCGCACTTTGGGTTCAGACCAAAATTTTAGTCAAAATGGTGCAGCTTATAATTGTGAAATTACTGTATATTGAGCAGGGGGTCGGAATAGGAATAGGAATAGGAATAGGAATAGGAATAGGAATAGGAATAGGAATAGGAATAGGAATAGGTTCTGTTTGGGATAACACACATTTGGCAACAGTACAATTCCCTTCGTTTCCATAAAGTAAATCTGGCTGGAGCGGTGTACTAATATGAGGTGATAGTGCATATATTGATTTAATAAGTGTAGATGTTACAAACATTTTCACAGCTGTATGTTTTTAGATACATGTCTGAGGAAGATGAAAATGGGCAAGATCAAATTGAGCAAGACATTTCACCAAGCTAAATTACCTAGAGCCAAATTAGTTACATTTGGAATTATTACTGGCATAATAAATTCAGTACATTATCCTGAGAAGAAAACATCATTGCTGTTCAATCAAACCGAGTCTGTAAATCAGACTGGAGCTTTGTTTCTTGTTGTGTAAAAGAATCATTGCCTTACCATGAACAATTACTTAGAAATTTGTTCCAGATAGCTTCAGTTCTATTACTTTCTGTGTCACACTTATAATTTCTTATTAATAGTTAAAATAAGCAGATTGAAATTAATCAGTTACCCACAATTTTGATGAATAAATTATCTGCTTTGTAGTTGTTTTATAAATGTCTTATTCTTCTATATTGGTCTGATTTGTAAATACTGAGGTGACTGATCTCCATTCAAAATGTGCACTATTAAATTTAGGATCATCATGTCCTTCTGTTTCCCATTTTTTATGAGCAAGTCTTTTGATAAAAAAAAGGCCTGTGGATAAACTGGAACCAACTATTAAAATTTGCATTAATCTGTAATTAATATTTTCAAAATTGTCTACCAAACATGGTTGTTACAAACTGACACAGATGTAGGAGAATGATTAAATGAGCATATTCAAACATCCTTTTTCTTTCATTCCCTGATTCCAAAATTAAATATGTTTTTTGTAAAAGATTCCAGGTCTTTTACTTGCTTTCAAAGGCAGCATTTTTTCTTAGCAAGAGTTGAAACCATCAGCTCATTTCATATACTAAACCACAAAGAAATGACCCTTCATGTTGCTCACAGCTCTATAAATTCATTTTTTTTTTTGTAAACAGCAATGATAAAGCTATTGAAATTAGTCAGAATGACCACAAATCAGATTTCATTTCACACACCAAATGTTTGTGGTAGGAAAATTTGGCAGGGAGAAAAACAAAGTCAGGAAGCAGATAAAATTTCCTGTTTGGTTCAAAGAAGTCCGTGGTCTATGAGCTGCATATTTCTGAGATAAATATTTAGTAAAATAAAGTATCTTTGCAAAATTTGGGAGCTTATTGCTGAAATCAGCTATGAATTTTTGTCTTGCTTCTTGACAGAGCTGTGTTCTTTTCTGCAAGACAGGAATTTTACTGCCTTGAACTTCCAGAACATTTCATCTAGAATAATAGATAAATTCCTCCTTAATTCTTCAGAAACAAATATTTGCCTATCAGGCAAAGTAATCTCACCAAGCAATAACACTTTGTTACCAGAAGGGATTGCAGACCAAGTCCAGTGAATGTGTATTTTACAGGTACAGCTAAAATATATGTTATATGAGCATATATAGGAAGGAAATATTTCATTTTTTTCCAAAGAAGGTATTTACTTATTATCTCTGTACTTTAAACTAGGTATGCTATTTCTCTTAGTGGATTACTACATTCTACAGGCCTGATACAAAATGGGACACTGTAATCTAAAGTTTAAATTAGACAAGAAAGTAGTCTTTGTCTAGTCAACAACTCTTTCTTGCCCAGGGAGGTCTGCAGAGGCATGAGAAGCTTCAGCCAGGACTGTGGCTCTGCAGAGATCAGCAGAGCCCCTCAGTGCCCTGGGTGGCTCAGGACTGACAAGCCAAGGTGCCTCATGTGAAAGCTGCACCCAGAAGAAAATAGTGCTTCTCCATGGAGCGTGTTTATCAAGATTGCTAGATCATGGATAAACTCCCTCTGCCAAGGATTGATGCAATTCTTAAAAATGAGCAGCAGCAATTCCTGAGGGGAAGATCTATGAGAAGGGGCTGAGGTCCCTTGGTCTGTTCAGCCTTGGGAAGACTGAGGGCAGACCTCACTGCAGTTACAAGCTCTTTGTGAGGGGAAGAGAAGGAGCAGGCTCTGTGCTGACCAGAGACAAGACCTGAGGGAATGAAGACCTGAAGTTGTGATGGGGATGTTTAAGCTGGATATCAAAAAAAAATTCTTTACCCAGGGCAGTGGTCACAGCACCAAGCCTGGTCCAGCACTCAATCTGAGTTCAGGAAGCATTTGGGCAATGCTCTCAGGCACATGGTGTGACTCTTGGGAATGATACTGTGCAGGGCCAGGAGCAGGGCTCAGTGATCCTTGTGGGTGCCTTCCAAATCAGCTTATTCTATCATTGTGTACAATGCTGTTGTGCTTTCATGAAAAACATTTAGCTTGAATTTCTGATGTCTTCGCTAAGTGCCTTGACCATTGGAGTACCATCATAAAAATGGTAACAACATAAAGTCTCCCCTCTTCATCTGAGTGAAATTTTCATCTTCAGAGAGATGAGTCAACAGGAGCAACTGCCCCAGTGACTTGTTGGAGGTACCACCACCAAAGGCTTTTAAGATGAAGCTCAACAAGTTGCTACATAATCTTACTTAGGTTTCCTTTCCTACAAAAAGTGGGACCAGATGATGTTTTGAGGTCCCTCACAAGCTGGGCTGTTCTGTTTCTATGAGCCCTCTCAATTCCACTCAGGTGCCTAACTCACAGGTCATTACCTAGGTATGCCCAGGAACATATCCCCATTAATTAGCTCAAGATGTTTGCTGCCTGTAATGAATCTCATTGTTAAGGAATATTCAGGGTGTGCAGTACAGTTCTGTCTGAGCTGCAGTCCTACCCCAAAAAGATCTTTAATCTCCAACATGTCATTGCTGGTGAGAAACAACCTGCTGTGTCCATGGCCCTCTCCTTCAACATTCAGGTACCTATATCTCACTGCCTTCAAATGTATTGTCTAAATTAGGCTAGACAAGTCTGTGGAAAGACCTACACCTACAGAAAAAAACCTATGGAAAAAACAATATTCCATCAGAAATTGCATCACGTGTTTTTAAAACATCAGAAGGATTATCAGGGGAGGGGATTGATGGGCAGGTTGGGAACAATTGCTGCTGTTTAATGCTATTCTTATCATGCTCTCAGCTCTTACTGGAAGGTTCCCAGCATATCTTATTGAGGTAAGCATGATAACAAGTCTATAGATGTGCAGAAGACAGAAGGTGATCTTTTGTCATGTTGGCACAAAAGCCTTAGCTATGACAGTGCAGATAAAGACACCTTAAAGACAGACATTTTGCTTGACCATTTAGTTAAGCTGAGGCCTGTCTTTCATAAGGCTTTTTCATCTGCTCAGAAGATCAGTCACGTTGCAAATGAAGAAGTGTTTATAACTCAAATGTCCAAGGCTGGACCTGATTTAAATGAATTCTGACCTGAAATTAAAACCATTCAGAGTTCAGATTTCAGCTGATAAAAACTGGGTTTTGACTTTAAATACTGAGGTGCAAATGTGGGTTCAGGATGACTCTTACGACTGCTCTTAAATATTTCTTTAGAAAGCCAGCTCCCCAGAAGGAAAGTTATAGTATACTAAGGAGGAATTGCTCAAGACTTTCAGAATAAAACCGTGGAAACATTAAACACGTGCAAATGCATTCCATGTCCAGAACTCCTGGAGTCTCAGAGCAGACAAAAATTAGCATAGCATTTCTGAGGTGAGACCTCTGTTAAACACTTCCCAGACATTTCTCCACTGGAAAACTTCTCCAGCGAACAGAAGCAAATGGAGAAAAGCAAACAGGATTTGATCATCCAAGTCCTTTAGGCATCTTTGGATACCCTAACTGTGATTAAAACATTTTTCACAACAAAGAGTTTTTAGAAAATAAATGCAATGTATGTTTATATGTGTAAAATGTAATGAAGCAGACCAATTCTAATTGTATTACTTCCCTTTTCCTGATTGGATTTCATTCTGGTTAAGAGAAACAGAGATTAAGTGTACCATGTACCATTATCCTTCAACTAAATAAAATGCACCACAGTGAAATAGTTTGTTGGCATGAGTATCAACTAAATAAAAATATAACAGCTTGTTTACATGACTATGATGGTCACCTAATAAACTGTTTAACAGATAGTTATGAAATTGTTTTAGAAGAAGACAAATACTTGATAAAGATGCAAGTGACAACTTCCAAAATCCCCCTTAGAGAAAATTTTAAAGAAAGGCTCCTGTCGTAGAGAAGCAGTTGCAGAACTTGAACTTTTTGTTTGACCGTAGCAATTATCTCCCATATCATCAGGTTATATAAAATGACTTTTAATATCCAGGAATGGTAACTCAGATCTTCCAGTCTTTCTGCTCTTTACTTTGTTTGACTACCCATAAAATGAGAAGATTTTGAACTTCAAGGCAGTAAGTGAAACCAGACAATTATTTATTAACAACATCCAGCTGGGAAGCACTTTGATGGCAGAAAGCAAACCTTTTCCAATATACGCGTGGCCAGATTCTTTTCACATTAATTGAGATTGACTGCTCTTCTCTAAGACTCCCCCAGAGCACGCAGTAAAACACACTTTTAATTTAAGAGCTCAACATGCCAGCATGTCTTGAAGCACACTTCCACAAATTCACAACACACTGGGCAGCTCTCATCTAAGTCACGCAACTCCCACTCAACCCTAAAATTATAGCCTTTTGTTGTTGGGATGTGTGAAGAGAGAAACTGGAGCAGGAATCTATTCCTCCATGGATCTGCATTGCTGGGGATGCCCAGAAACTCCAAATGCTATCTGCTGCTGGGTTTTGTGAGGTGTCAGACAGTTGCTCATCCTCCAAAGGACTGTGGGCATGTTGAGCTCATATTTGCAGCTTGTGACAAGATTCCATATTTTACTGATAAATGTACTGTGGGAATCTTACTAAACTGTGAAAGATGATGAAACACATGCAGACAGATCCTGGGTTTTATATCAGGATGAATTCTAACAGCAGCATGCTGACATCATTCTGCTTAGAATGAGAACTGGTTTGTCCTCAATGGGAAGGTAACTTTTTTTTTCTTTTTAATTGGAGTATATTGCTGTGTTGACACTAGTGAATCAAATGCTCCTTGGACCTTTCTTTGACATCTGTGCCAACCAGCAGAGCAAACCCCTCATCCATACGAACAAAACCTCCTATGCCAAAAGCAGAGCTAGTTTCAATAAATAGAAATACTCCTTGGTACTGTGCAACTTGYTAGACAAATGCATTTTATGGGATTTTATATTTTATGCACCCTCCATTGAATGTGCATTGTAAGAAACCTTAGTGACACCCATGATATTAGTCAGGACAGAACTTAGCCAAACAGAGCTGATTCAGTTTCAGCTATGAACATAGTTGGCTCCCCATGAGAGGGTTGAAAGGTTTGATTGCAACTGCTTTGCAGACTGGTAATTGAATACTCAGGGTAATTGTAAACATGAAAAACACCTTCATTCAGCTTGCACAGAGCTCCCAAGTTTAGATAGAGAGGGAAATATGCCTTTGCATTCACTGGCTGCTCTCTGACTCCATTACTGCTGATTTCCTCACACTTGGAGCTCAAAACACATTTACGTGGTGCTGAGCTTAGAGAAATGTCTTTGCTTCATCTGTACAACACCAAGGCATCACATTGCACAGATGGTCTCCAGTCACTGCATTTTTCAACATAAGTGTGCATGTATCAGCCCACAGTCCCAGTTCCTCAGCCTTCCTGCCCTACAGACCTTTGTGTCCTTGCCAAGACATTGGACATCCCTAGGAGAACACAGATCCTATTCAACTGAATAAAAAACAACCTCAACACATAGAAATCAGCTACAAATGTTCAGGATTAAAAAAACCAAGCCAAAACGTGCTTTTCTAATTTATTTTTTTATATTAAAAAAAATGTACTGAACATTTGTAGTCCATTTGTGATATTATGACTTCCTTTACTGTATAGTTTTAATTTGTTTGTCTTATACTCTAGCATTGTTGGCTGTTGTTGTCTCCTGCTTTTATCCAGATTCAGAGCAGACCTTGAAGTCTGCCTCACTATTTTAGGAGAGAAATTATTATGATAGCTGCCATGGATATTCTCTGCTAGATGTTGATCTGTTTTAAGAAGAGATTAAGATTGCACAGAATAAATGAGATAATGCCTGTCTTTGTTTAAAGAGATCTAACCCTCAAAGCACATTCCTATTACAAGTACACACATTTACACATTTTTGTGCCCAGCCTCAGTGTAATTGTGTGGAGGAGTGCAGCCTTTTGGTCAGATAATGAATGTAACACATGATAGAGCACTGTAGTACAATGTTTTTTCTGGCATGAGTTTAGGGTGACTGCAGTCATTAAGGGTGAAGCCATATTATTAAAGGACACACTCCCAGATTATCAGAAAAAATCAAAATAAGCAATCTAGTTCATAAGTGTAGTGATACTGAAGTCAATTTAAATGTTAGCAATTATATATATATAAAAAACAAATATTGTTTGCATATTAAAAAAAATCAAAGATGTACATGTGATGCATATATATATATATATATATATATATATATATATATAAAAATATACATATATGATAGCTATATTATTTTTTTAAGGCTGTAATACTTTCAGCACCACTGATTAAAACACAGTGCAATTGTTGCTGATTATAGGACTTCAGCCTAATGATGGGTGATGAAAACTCATCACAGTAGTCATTGGAAAAAGTAACAACCTGAGGGGCCAGGAATGATGTGGGTGAACTCACAGTGGGATGGCAAAGGAATGAGGAGAAGCCAAAAAATACTCAAAGCCCATGTTGTCTGCCTTAAGAAACTTTCTGCATCCTGTTTGCCAGAAGAACATTTGTCCTACATCTGGCCACCCTTGATGGCATCTCAGTCCATAAGGAAAGATCTTTCCCAGGCTAGGAAGGAGCCTGGCCAAGGTAACTGCTAAATGTTGAATAACAACATCTGGGAATGTTTGTCAGGAGAACTCTGGAGGTGCAGGTTTGGGTGTGCAGCAGCCTCTATAAAAAGCTTCCATTGTACAAGATTTGTCCAGTATTGGTGCCTGAAGCAAATGGGGCTCAATACTGGCACAGATCTGAACCCACGCTCTAAGACAAAACAGGTAATTTTGAAGGAGCAGAAGGTATAGAGTCATTGACATTACTTTTAAGAATCTGTTGTCAGATGAGTAAAGTCAGTGGGGGCTTTGCCCATAGCAAACTGCATCCTACATTGCTTATCTCATTTAGGATGGTCTACTAACCTCAAAAGCAAGCTTCTGTCAAGTACAGGAAGCCACAAAATAGTCATTTAGTTAAATTTTAATGATCATTTAGTTGAAAACATCAATGTTTGCATTATTCTTAGATAAGGAATATATTGATTTTCAGTATTTTCCACAGAGGAGGCTACTTTCCACTACTGCATTATATACATAAACATAAATGCATAAACTTTTAATTCAAGTTTATATGCGTGTAGCTGTAGATACCCCTATGGTGTGTACTCCCTATGCAGTAGTTGATATTTCTGCAGAAGTGCAGAAATATGTGAAAATCCCTATTGATTTCATCAAGGCTCCCCAGAAAGTACAACAGTCATCCCACTGAAATTCGATTAGTATCTCTGCCCTCCATCCTGCAGAGACCTTTACTACCTTTACAAATGAAAAATATTTGCTGTAAGCACAAGTTATGTCCCTGTGGGAGAAGGGAGGAACAGTTCAGCCATTCCTCAGTGAAACAAAACCAAAAAATTTATTTTAAAGCTGAGCAAACAACCTTTTCTCAAGGATCTATTTCCCATGCAATTACTTCTATTGGGAAGTAATTTCTCTCTCTCTCCTAGGATTGAAAAAGGTCGAAAAGGGAGCTTAAAAGTGATTCTTATTTTGAAAATACAAACAGAAAGGAGCACAACTTCAACTTTATTTTCCTGTGATGATAGTAGAGATATTTTTCTTCTGTCTTTTCTTCTGCCCCATAACAGGTTAAGAAGTAGAAATCTTACCTCTAATTTCAATCCCAGTCAATAAATATTGGTCCACTACCACAAAACAACTACTAAGCAAGTTAATATTCTGAAACTTGATTTCCAGCACCCAAGGTCCTCAGTATCCTTATTCGTGCTTCATTATATACATCTGCTTTTAGCTATAAGTAGCAAGCAGGTTTTTATATCAGTTTTTGGGTAATGACTATTCCACTTGCTTTAAAAGGAGCTTTGGAGTTTCATAAAGGCCACCAAAGCAGGTGAACAGACCGACTCAAGAAGTGGGAAGATCTAAAGGGGTGGGGGGGAAATGCCAAAAAACAAACAGTCAAAAAACCCCAAACAAGTCAAGTTTTTGAAACTTTGTAAAATTGAAATATAAAACATAGAAAACTCAGAACTGTGGGTACTGAGGGTGTGGAAACACAACCCAGTGATATTGTCTTCTAACAGTCACTTTCCAAAGTTTTTTCCTGCCTAACTGGGCATTTTTGAGAGGTCCTGAGCTCTCTTTCCTCCTAGAGCTATTAGAACATGACTGAAGTAAACTTCTAGAGCACTTTGGGCCTGAGTGACTCAGATCTACTCATGGTAACAGCTGACTCACGAAACCTGTCAGTACATTTCATGAACTGCAGTTCTTCTCTATTTTACTTCTAAATTTGTGAAATTGAAACAAAATCTCTTTAATGTTACCACAAACTTCTTATTTCTTTGTACTTTCTCATAACTGAAGATCGGGAAAGCATTTCTGCTTTTAAAAGGTGAGTGAGACCTCTCACTGTTTTTGCATCCCGGTTAAGACATTCACCACACTCTCTCTTTTCAATCTGAGAATAGTAGAGCAGCACATCATAAACTTTCATTCATTCTTGAATTTAAGTCATTCTGCCATCATGTGCCAATAAAAAAACTAAAGGTTGCACTTACTGAAGATTTTACCCAGAACCAAGAGTTTCCAGGAAAGCAATGTGTTCAATCTCCCATATCTGATGCAGAAATCTGATGAGACATTGTGAACACTTCATATGCTTTGGTTCTCCAGCTTGTCAGTACTGTGTGACTGCAGTATCTAAAGACAATGAAACTAGAAACTTAGCAGATTTGCTTCTAGAAATCACTGATAAAAAAATGAAAAAGCGGAATTGCAGAATCATAGGGCATCAGAAGTGAGGTCTGGACATCATCTGGCTTAATATTGCACACAAAGTGGGGCCAGCTTCAAAGCTACAGAAGGTTGTTCAACGCTGTCTCTGGTCAAGTTTTCAACATCTGCAAAGGTGGAGCAGACACCACAGTTCCTGTGGAGAACCTGTCACCATGTTCCAGCAATCTCTTCATACCCCCAGGAACTCGGTTTTAATTTCAAGTGCAGATCTTGCGAATTTCTGAAAATAGGAAGGGGAAATTTCTAACAGAAGAACCTATGGAATGCTCTTGCTCAGAAAGACACTGGGTATGAATGAATGACAAAACTTTGTCTATTTGCAACTGGATGGGGGTTTAATTCTTGAATTCCACTTGCCAGTCAGTCTAAACATTAGCCTAAACACGACACTTAATCCTCATTCTCCTCCATACCATGAGGTATGAAAAAAAAAATTAAAAATTAATTCATATTAGACCTCCAAAATTTAATGAGACAGGAAGTAATAATCATTCCTCTGTACTAGCTGAGCCTGGAACCTGGCCCAACAATGATCTGCTTTAATATGGCAACTCCATAAGTTTAAGTTTCTTCAGAGATTTACATCTCCCTGTCACCATTACAGCTCAGAGGAGTTAGTCCAGTAATAGGAGTAGAAAGGCAGAAATAATCTCCTTTAAAAACTTCAAAAGAGCAGGTATTGTGGGTATAGGTTGCCAAGATTTACACACCCAAAAATCTGTAATTCAAGTATGATAAATATAATGGCTAATTTGTAATTTCTTTTATAAGGAAACAAAGAATGTGGAACAAAACAGAAAAAAAATATAGGCATCTGTTACTAGTGGTGCAATGTAGCTAGAAAGTGAAGCCAAGCACACATTCTAAAAGAAAAACAATAAACTGGAACGCTTCACCAAGTTAACAGTTGGGTCTCTGTCTCTTGAAAGCAGTTTGACTAAAACAAAACTATTTCAGAAAGTTCTGTGGGCAGTATTAGGGTAAAAATACTATTAGAAGATCACAATGGTCATTTGTGCTAATTTCCAAATATGGAAAACACAGATCACAATCAGAATAAAACAGACTTGTTAAACTGGGAAATAGTCTCCCAGGGCATGTACAAGAATCCTTTTCATTTGACTATTTAAAACAGAACTGAATTATCTATATGTACTAAGGATATATCCTGTCTTTGTCATGTTTTGGTGGGTGGAGTAAGTCCTTCCCAGTTCTAATGTTAAGGTACAAAGATATTAGGGCTAACTTCCAGTTATGGGAACAGGGAGAGAGGAGGAAGGCTGGATGTTCCTTATCTCTAAAAGCTGTGTCCCAAAGCTTGAACATAATATGATGCTTCTGAGTTCCACAGGCAAATATTTGCATTGCTTACACAGAGTTGTCAAAAAACAGCACCGACAGAATGAAGCAGTTGGAGACAGGAGAAAAAAGAATTGAAATTTTGTTTTCATTCCAGAGTTTTTAGTGTTGCAACCATGATCTATGGCTCCTAACAATATTCCAGGCAGTAGCTGTTAAATAATGCTGCATAAATCCATTTTTACCCTTGGCGGATGAGCACTCCCAAGAGGCTCCTGTTCTGTTTCTTCTTTCCAGGACGGGACAGGATTTTAAGAATGTTATTTCCAGGGTATTTAAATCACAAATCACAAATCTTGATCTCTGCAGAAGAAAGATACCTTCCAGTTCCAATGTTTTCTTTCCAGTCAGAAACTGACTACAGGCAGCTCATCCAGATCCAAGATGCAGTGATGGAGTACAAGCCTCTATGACCTGCAGAGCACTTTCCTACTTTAAACCTCAAATCATTTAATCTCATTGCTGCTTCCAAAGGAACAGGTTCCCAGTAGAGTGGTGTGTGGCCAGTTGTTCACCAAATGAGACAAGAAAATCACCATTTTCTGCGTTGACTGGGGTCACACAGAAGCAGCATGATGTCCATCACTGACCTCCCACTTGGATGGAACATAACTATTTACTCAGATCATTTCATAAGTGCTACTCGCTTAGGAACAGTGTTTGAGCACTGGCACCTGGAGCTGGAGTCAGATCTTATATCACACTCCAGCCCCCTCAAGAGTCCTCACTTTCCAAGGAACTCTGCCCAAGGACAGATTGATGCTCATAGCCCTGGGGCCATGACAACAGCTGGGCTGCCAGAACACAGATTTTTACACTGGTGACTCTCAACAGGACACCTGAAATGCTACTAATCCTCAACACCTATTCTCTTATTCTTCTATTTTTACGATTACATCTCATGAAAACCAACATCTGCTTGATAATAAAAGCCCACAAACAGCAGAACAAAATGGTACTAAATTGTCTAAACAAGCACAGATAGGAGTTATGTCTGAGAAGCGTTACTTGTCTCCATTCAGTAAAATTGAATTGTGAATGCTGTGATATATAAAATTGCTGAACTTTTTGCCAGATTGGTTTTTTGATGCCTACAGAAGTACAAGTAAAGTTCACGATAGTATTCTGATCCATGGGCCAATGTCATGCTGAAAGGACAGGAACCTTTCTAAGATGATGCCAAACAGATTTCTTTCTGAAGCAGGAAAAGCAAGAAGAAGCAGGGAGGGTACATAGTGTCCAGATATGGGCAATGTTGGTTTAGCTTTATTTTCAAAGGAATTTTTATTTTGCCTTTCCCCTGAAATATAAACTCTAAAGTATTTCAAGAATTTCTTGATTATATTTAAATATGACTGGATGAGCCAGATGCCTGAAGCAAAATGCTAAGTATTTAAATCTGGTTTATATCCCCTGCTCTGAATCACTACTTTGTCATGGCTCTTGCAAGGTACAGTAAAAGGAAAAATTAACTGACAATGGTAACACATTCAGAAACTTCCAAAGGCTAAACATCTGAGTCTTCAAACCATAAAAAATAATATTCTAAGCACAGTCAGTTTTCTTAGCCTATTAAAAGATATATTAAATATAATTTACAAGCAAAATAAGACAAATGTAATTTAATGAACACCATTGTCTTCCATCATGAGGTTATTTTTTTCATTATGAAGAGAAAAAAAGAAATTCATTTCTACATAACAGTCGTCATGTCATTTTAAGGCAAAAAGCATGAAGTTTGTAGGGAAAGAAAATATAGGGAAGCTTTCAGGCATCTGAGATCTGAAGTAGAGCATGTGTACACCAAAGATTTTCTGTTTCTTCCTACTCCATCTCTTGTGGTGAGTATTACTACCTCCTTCAAAAATTGTGATTTTGACATTAAGTTTACTTGTAAGTGTTATAAAAGAGAAAGTATACTTTTGTCTACACAGAAAGTTAATCTATACTGGGTTAAGACATGTAAAGTGTGTGTAATAACTGCCACATTCAAAATCAGACACGTATTTCCTACAACAGCACCTACACAGGAAGCTAATTGGAAAAAATTAATCAAAAGTAATTATCTAAGAATAAATTTCCATGTGTATAAATTTTGCAGGATAATCATAATGCTGACAGAAATTTTCCTAGCCCTTTAGTGCAATGAAATACAACCATAAATTGATTATACAGAGTACAAAACTTCAATTTTGATCAAACAAAATTAAAAAGCAAACAAACAAATAAGCAAAAAACAACCAAAAATGTCCTTAATTCAAGCCTTTTCTCTTTGGTAAAACTCACCATCTTCCTACTTGGAACCCTCTCCAACAGCAACTTGGCAGGTGACTTAATCCATTAATATTTACATTTTCTTAGTTCAAATATTTTGACGTTTCAGTGATGAAGATGCGATATCTGCTATTTTAGAACTGAGTTGTTATTTTCTTGACACAGGTTCCCTGGATATACTGAGTTTGATGTTGTTTGTGGCAACTCTGTTATGCTGAAAGAAGATGGTTAATGTGTATACCTACATATTTATCTCTGATTTTGATCCCCAAGACAATTTTTTATTAGAAATTGGAACACCAGTTGTTTGTAATATTGTCCCTGTTTCATTAAAAACAAAGATATTTTGCAGCAAAATGCAGTCTACAGTACTTCTGATGAAAAGCTTTCCTGAATTCTTGGTAGTACATGAGATTTACCTGTTAATGGCCATTAGAAGGCAGCAAGCGCTACAAAGTCCTGTCAAACAAGGTGATTTATCCTTGGATTCTGTAGCCAAGATTTTGGACATATTTGTTTCTAGAAGGAAGATAAGAAAAGATGTGCAGAGCTGCATTTATTCATTCTTTTCTAAGAGCACATTGTAAAACAAGAGGAAGAAGCAGGCCATGCATAAATAAGCAATCAGGCAAGGCAAAACTCTGGAAAGCTCCACTAGCTCTGGAAAGGAGAAGTAAATTAAAATCAATAAATACTAACATGATGACAGAGAGAGACACAGCACCATGTATGAAAATACACTTTCAACCTCAACCACATGTTAAAATGACGACCCGTTTCAATTTAACCCACATGTGCATCACAGAACTTTTTGAAAAGCATTTAGTAAAACACAGTTTATTTACCCTCCCTTTCTCTTTTCCACCTCTTCCCTTGTTTCTGCCCACATTTCCTGCATTCTCTGAGAAGATGTTAAATAATGTCTTCTGTCCTACGTCTGAGATGGCAAGTCCAACGTCACAGTACATCCTGAAGAATGAAATCAGCTTTGCTGACCTAGAATGGCACAATTATTTTTTTCTATAGTGTCAGAAATCAGACTGTTAATAAAATGACAGAGGAACCATGATTTCTAGCTTTGCTCCTTAAATCAAAATGAACCATATGGCAGAGCTCTTCTAAAGAACCAGGAGGTTTCTCAGTTTCAGTCACCTGACCTGGATGTTTTTCATGGAGATGAGCGACTGTTGCAGCAACTGCCAGGATGTTGTGTGTGACGCTTCTCTCAAGAAATATTGCAGTGCATGGGGTCATACTGCATGAAATCTCTTGGTAAAATATGTCTTTTTACTATCAGAAGTATTTATTGTGGTAAAACAATAGTGGAAGTTGTTACATCGTTAACATGGAGTGTGCCAAGTCTCCAGCTTGAACATTTCTATAATAAACACTAAAGAACAGAAATGAATTGTTGTACATCTGTACAATCTCCAGTCCTTCCTTATTGCCTCAAGGCATCTGTGGCTTTGTAAGCAGGCACCCCCACCCTCTTAGCATCACTTCCTGATGTGGACCCAGTCTCCATTCCAGCTACTGATTTGGACATTGGAGCCTGAAAAAACTCAGTATGTCAGCCATAAAACATATCAGGAATACATGCTTTCCAAAGAAAAAAAGTACCTTCAGCTGGGACCCTAGCTTTTGAATTGTTATGCTTTTTCACAACTGCTGTCTTATTATTGTTAAACTCATGCATTCCCCTGCCTGCATTCAGTTTTGTGTGAGTTTGACCTGGTTCAAAAACAAAATGAGAATGGACAATATCATCGTGTGACTCTCAATAGGAATTTGCCATGAGATAACCAGTAGTATTCAAACAATGTTTTTACTATCTGCTTATCAGTACTGTGAGTTATGTACCTCAAACTTCAAGTGTTTGAGATGCAAACCATTAAAAGCAGTGGAATTATGATTTCTAGGTCAAAAGCTCAACCCAAGAAGTTAATCATGAAGTAAAGGAACTAGGAAGTGAATGGTACCTATGATAAGCAAAAATGCTAGTCTAAACAAATGTCCAAATTCCAACCTAGTATAATTCAATTTTCCTGCCTAAATTTCAACATGGTATTCTTCCATCCAAAAATGGGTTTCATTTTACTCTGGATTTCAATGAGGATCAAGTTCAATAGGACATAACTACACCAAAAATAGGTGCTTTTACCATCACAACATATTAGAGTACTATCTTTTTTATCTTGGTATAACTTTTTGGGAGAAAAAAATTAGCAAATTCTCACTGTATGCATTATTTAACTCAGGACTCCCTGACATCAAAGGATTTTGCTTTTGAATTGGACCACTTACAGAAAGGAAAATCTCTGATTTAAGTATAAGTAAAATACTAAAGCTCTTAAGCCAATATTACCTTATTTTAAAAAAAAGAAAAATTTGAGCACTTACTTTTTGAGAGTCCCCATGCCCCAGAGGATCCAATGAACACAACCATGGCTTCATCTGTCTCTTAAGTTGTATTCTTCCGCATAGCATGTTCCCCCACAGCAGAACTCACCTAACAGCAAATGCCACAAAAACATGGGACAGATACAACTTCACAATAAATCTGATAGCTAATCAATAAAAGGGACAGGAAATGCTTAGACACTGTGTCCTGTGAAAAAGCAGAAAACAGCAACACTTTAGAGTCAGATCACTTAAATATGACAAGCAAGCAGCAAAGTTATTACTTTTACTCTTGAAAGGAAGGAATAAAAGTCAAATGATAGATGAGAGTTGAAATTTTTCTTGAAGGCACACTGAAGTTTTAACTATTTTTTAAGGGATCTGGGACTTCATCATCCACTGTGCTTTGTGCATGAATCACATTAGATGTCTGATCTTCAGTAGTATCAAATATGAAAAGCTACAAAGTTTGTTTTACTTTGTTGACCTTCTGGGACAAGTTGTTAGTAGCAGGTTTCATTTTGAGAGATATAGCAGCTTGAAATTCTTAAACAAACTAATAAACTTATTTGCTCTTAATGAGAGGGGTGCCAATGACATAATAGGAAAAAATAGTTACATGCTGTCTGAGACTAAATTCTTGAGACTTCAACCCCTTTATATTGTTTAGATATGACAAAATCCTTACAATCTTTGACTTAAATGAACTTTATTTCCATTAGCTCGTGGTCCAAAATAAATTTAGCACTGGAATCATGAGATTACAGTTGCAATTTTAAATGTTTCAGGAAATTTGAGATGAATCTGAAGCAAACTGCTAAAATTCTTATACATATATATATATGAAAATATTTATTGTAGAGCAGACACATACTGTATAAAACAGATTATTTTTCACAGGATTTTGTCTGTATGTGTTATTGTTGTGTATGTGTTTATATGCAAAATATTTTTGAACATCTAAAAATATGCACAATTTTATTACATGGAAATAACCATTAATAGCAGCTCTCCCTGCTGGCCTTAGTTCAGACACAGCACATGTAGTTCATTTCAACAAATAGGATGGATATTCATTGCATTAAAGATGTTTTATAAAGTACTAACTCCAGATATGATGGTTCTTGCTTTTTTTTCCACTGGCCTTTTGAGGCAGCAGCTATGTTTTTTGCTTTGATTTAAATATTTATGCTTTCTCAAATTCAAGACAAAAACCTTTTTTGGTCACTGTTGTTAGTTATGTTTGATGGCATTGAGGGTGTCTACTGAACAAGCACATGCTGCTCTTAAAACAATGTTTTGTCCTAGAAACCATCTGAGTCATCAACAATCTCTGCAAACATTTCTTCACTTTAAGACTTAATTTAACCATTATCATGCCACAAGACGAAACAAGAACTTGCTTTCATGTAATATAAAAATAATATGAAAGCTAATAACGAAGGCTACTGCATTTTTGATTCCACGATGGTTCAAACCTCTGCAGTAGAATTCTGAAAGACAGGAAGCAGCCCTAATGCAGAAAAATGTGCCCTTGGGAGTCTTTTGCAGGAAGAGACCAAAACTAGCAGTATGTCAGACCTGTGCTGTGCTGTTGTTAAGCTGAAGCAGAGAACCCAGTCAGGCGCACCTGAGTGGCCCTGTTGGCTCTGAGCAACCATGGACTGACGATCCCTTCCTATGGAAGCCTTTCCACACAGGAATGCAGGATTTTACCCTTAGAAAGCCAAATTAGCAGAGCCTGTCAAGTAAACAAATCTGCCTGCAACTTCCCGGTGCCAGCGCTGCATTAAACATTAGACATAACAACATTCTTTCCCTAGACAGCAAAATCCCCAAACCCTCACCAGCACCGGGCACAGCTGGCCTGGTTCTCTGCACCACTGTCACACAGCTGGGCTGGGAGAAGCAAGGAGCCAAGCCAGGAGGCAGGTGGCCACCCAGGTGAGCAGTGGCCTTCCATGCCTTCAGCCATTCCCTGAGTGCCATCCCAGGAAAATGGACTGAGCAGAAAGACTCTTACTGCTTTCAGTGGGCTGCAGTGCTGCCTTAAGCTGCAGTAATTTGATATTGTGGAGTGAAGCCTGCAATTCTTTCATCTTTCCAATTGCTTTGCATTGACAATAACAAACCAATAACTTTTTAGACTGCAACCTCCAGGATATTCCTCCCTTATATTATATCCCATCCTGCATATTCCTCCCTTTCTGGGCACCACTGAGCTCCCTCCCTGTATTTAGCACATAATACATTGTTTTAAATTACTTAGCAATGATTAGTAGGATAATAATTTCTAAGAATAGGCATACTGTCCACACCGTACTCTGCCAAAAGGATTTCAGTGTTAGAAAAACTGCTCGCTTCATCCCCTCCCCTGGGACTCCCCCAGGGTCACAGAAGACCCCAGGGTCTCTCCCCCTCCTCCCTTCCACTCTCCTGTCCTCTCCAGCAGTGACCATGGCAGCTCAGCTCCCCTCTCACAAACTGAACAAGCTCATGAGGGCTTTGTTGGCTCGAAAAGCCAGCACTGCTTCAGCAGCACTCAGAGACTCCACTGAATCCCTGCTGCTCGGTCAGAGGCACACCGGAATTTATTCAGCTGCTTTTGGGAGAGGGAGATGTCTCCAAAACCACCAGTCCTCCTGTTCCCTCCAACCCTCCAGCTGGCCTTCTCTGCTCATCTTTTGCCCCAGGTTATTGTTTTAAATTCAGGAATGACAAGCTGGACAGTCAGACCTTATTTCTTCATTGCTTTGTGTTTTCTTTGTATTTTGAGCACTGCACAAAACACTGGAGGGACCTGCTGTGTTCACACACTTTGTGTATTTTCTGTACTTTTCCTCTCCTACTCTTTGAAATAAGCCTCTTGGCACGCTGAAGGAGAAGCTGAAGTAAAAACTTGTATTCTTCAAGAAAATAAGCATCCATTTAATGAACTATTTTTCTTTTTGGCCCCTCTTGCTCAAACTAGTTACTGTAATTTCTAAGCAAAGGTTATTTTTCTGGCCAAAATCCATGTCATGCAGAGATACCCATACCAACTAACCAGTATCTTTCAGAAATAATACATCCATGTTAGGGCAATGCTGCCAGCCCTTTTCTGTGCTAAGTTGTTCAGAGTTTCACAGCTTTAGTGTTTGATTGCTTTCATTCAAACTGACAGTCAATAATAGTTGATAGATCAAATCTCAGTGTTGCTACTTTGAAATTTTATGAGATGGGGTAATGGTCAGGTGATGATTTAATGGATAGTAAATTGGTGTTTTACTTTTATTTTTTTTTCCCCCTTGAATTATCTTTTTATTCACACTTGATTGCAAAGTTGCCTGTGAATCTATACCCTATTTTCAGTGTCTGCCACCTCAGGCACACTAAAATTTAAAAAATAATCATTTGATACATACAATCCAGCATGGCAAGATTAGTTGAGACCAATGGAGCAAAATACTGTGACACACATTTTTTCCAGCTAAGGAAACAAAGCTATGCACACTTGCTCTGAGAAAACAGAGTTTTTTATAGGTTAATCTAATGTGTTTGGATCAACTTGGCCTGTATTTTCAATATCTCTGACAAGTCTTAAGCACTTTCTCGATGTCATTGTTCACTGAGGTCAACAGGAAATATCTCTGTGCCTCCTCAGATTTTTGTTTCCCCCTAATTTTTCCTTCTAAATGCCTTTTCTTGCTCACCTTGCCAAACACTAAGTATCCCTTCAACAACTTTTCCATCAAATGGGGAACACAGTTGGTAGATCAGAGTCTATCGGTGCTCACAGCCTCAATATTTTTACCCATTGGGTTTTGTCTGAGCAGTAGCTATGGCATTTCATCTGGCTGCACCCTGAGCCTGAACAGGACTTTCTGACACAGACATAATCTAGAGCTGCTCTTAGCTTCACTGGCCTTTTATTAAATGGTCAAAAGAACATACACACATCTACCAAACTTTACCATGTTCATATGAAATTTGAAATTTCATATTGCCAGAGAATTAATATTCTTCACAGATATATTTTTTAGTTTGGTACGTTTTTTTTGATGAATTCTAATTTTGCCAGGGGTTATTTATGGAAACCCAGTAGTCCCTCTTTCAGGCAGCATCTTACCATCTTGTCCTATTTTGTCCCCACAGAGCTCAATTACAAAATAGACCTGTGAAACTTAATTTAGTTAGGCTTTTTTCACATACCAGATAACCTTTTTCAATGTTACATGATAGGACCCCAGATCACTACAGATCATTCTGCAGCGTGATTTCATGCTTATCTTTAAAATGTAAAACCATCCAGGCATTAGAAACAATCACTATCGGAAATAAACAATCTTTTGTCAGAAAGCTTTTTACTGACATGCAAATTTAACTCTCAGGCATGTTAAATATTCTCCAGTTCCAGCTAATTGCATTTTGTTTTACTTTAGGGGCAGAAGGGTGCTTGTTTTCAACAAGTCAGTGTATAGCTGTTATGTTTACAAAGAAAGCCTCAAAAATGTAGCCTATAACCTGCCTGAATTTGTAGGGAACAAGAAATGACAAGTCCAAGCGTGAAAGAGTTTTATTTCTGCTTATACTAGACCTGATGGCAACAGGGACACTTTAAATGTCAACAGTTCCACTGCTCATCAAAGCATAGAAGAAATACAGAAACAGGTCATATAAAAATAGGTACTTATTGTATTTGAATGATTACCCCTTGCAGCAGATCTTCAATCACAGACTAATTAAGTGGCTGCCAAGTGGTACTGCAAAAGGGATATAATATTTTTTTCTGAACAAGGATTCAAGACTAAAATAATTGACTTGTAAGTTTTTCTTTTATGCCTAATTTTTCTCCAGTTAGGCAAATGTTTGAGAAATGAGCACAAGATTGCAGTTTGAAGTGAATTTGATTCAGCACACTTTTAAAGAAAGATTTTACATTTCTCTGGCATCCGTTTTTGTTTTATTTTAAGAAAATTTGCCTGGTAATTCATTTCTCTATGAACATTTTTCCCATGCTATTTTTCATCATTACATCATATATTGGGGTTGATTAAGGCCACTGAAAGTTCATTATTAGTTTCTGCACATAGAGCCTTGCCAAAATAAGTGCTCGTAAAAGCTTTTTAAAATTACCTACATTATTGAACCTTAAGCACAATTTGATACTACTGGAAACTTTTAAAATCAAAACATTTAAGGGTGTACGATTGAGTTGCATTCTATGTGCAATTCAACTGTACATGCTGTAGTCTGCATTCTTCTTGCTCCACACAGAGCTTGTGATTGCTTGAGTGTGTAAGAAAGAAATGGAAATATCGAGCATTTCTCTGCTGTGCTAAATAACATCAGTTCTGCTGAAACACGGGGAACCTTTATGGCAATGTTAACAACAGTGGGAGGAGACCTCTGCAGCAGTCATTAAACACCACAGGAAAAATGCAGCATTTCACCCCCGGAGGTTGCCAAACACTGCAGAAGTATTCAGGTAATGCATCTGGAAGGGAAACAGCATATCTTAAAGTTAAGCCTACACAAAACTGCAAAAGTCTTGTGCCAGCAGGAGCCTTGGAACAAGGAATGTGATTCTGTTTTAGTTATGATCAGTCACATGTGGCATACACAGAAATTAAACTAATGTGGGTGTGAAGTTTGGCCAGTCCAATTCACCACTCCATGAAATAACAAGAGCTAAATTGGTGCCCCATAAATAAAGAGAGAAATATTCCTTTCCAGCAGGTTACACAGTGTCTTTAGACGGCTGCTGTTCATTTGTTGTGCCCAATTATGAGCAAATGTGATACCCCACAGACTGCTTTTCTGGAAAAAGGTGGGGAAGTCTGCTGAACATTTTTAATATATTGTTATTAAAGTTAACTTTGCAGACCTAGTTTTTTATATGCTAATGGCTGCATGCCAGAGAAGTGATTACTGTAAATGTGTCAGTTAAATAGTCCAGTGACAGGTCCATGTGTGCTCTATAAAGAAACTAGTTAAGCTGACCCTGATCAAAACCGGAATGATTGACTCAAAACTTCAGGAGCTCAGAAATACAAGGACTGGTTAGAGATCTGAAACAGGTCTGATGACATTTCTATACCTTCTGTCATTCCACTCACCTCCTCTGGACCACATCTACATCCTCCAAATAGACACAATATCTGTCCCCAGATGCAAAAGCTCATATTTGTTTTGTAAACCACCAGAGAATTTGGAGATGCTGCTGTCATTGCAGTTGCCACTGGTGCAGCAATGGTGAGAGACCCTTCTGCAAGCTTAGTGAAAATCCAGGCACCTCCACAGAAGTGATGCTGCTGTCACCAGCTGCTCCAGGGAGATGACAATCACATTGTTCTGATCGTTGTGTCATTCTGATGACAATCAGATTGCTTCCTCAAAGAGCAGCACAGCAAGGGAGGAGGGCAACCCTCAAAGCAATGTCCCATAAACACAATAAAGGTATCACTCAGCCAAAATCCCTGCAAAATTCTCAAATAGCAAACTCTGATGGCAAATAGTTCAGACAGAGAGTGCACATATCTTAAGTCCATTGTGTTTCCTCCAGCAGAAATGAGAAATTCTATGAAGATGGCCTTGCTGTATATTCTGAGTCAGCTTGGGAATCAGTCTTTGAAATGTAATAGGAGATAACATGAAGAGAAAATAACTGGGTATTGTTTCCAGATGTAATTAGTTTACCTCATATCATCAGCTTCAAGAGCTTCAATATGCACCAGTTTTCACCTATGGAGCTTGGCCTTTTAAAGCAGTCACGTGATGAAAGAGCATGTGCATGTTGCTTTTGTTGAACAGCAGATTAGGATTTGATATACTTGAAGCCATTTGTACTGCAGCATTCATTTTCACAATTTTCAGACTCTGCTTTTCAAATTACAGTGACCACTTTAAGGTTAAAGGGATCACCACCTGAAAACTGATTTTTGTTTCATCTCAGCACAGAAATGAACAAATACAGACTGAATCTATAATATTTAGCATTACTGTGCATACAAAAAATGCCAGAATGGCTGCAAAGCACTGCTACATGACACACACTTCTGACTAAGTGATTCAAGTTTCCACAGACACTGAGTTCTACCCTGACCAGTCACTATCAACTAGTGAGAGACACTTTCACTCTGAGCATTTTAGCAGGAAGCCTCCATCAGCTTTTTAGAGGCTATTTGTATTAGCCTGATAATCTCTTTTAGGAATAAGTCTTCAACTTTCTTTCTCTTTTATGGAGAAAAGATAGTTAATGCAGAGTGCAGAAGGAACAAAAATCAGGAACGAGTCATGGTGGAATTGTTATTAGTGCATTTTTAAAGGTTTAAATGTCTCAGTGCAAGAGTGGAAAGGGTGAGTTAGAAGCTGACCTTAATGCTGGTCTCAGTTGCTACTACGGACATATGCAAAATATCTTGTATTCTCTGGAGTAGTTCCCTAATCAAAAAAGTGAAGAAGTAATTAAAATTCTATGTGTCCCCAACTGGTAAGAAAATGTAAGTGAGAAATTTTCTCCTGTCATTGTAGGACCTACTGAAATAGTGTCCTGAATAAGCACACAGCAAGTAGGTATAGTTCTTTGCTGGCCTGTAGACTGTTTGAATTAAAGTTTTTTGAACCATTATGCATTCTAAATTAGCTGAAGTAATCAATTAAAAAGTGTAATTGTGATTCACTTCATTAGTAAAATAACACTATGCAGCAGGAGTTACAAAGCACATTCTGCCAGTGTGCTCAGAATGCCCAGAGCCTAAACAGATGTCATTTCTCCCTTGTACCATTTCACAGTGAGTAAAATATTGCTCTTTTAAAAAAAAAAATATTAGAGTAGATAGACACTTGACTTTTGTACTTTGTTGGCATATGTTCAAGGGCCATGTCTTTCGTGGCTGTGAAATTAGCAGCTACTACAACTATAGACTTGTGGCTTGGCTTATTAAGATTTTGTGGAACTGCTAAGTTTTTCCAGCAATGTCTCTCTTTGTGTTCATTGATTATGGTTTCCTTTGAGGTACCTTCACATTTTTATGTCCATTCCGTCAGTGTCTAGTCTTTCTTTCCATGTATTTACTTAGCTGTGGTCTCTGACATTTTTTCCTTATTCTGAAAATTGACTTCTTACCCTCTCTAAGCAGCATATTTATGTGCTTTAAAGCAAGTTCAGGTGGTGTTCACATTCCAGAATACATAAATTGTGGAGTTCCTTCTTTTGCTTTCTGAATTCTAGCAAAGACCAGTCCTCTGTTTCTGACACTGTTGAAAAAACAACAGCAGCAAAGAGCTGTGTTACTCTTTCCATGTTTACTTCCTGAACTATTTGGGGATTTGTGTAGCACTACAGTAGTACTGAAAAGCCTCAACAAAAAGGTGGTTCCTGAATTAAAGAGCACATAAGTGATTGTGTCAGAAATCTATTAAGTGATGTCAAAACATGTAACAGAAGCTGTAAGATGACAGTACCATGAAAATTAATGTAAAGGCAGTGATGAAACCTCAGGTCTGTTAGGAGTGTATCATCCCTGGCTATAACGAAGGCTGCAGTTCCCTTTTAAGGAGAACAGCATCACTGAAGCAATGCGCTCGTAAAAATGCTAACGTGGTCCTTAGAATTATTCTAAACAGATACTTTTAGATAAGATATGGAAGCATTAAGGCTGTTGTGCATAAGAGTGGTGAGGCTTTATCCAATGTACTGATACAGTCCTGTTTACAAGAAAAGAACTAAATTATTTTAGCTTGTTTAGGTGAGCAGAGAAAAACTTTGGAGGGACTATGCGTGCTGCCTAAAAAGTACATTCTTATGAGGACAGACATAGAGAAGAAGATAGCTATTCAACCAGACAGGAGTAGATTATGGGTGAATGTAAAAACAGGACAAGCTGCAGGCCAGCAGAGATTCCCCAGCCAGTGCACTGGGCAGATCCTGCAACCATGCTGGCAGGGCCAAACCCAGAGTACTGCCCGGACAAAGATGGGTAAGTTTATGAGGGCCATTGTAAAACACAGTGCTGCAGGAGCAGATGGAATTGCAACCCTGATTTATAAAATGGAAAAAACAGGATGTTTTCCAAAAGCTTTTTTTTTTTTTTTTTTCTTTTTTTCTATATGCAAATTTTGCTCTCAGGACCTGCAAATACAATGTCTCTGCACATCCCTTCTACTCTTGTCCCCAGTTTGTGCAGAAATCCTCCTGTGCTTGAAGGGTGGTGAGACAAAGCACAAAAGCATTTGAGGAAAAGAATTTCCACTGATAAGCAACAAAGAATAGTATCAACAATTCCTAAATAGAGGGGTGAAATAAAAGTCAGGTTTTCCTAATTCTGTAAACCAGCAGGAAACAAGGGTACCCAATATGTCACATAACTTTTCAACATTTCAAAGATTTAGCATTTCCTAAATAAATAGATTGTTTCTGTGGTTTACAGTTCAGTCCAGGTCTGCTGACATGAAAGACAATGTTTTCATAGATGTCAGCAACACAGGAACAGGATGGTTTTCTAAGTGAATTATGTACCTAATGAATCAAGTGGTTTGTCCCCATCATTCATTACAATTTTAAGCCAGATGCAATGTTTCATGCAAAAATGTGATTTCTTCTCCTGTGATAAATGCCTCACATCTAAACCCTGAACTTTTTCATTAAAAACTTTGTAGTTTTGTTTTTAATCTTCAATGTTTTCATGGAGAACAAAAATATTGAATTGTCTCTTTGGTTTTCCCTATCGTTTTCTCTTTTGTCTCTGAACATATTGCAAGAAATCTACTCAGGATTCTTCCTCACAAAACTAAAGTGTCCCTTGTCCCCATTTTCCTCTTATATCTATTTACATGAAATAGGTTATGTTATACAGAGTGCATTAGAGTTCTGCAAAAGCACATGTACTTTTCCTGTCCCCAGTTTTTGTACAAATGGAATGTCTCTGTCATCATTCTTCAAGTGAGCTTGTGGATCTACACTGATTGTTGTGAGATACAGAAATCTCCTCATATAACATTAAGAACATCAAAGTAAAACAGCCTTTTAAAAAAAGGCCTTAATTTTGGCAGAAGCAATTTTTGGGTTACACTGGCCTAACACGCAGACTGGTTTGCAGACTTGGAACACATGAGCTGATGTCCCAGGTTTCCTCAGAAGACTCCAGAATATTAATGCAATTCTACTGCAGAAAACATTTTCTGGGACTTCTTAAGACTTAAATTTTTTTTGTTGTGTCAGGTACACCTACACACATAATTTCCTTCTCTTGATTTTGCAATGCTCACTATGAAGGGTGATACTATCAAGGACAACCCTTCAGATTCTCAATCACCTAAACACTCATTACCCCCAAAAAAGCACATCAATTATCAATGAGTAGCAAAGAGAGACAGTCATCAGCATGGGCATACATATATTTTATTAAATTGCTAAACTGGGCCTTCAGTTATTTCTGCCTGGACCACTGCATGCTGATAATGAGGAAATTTAACACCTGTATGAAGGCCTAGACTTTAAAAACCAGGTGCAGTGGAGTTCCCTTGAAGCTAAGAAACTCTGCTTGGAATTTTTGTTCAGGCCCATCTCTGCTAACTACTAAAGGTCCTGGGGGCCAGTATCCATCAGGAATAGCCTTTGCAGAAGCAGGAACAGAATAGCTGGGACACTGCTGCCATAGCTGTACCACTCTGACATGGCTTCCCTTCTCATCCCAAAAGAAAAAGATCCTCCCAGAAGAGTGCATGGTCAAAGACACTAATCAAAATCTACAGAAGATATTTCTGGCCTGTTTGCCTCCTGCCAGAGAGCACTGGTTCCTATTAGAATATTTGTTTCAAACAGCACCAATATTTCAACCTTCTACCCATCTAATGATTAATAAGGCTATACTAAGCAGTATGTGCTTTATGAAAAACAGTAAACCTTTACGTATCTGTAACAGCCTAAAGGCTGCAAGTAGGGCAGTAAAGTTCTATATGCACATTCAAAGGAATAAAGACTATGTTCAAACAACAGTAATAAATAAGGGTCAAGAGGGAAGGAATATCTGAAAATCATAGGAAATATCTTTTAGAAGCTATTAATTATTTAAATTGTTTTTAAATTCTTTTGAAGAGTTAGAACAGTCTTTTTCAAAACAGTGGTTTTGGAAGTTTCTGTTACTGCTGGATTAATTTTTAGCTGGAATGACCTGTATTTTTTACTTGGGAATTTTACAAGACTGACAGCACTTCCCATAGGAATGGACAGAAGGACAGAACACTGTTTTTGTGATGAGCATGGTCATCTCAGCTAAGGATGTTACTGACTTGGTTCTCTAAACTATAGGTTTAGGGTATGGAAGCCCTACAGCACAGAAGTTATGCTACTATAAAGCAATATTTCCCCAGCACGATGAGAACAGCCCAGTCAAGATATGGAAAACATAGAAGACCTCTGAGGCAGTAAGGTTTTTCCTATGAAGGTTTCCTAAGGTTTGTTCTAGTGTCCTCTTTCAGTATACCTTTAACTTCCTTCCTTCCTAAAGCAGGGAGACTGTCCATACCACTTCTGAGTTGAAGAGAATTTAAAGTTGAATTCTGGGTGGAATTCAAGAGGAATCCTGGTCTCCTTGCAACATTTAGGCTTCCTTTTGCTCAAAAGCATTCTTCAGCATCTCTTTCACCTCTAAAATATGTTGCAGGCTAAACTGCCCCATACTCCCCCATCTTTCCTGGGGTTTCTTCAGCTTCCTCACACCACCCTTCACCACGTGCACCTTCACATTTCCATATCTCCAGGGTGTAGGCCCCTCAAGCACCTAAGATTTTGACAAGCCTGTGCTCTCTTTCCTGATGTTTCTTGACAGCTGTTCCTACTATAAACTTACACAGCATTTCTTGATCATGGGCTCCTTCTGGATATTAAAAGAACCCTACAGAATGATCTTCAGTAGAGTTTTATCTCTCATAAAAAGTAAAAGAGCAGACAGAAGTTATGCCTTACAAGCCCCGAAGATATCATTATACCACCCGCATAACCCACACCTTACCAGCCTCACTCACTAAATCATGAAATTACCACTAATTACTAGCTAAGCAAGAGTGCATCTTCTAGAAGGCTTGTGGCTGCCTTTCGTAACTGCACTTTCCCTCTCCCACAATGAAAGTCCCAGACACTTTCATTCTAAATCAGCACAGAACCACAAATAAAATCGATTCATACCAAGTCCCATGAAGAACAGTAAATCAAAATGGTTTTTAACAAACATAATAGTGCAATTCCATTTCTATGAGGCAAGGAAAAAAACCATTATTTTCTGTGATAATTCTAGACTTATCACTTTGTCTTTGGTTAGACTTACCTCCCACTTAATTCCGAAGAGACAATTCCTGCCAGCAATGAATCGAAGTATTCATAAGCCCAGCAGGGTCCTTCAGGTTCAAAGACATTTCTTTAGATGTAAAACACACAACACTAACAAGAAAAACTATGTGTATACAGCCAGCTATGAGCAGAGAGATTTAGATGCAAAACAATTTCTATTAAACTCAGTAAGCTCATATAAGTGAAAAATTAACTACTTTCTCTCCTAAATAAACAGTAATTTCATGACTCTAAGGCGCACCAGATTATAAGGCACACTTGCAGGTGCCGGCAAATTTCCAAACTTTTGCTGATATATAAGGCGCACTTTTTTTTTTTACAGCGAGGATCCGCCGCCAGCTCCCCCCACGCGGTTGCTGGCTGAGGCCCCGCCTCCACCTGGCAGCCGTGGCCCTGCTGGCTCCCCCTGCAGCTCGCGGCTCACACTTCCAGGTTGGCAAATTTTCAAACTTTGTCCATCATATAAGATGCACCAGACTATAAGGCGCACTTCTGGGTTTGGGCCAAAATTTTAGTCAAAAAGGTGCACCTTATAGTCATGAAATTACTGTAGATTAAATTGGCCTTTTCAGCAAAAGGCAGA
>PYHW01010093.1:3377890-3426029 GCA_013186435.1 Turdus rufiventris
AATTAATGCATTGTAATGACTATAGGTGCAATACAGACCTGTTGGTAATAAAAAATGCATTGTGAAAAGTGCTTTATCAGAAGGTTAGTGGTTTATGTTGCCCATATCCATTGAACTTATTTTGCCTGCATTTATAAGGCAGATATATAAGAATTATTTATGAACAGAACCTTTTGTGTTTTTCAACTCCTATCTGATACATGCTCATGCTTGTATTACATCCAACTTTAGAAGCCAAACATCATCCTGGGCCAGGGTTATCTTTTCAGTTTCTTATCAAACACTGAATCTCATCAGCTGAAACTGAGCTGCTTGGAATAGTACCTCCAGCCTTGGTAGGTGAGGGGTGAGACAGGTTTGTCAGAGAACTCCAGGAAAATGGGCTTGTGATCCTACGGTTCCTGGCTGGAGAATAATAATTTATGTCAGTAAAAAGCACAAAGTAGTTTTTACCAGCAGTGGTTACAATGCAAGCTCATTCCAGTCTCCTGTTGGTAACCATGGGCAGAGGTGGCACTGAGAATTTGAGTACATTGTAGATGTATCATTAAATGCAGCGTGAAGGAAACAGATCTCCAGCCACACAGCCAGCTGTATCCATTCACATTCTCAAGCATACTGAAATCACAACTCCCAGAAGCTTTCTAGAGTCCCAAACATATTGCTTTGGAAGGAGACTGGAGCTGCGTTCTGCCACATGTGTAATGAAACAACAAAACAACAGAAATAACCAAAGTGCTATATCTATATGAAACATTAATGAATGTAAGGTCTTCAACACTATCCAGTCATGCCATAAAAATTTTTAACTACAGTGTTATCTAAAGAGCATAATTTAGGAAACAGTTTAAATTTTTCCTTGCTGTTTGCTTTCTGAGAGCACACTTTAACATAGATTTACAAAAATAAGTAATGAAATTTCAGAACAAAGAATGGATACTAACACTCTCAGGAATAGGATTTATTTTTTATCTAAGTCAGTGTATTAATTACAGATGGATATTATGCTGTTATCTTAGTGGAACAGGACAGAGTTCAGCCCATAAGCATATGTCTACCAACCTGGTAAATACACACAGTTACTGAAAGCACGTTCTAGATCAATGACATTGATCAACAAACCAAAAACTGAGCAATTAAATTGTTATTTACCTGAGGCTGCAGTCATACAGCAGTTTGAGAGAGCAGTCTCTTCCCTGCAAGAGGCATCAGCAAGGAAACAGATACAGATCATAACTCTGGATGCCTTTTTACACCTGGATCAAAACACTCCAGTCAGAGGCACTGCTTTCACTTGAATTTATCTCACACTCTCAGAGCTGGAGCTACGTACACAGCAATTAGAATCAGAGACCTTCACAGGATGTGTGCATTTCATGATTGCTTTAACAGTTGATTTTTTTAACAATTAAATGCCTTTTTAAGTGGATTCTCAGTTTTATTTCAGTTTCTCACAACAAATTAATCAAATCACTGACAAATTAACAGATCTTTAAAAACTCCTCATTGTGCTCAGTTTGACTTACTGAGTCTTAATTGTTCTTACCAAGCAAAAGGTACATTGTTTTATTTTGATTCCATCCAGGAAAACTAAAAAGTAATATCCATTCGTTTTACTTCCTTGTAGTCAGTTTAAAAAGTGAAGTAGGTGGGTCTGATGCCTTCTTCCAGTGTTAGGAGTGCCACACACTGCAGTTATAGGAATGCTGGATGAAAGCTCTTTGAAAGCCTTTGCTCTGAATCTGTAACAAGGCACAGCAGTGGCTCCTTTCCAGCAACTCCCTATCGTATTCCTTTCTGACAGCCATTTTCCAGCTATATCTACAGCTAGGATCTAACATGAGGGAACAAGAACAAAAAGGATACTAGAAGATTAATGATCTTTGGCACTGTATCACCACAACCCCAGCGTCAGTCACCGTAAACAGAAACACATGAACAAAATCAATATATCATGTTGGCCCAGTCACTGAATATGCTTTCTATAAACTTCAGAAGAATAGCATTAGGCTAACTTGGGCCTCTAGGAACCACCCTGAAAATCAACTACAGCATATTCAAGAATCTTCTCAGAGTGCCCCTTATGATGAAGAACTTCCTCCCTGATGATCTGTTCCCACAAGGAGTAGTAAATGCTCTTCACTGGAATAAAGAGCCATTGTAGATGTTTTCTAGCACAGCTGACATGTCTGAGGGGTGCTTGCCCCATTTTCCATCCAGTCTGCCCTCACAGAGAAGCTGTGGGTGTGCAGTGCCTGATAATGCTCTGTAGCTGGAGCTCCTTTGAGCAGCCAACAATCAACCTCACAGACATCTACACATACCTCAACTTCTGCATTTCTGAGATGTCACAAAAGTAATTCAGACTAGAAACACTCTGGGTGACTCTGAAATTTTAGTTAAAACAAAAGCTTTGAAGCTTTTCTCCAGATTCCTGGTCTGTTGGGCTCAGAGGTGTGAATGGTATCAGGACTGAAACCCATTTATCAATACCTAACACTAAAATACTTGAAAATAGTAATGGCTACATACAAATATACCTCCTTGTCATGTTGCTGCTCAAACCCAGGCTAAGAACCTTGTGTTAGTAAAAGGGATAAAATTGCACTGCTGGAATGAACACACTAGGAAATTCCAAAGTATGCCTTAGCAATCACAGATTTTTTTTTCTTGCATCAAAGGTCTTAGACCATAAAAGGCTTCTGACGTACAAGGAAAAAAAAAAACCAACTAATTAAATTGTATGGGAAATCAGAAATGATCGGTGGCCTAATTATTCCCAATTAACCCTGCACAGGAACTCACACACAAGGTGAGCACACACAAATAAATCAGTGTTGTGGAGCTTATTCTACTTAAGACAGAGGCCGACAGTACAATAGAATTAGTAGTACTCTCATCCTGCTACAAGTTAAAAAATAAAAAATTGCATATGCTGGACATACCCCAAACACACTTCATTCCATGATTCACTTTCTCTGGTAAGCACTAAAACATACTTTTTCCAAAGCTTCATGGTTGCTAGACCTGTTCTATAATATTTCCTCCCTCACTAGGCTTGATCCTCTGCCCTTCAGCCCCACTTAGCTCCAAAACTGGAGTTACACAAACTCCAGTTTGATTTCATTCTGACAAAATTATGGGTCTTTTATATCAGAACATTCTGCAACCTTTACAGATGCAAATTCTGTGCTGTTCATGATGAACCAAAGTGCAAAGTCTGTTCAAATGGAGGTAATACAGTTAAGTTAAGCAAAACCAGCAAGACCACACATTCAACCTCATAATCAGCTTCTGAGCTGTGTCCTCTTTGTCCACATCTCACTGAAAATGGACCTGTGTACACCAAGGAGGGGAAGTGGGATTAGGTGGTGCCCTACTCTGCTTAGTCAGGAGTTTCTTATCTGTCTTGGAAGCAGGCATTTTTACCAAGTAAAGCTCATGATGACAGAGAATAAAATCCATCTAATTATATATTGGCACCCTGCCTTATACATGTCCCAGAAAGATTATAAATTAATCTTGTAATGGCATGCCAGGCTTCAACAAGAATTAACAGCCTAGAAAGAAGGGTGGTTTTCTTATGATGTAGTAAAGCTTACCCCAGGGGAAGTGTGCCCTTTTTTGCTGTGGGATGATAACTCAATTCAGTCTGCCTGCACTATTAGTGCAGAAAGAACATTAAGCACCCTCTACTTTCCAGAAAACCCTCTTTTGCTGGCAGTTGTTACCTGTTAGATAGAAAAATCCTATGTGATTTTAATTCATATACACACCAAAATATGCAAGTTGTGTGTGCATGTAGGTATCTTAGTTTCATGTGCCTGAGACTCGGCAAATTGGAATTAAGCTAGAGGAAATTTCCACAAAGCTATCTAATCCTGCAGGTGCTATCACCAAGAATACCTGAGAAGCACTTAGCTGGAAACTGCCCTTACGTATAGAGTGAGACATGAAGCAGTAATTTATCAGGAAAAAAAACAAAACAAAACAAAAAACAAACACCCCCCCAAAAAAAAAAAAAAAATTAAAAAATTTTAAAAAGCAACAACAACAGCAACAAAAACCCAAAAAACACCCTGGTTATAAATTAATTTAGAAATATTTATACAACTTCTTTCTATGCAATTGCTCACAATACCAGTTCAGTAGGCAGACCTCATAAAGGAATAAAGGAAAATGTAATTTAATTTCTTTCCCTATCAGAGTTAATTCTCAGACATTTTTAGTATTTCTGCTGTGATTAGTCTAAAGTTTAAGGATTTCCAGCAGTGATAAATTTTAATGCTTTTAAAAGTGGACTGGATTTCAGGCAGTTTAGAGGTATATGTAGGGTTTACCAACACACCTGCTGAAGGAACAATACGAGAACCTTCATATATTGTTTCCAGGCTTGGCTGCTCAGTGTGCTGTACCCTCTCTCTAACCCCAGCATGTCTCAGATTGCTGCCTGCTGGGCCCTTCCTAGCATGTCCTCTGAGCCAAGCTGTGGAAGACACTTTGCTGGTGACAAACTGCTCCAATGAAGTTGTTTTTATTTTTCCCCTTGTTTATTGACAGGAAAATGAAAAGGGGGACCAATGACCTAACACCTTCATAGGACACCTTGCCTTCTTTCTATTTCAAAACAAAATTACCACTGACTAGAATTGACACACACAGGACAAATGGCAACTTTTTACAAGAGTTAATGCACTGACCTTTTACCATTACTGTTACTTTTTAAAATTACCACAATGATATGTCGATAAAAGCAAGATTCTAGGGTCAAGACCCAAATTACATGTAATGGTTCTGGTTTGCCATTCTCTAGAGAAGGTGCTGTGATGCTAAGTAAGCTAGTGAAAACTATATATATATTTTTTTTTTTTTTAAATTCTGGCAGTGATACCTGTGCTAAATCTTAGGGGAAAGCCACAGATAGAGAATATTTGCAGGAACTATTTAGTACTATTTTCCTGGGACATAATCATAGTAGTTTTCCATCCTTTTTATTGATTTTATCTCAAATTTTCCCCACACTAATAAAATCTTCCAGTTTTCCAGGTATTTATGAGACTACTACCTTCCAGGACTGTACAGTTAAGTAAAATCATGGCTGGAAAAATCAAATACACCATTTTAAAGAACACAGTGTGAACACCAAAATGAATACATCAATGAATAAATTAATGTAATCAAATTGGTACTAGTAATGCTTCCTCCTTTCTTTCCATTATGAAATCTGTCCCTCCAAAATCATGCAAGTGAAGTCTAAAAAATAGTAGATTTTTCCTATAACAATAACAGAATTTTTTCCTGTACTCAACATGGCCATAACTTAAAATGCTAGCTTTTTTGCTTTGTAAAAAAGGCTTATCCCACTTTTAAGGAAACATTTATGAGTTTTTTGCATTGGAGCAAACAAAGTTTCTTATATCTAACCTGTAAGCTGTCACATTTTCAAGTATTATTGAATTACTCTGGGTTATATGAAGGAAAGAAGGAGGAGGACATATGGTCATCTTCAAATTTTTATATATATAACCACCCTAGCAGAGACATAGGTAAATCAGTTTTATATAACGTTTGAAAATTGTTTTGAATACTCCTGCAATCATGTTTTGCTGACTTCATTGTATATACTAAAAAAAGGGTTTTGGCGCAGAACTTTAAGTGTTTATTGGTGGTTTTAGGCTACCTAATCTAATTCAAATGTAATTATTCTTTTCTTTCTGAGTAAGATGACCATAGCTCACAGAAAATGTGGCTAGTACAATCAAAGTGTACCAAGCAGGTCATTGACTTGGTCTTTTTATCCTGTAAATGAGGTGATGGAGATAGAAAAATGAGAAGCAGTTAAATAATTCTGAAGCATGGCAGCAAGACAGCGGACAGGGAACAATTTTTCAGTGTGCCTCATATGACAGGATCTAATAAACATCAAGCAGCTGGTACAAACAAGTAAAGGCAGATCTTTTCTCACACACAATATAAAACTGAAATTCATTGCCAGGGGATATTGTGGGTGGGAAGAAAAATCCATCAAGGGCTATTAAACACTTAGATATCACCTCTGGCACAGGAAATCTCTGAGCCATACATCACTAGAACCTGAAAACTGTGAGGGAAGGAGACATAACAAAATAAAACGGGTGTGTAGCTGATTATTCTTCCATAGCCATCTGCTACAGCCACTGCCAAAGAGCAGATGCTCCTTGATACAAAAGACAGGTCCTTAATGTGAACAAGTGGAAATATCTTTATGCCATTATTTATGAGTCAAATTGAAAAACTGTGTTAGCTATATCATCACACATTTCCCCTTTCTGCATATATATATACAGACACATAGTATGCATGTGTACCTATGTCTGTATATACACATTCCTGCAAAGTGATAGCCATGGTTTTCTTTGGTCCCAGGTGCCCATTCAGCAGCAAGTAATGACACAAACTGCTGTCTGGGGAAAGCCTCAGCAGTCCCTTGGTACAAGGACTGTGCCACTGAGAGTCATGTTACAGAGACTCACGCTCCAGAGACCCCTGAGCTAGCAGAAACTGCAACTTCCATAATGCTTTTTGACAGTTTATTTTTATGTAATGCGCCAGATTAAAAGAAAAGAAAAACAACACACCAGAAACAAAAACCAAAAAGAAACCAGCTCAAATTCCAGCATGCAGCTCCATAATCAGGCCCACATGTGCCTTTTTCAGGATTGGAACCTCTTTCTCTTCCACACAGACATCCACTACTAATCAGCTCCTCAAGGGATAATCTGGAGCATCCTTGTCATTATTGCTCTGGCTTCCTCAGGTCTCCTTACCCCTGCCTCTTCAACCAGGGAGCCTCATCCTCTCTGGCTCTAGGCCTTGTTCAGTCACCTTGTTCCAAGAAGTATGCCCAGTCCCTCTTCTTTGCTAAATGTTTTCTGGTCTGAACATCATCTGACAGACTTCAGACTTCCAGTTACATCTTCCCTTAAACTCCCAAACCCATCAGCTTTTTCCAAAATATGCCTCAACTGTGATCTTACTTGCCCTTTCTCCTCAATTCCTAGACTGTCCCAGTCAGTTTTGTACTCCACTTCTTTTTAATCAGGCTTTTGCCTAATCCCATCAGTTTTGTTTCTTTCTTATGTCTTCTCTACACAAGAAATTTTTTCCCCTTTTTGCATTTAAATCAGGTATGTCCTTCTGCAGATTTACTCAGTGGGCCTATGCAGCCATAACTTGCCTCCCCTTGCTGAATGAACCAACCTGGAAAATCCTCTTCTTCCCCAAAACAAATTTCTGCTAAAGAAGAAGTACTTGTTCAAAATAATTAAGAGCATTATTACACAGCAGTTTTACAACCTAACAATGAATATCTGGGTAGCATATAGCTTTTTGTTCCCTTTGTTGGTGGGTTTTGGTCTGAGATTTTGTTCTTTTTTTGCTTGGGTCACCAAAATTGTGTCATCTTGGCCCACTGTTCATAAGGCTTGTACTTCTTGTCATTCTAAAATTTCCTGAGTTCTCTTTCTGGTTCTGACTAATAACAGTCACAGCTCTGTCAAGGCATTTTGAGATCATATGTATCTTTGGAGAGTTTGAAATCATTTACCCCCAAAAATCCCACCTGTGAGGAACGGCTGAGGGAGCTGGAGTTGTTCAGTCTGGAGAAAAGGAGACTTAGGGGTGACCTTATCACTCTCTACAACTCCCTGAAAGGTGTTTATGGTCAGGTGGGGTTGGTCTCTTTCACGAGGCTGCAACTAAGAGAATGAGAGGACACAGTCTCAAACTGCATCAAGGGAAAATTAGGTTGGGTATTAGGAAAAAGTTTTTCACAGAAGGAGTGATAGAGTACTGGGATGGTCTGCCCAGGAAGGTGGTGGAGTTTAAAAAAAGCCTGGATGTGGCACTTGGTGCCATGGTCTAGTTGAGGTGTTAGGGCATGGGTAGGACTCCATGATCTTCGTCTCTTCCAATGTAGTGATTCTGTGAATTCTGTGAACAAAATTTTATCTGATGGGCAAATTGACGACTCTAGTGGCTGCATCAATAGTAAAATTAACTGTCAAATTTTCCTTTTCTTAACTACACAGCACAAAATTGCAATGAAAAGGACATTAATAGACATCTAACAACTCTGCATGCCTAATTAAATATTAAAAAAATCATCTGATTAGTCAAAGGTAAAATAATAACTAAGAGGAACTTTTTCTGCATTGTTCCACAGGCTGTGCATGCATTAGTCCTTCTTCATCATGATTTATTTAGGTTCAGTATTATAAATATTCATGTTTCCTTCACCAGCTGCACCCCTAGAAGAGACCAGGGTCTGCTGCCTTCTCTTCAGGTCTCCCCCATGCATGCAAAGGGATGAGTGAAGCCATGGGGAGGAAGCATTGATACGTAAGAAGGTGTAGGACGTAACTGCATCTGGGGGAGTGAATGTCATCCCTTTTCCTCTTCTGGGGAGCATCCCACAGCAGAAAGATGCTCTGTAACTCCAGAATGGACTTTTCAGCTAAGAGAGCATCTAAACTTGGCTCTGCTGAGAGGAGTGACACATACCACAGACTGCCAAAACTCCCACAGAAAACTCTCTCTTCACCATAGAGACAGTTTGCTGTCCAAACATTTTTCAGCTGAGGAAAAAAAAAGGTTTACTGTTATTCTCTGTTATTCTCTCTCTCTTTTTTTTTTTTTTTTTTTTTAGGGGGGAGGGGGATGTTTAATGGAAGTGACCAACGTTACAGAATTAATATCTGTCTCACTATGTCTTAAATTAATGGTAACTAAATCAACTTTTAATCTTTGCACTATTTTACAGTTCAGATTTGCTAAAGGTCATGAACTATGCACAGCTAAAAAGCTTCTCAGCAAGTGAAACTATCCTCACAGATATTTCACAATAAGATGGAGGATTTTCTTCTTCTTTTTTTTTCCTCTGTATTTGATGATCTCTAAGGTACAGAGCCATTTTACCATCAGTGTTTTTTCAAGATTTCTACCCTTGGCCTGGGAAGCAAGTTAAAAACACCTTGAAAAAGTAAAATTTTACCTAGCAAAAATGAATTCTACATTAAAAAAAAAAAACAAAAACAAAAAAAAACAGTAAAATTTATTTATTAATACAATGAGAGAAACACTGAATTATCATTTCCAATCTGACACTACAGAGTTCCAGCATGGTATGGAGATATATAATGGAGATATACAATTGCAGTAGTTTAAGAATGCTTTTCAGCCTCAGTCCCACATCATCCTTCTCAAAATAAGCTTTTGCTTTCAAAGAAGACCTGTAAAAATTGTACCCACAGCATCTTATAGAATGAACAAATTGCCTACATGAATTATCTTTAACAGATTCCAGTTACTAGAGAATGTTAAGAGGACATAACAGAGAATACATAATATAAAATCAAGGTTGAATATATGCCTTTACTCTTTTTTTACTTTGCACTGCATTCCTATCTTTAATTACAATGACACACAACAATATATCTGCTGCACCCTCTTGCAATTAGCTGCATATGGGTAATCTATTTTAGCATGCATATTGCTTTGTATATGCCATGCTAGACCACAAAAGTTATTTATATGATATGTAAATATAAATTGTATTTACACAATGTGCTACAAATTAAGGACAACAATGACAAAAGTAGTAAATATCTACTAGCATATTAGACAAACCAAATACTCAGCCAAGAGCTCTCTAGATGGAAAGTTATATGCTTTTACTTAAGATTTGCATTTAATTTAAACTGATACCAAAAAAAAAAAAAAAAAGGGTTATGCAAAACTCATTTCAGTTTGTTTTGTATCATTTAGAATAAAGAGAATTTGATCTTAAGGTAAAGAAAGTTTAGCTCTTTCTTTGTTCTCTGCTTTATTTTAGACCATGAGTTTTGTGTATGAACTTTATAGCCACAGCCTTCATTATATGAAATAACCATAAAAAGTCTTTCCTATATAATGTGCTATACATTAATGAATAAAGTCAGAAAAAGCCCATGCATTTTACAATTACTGTCCAGTAAATGCAGTAAGGAGTGCAAAACGGTGCACAAGAAGCAGAGATATTAAAGAATTAATTTGATTTAAAAATTGCAGCACAGTTTACAATTCAAACTATTTTTGTAACAGGGGTTACAAGTTCAAACACTTTCTTTCATTTATTCTTCTGAAATATGTGTTGTCTAAAGAGCACCAGATGACTATATACTATGCACTACATAATCCACTGTATCATTAAAACAACACATTTTAAAATAAATTCTTTTAGAATGTTCTCAACTAACAAGAAAATAAGTGATTTTAAATAAATATAAATTATGAACAGTTCTTTACCACTTTCAATATTCACAGATATTTACATTTCAAAATTAATAAACACACACAAATACCATAAACACAATAAAGCATGACAAAAAAATCAAAAGGATGCTCTACAAAATACTATCTACATACAAAAAAGGGGGAGAAATGCTGTGCAAAGTTAAAATCTTCAACTAGTTAATTTTTTTTAAATTGAGATGTTAACTTAGTTAATTCTTAAATTCTTAATTTGTTTTGCTTGGTAAACTAAATACAAGCCTCACTTAATTTATTTGTTAAGTTTTTGAAAGTCCCAACTTCCATGCGAGAAGAGCCTTTCTCAGTGAAGTAGAAAAAGTATAACACGATGAGGCTGATATAGAAACTCCTGCAAGTGTTCTGACTTATCCTCTGTTAAGCATGCAAATATGCTGCTTAAAGCCTTCCCCTTCCAGCCTTGATTCTCCTCGGAAAACATGTAAGCTCAAGTGTGTGGCTAGCAAATCACATGATAGATCTCCTAAGGGCCATCCTCACCTGCCAAGAACTGTGAAGCATTTTCTTAGAGAGAAACTTCTATGGATCAAGTAAAAATGAAAAAAAAAAAAAAAAAAAGAAACATCTATTCCCAGAGTAAATCTATTTGCCTATTAATGCTCCCTGTTTCTCAGGACATTCTCTCAGGAGTTATTCCAGGCTTGCTGCCCATACAGTTGGAGAATTTTGCAGTGCTGGGTTTGTGGCACCTAACTGAGTAAGAAACAAAGAGAATCTGATGCCACATAGCTGAAAATCAAAGCTTTACTCCAGGTCCACTGCTGGGGAGCCCTCGGTCTCACCCGGTCTCAAAAGGCACACTCCTGCGAGAATCAAGGGAATGCTCAGATATTTTACACATCTTTCCAGCTTCAGCTCTGAGGTGTCAGACTTGGCTGATGCTGATGAGTCCTCAGACTCGGATCTGAATGCAGAAGAGGTTCAGTATTAATAGCACGTAATATTCAAGTTTCTCACTGCTGATTTCTGAGATACAGCGTGGATATCTAAATAAGGATCTAGCTATAAATCTCAGGTTGTATCTACAAAACAGCCAAATAAAGGCACCTTAATTGCAATGCAGGTGCAACGATCTCAGTTTTAAAACTTGAGATAATGATATCTAAAGAAATTCTAAAAACCTGTGGTTGTATATGAATTAGTTCAGATTTTTTCTGTCAGATCTCAAACCTGGAATGGGATCATCAAAGGGAACATAACTGAAATCACCAGCAACATCCTTTCCTCACATTCTAGATAAACCAAACGCGTGTTGTACAAGCTAGGGCCCAGTGCTGCCTAATGGACACAGTATTGCACTGAAACAATTTCTCTTAGTGGTCATAAAAATGTCCCATCTGTCTGCACAGATGTCAAGTCTAATGCACTGGTAAGATCCAAAGTTGGAAAATTTCAGCATTCTGCTTTCCTAAAACTTTGTTTCCTTCACAGTAGTACTGCTTTTTATTATCCTATGATGCTGTAAGGTGTCACTCCATGTCCTTTAACATTTTTTAGCAGTACCTTCACTTTAATAATGTACAGATTACTTCCAAAAATATTTATACGTCTTAATGTTATACCAACATAGCTTTTTATGAACTCCTGTATCAAGAGTCACCTGTCCACAATACCAAAACCTATGACAAAAAAAAATCCTGACCTGGATGTTTCCTCCCTTGGGAAGGGTTTGGGGCTGCAGTTGTTCTCCCAAAAGTCCCTCTCTGAATCCCTGGGAAATCTGCTCATCAAAGTCCAGCGCAAGGCTGGAACTAGAATTCTCCAAGTACCTCATGATCCTAGCTGGTGATAAGCACTATATACAAGGTAATCTGTACCATGGCATGCCGGGTTTGGGATAGGCCAGAAGTTACAGGCTCCATGTTCTCCATTTTTACTTTTGACAGTAGCGGCACAAGTGCAGACATTTTCTCTTGCAGAGTAAACAAATCTTATCAGTGCTGTTTTAAAGGACACAGTCTTAAAAATATTTCATGGCACAGGCAGTCAATCAGCCTGTGCTGCTGTTTTCAGTGTGACTGCCACCCACAGAGATGCTCTGCTGTTGCACTACTGGGAGAGGAAGAATAAATAAGAAAGTTGCACAGCCAAGCTGCTTCTGCCAGAACCAAAGCCAGCCACTCACTTTGATAAGCATTCAGTCAGGACTTCAGTGTTTGCATTGTATTGCCTTCTGCTGCACTGTTGAGGGATAATTGTGTTTGTATTTGTCCTAATGATGTGATTATGCATTGTGTTTGCCCTTTCCGTGTGATGTCAAAGGAACTAATGGCATCACCTCAGGATTAAACAAAGCAGTAAGCAAATCTCAACCAAGGTAGCTACTTCTCTGGGAATAAATATATCCAAAAGAGATGGGCAGAAAAAACTCAAAAGGTCTGGTACCCTGTTCTACCTAGTGAAAATAATTGAATTTTATGCATACAGGTGAAGACGTGAAGAGGGTTTTAAGGGTGGCGGGGTTCCAATCTTATGTAAATACTTAAAAACTAATTTATGCATTTATTTAGATAATAAACTAGTCATGTTTTGATGTAATGAACATCTGTAATTTTAATAAAATGAAGCCATTATGTCTAGATATATTTGCAAATTCTGAAAGTTTATTATGGATCTTTATTTGAAAAAGCACTTCTTAAAGAGCAACGGTCTTCCTTAGCTTGGGAAACCTAAATTCAAATCTAAATATACACAAAGCTGACTAAGTAACATAGACCAGACTCTCGTCTTTCTTTCCCATATCAAACGAACTAGACTGTATTTTATAATAAAGGATAACAGGAGTGCCTATTAAAAGGATTTTCATTGCCCTGCCTTCACATCAAGGCAGTACAGCATAAATGAACAGCTTCACAATTGAAGGGTTTGGGTTTTTTTTAAATTAGTGGCTATTCTATTTTTTAATTTTTTCAAGTGAACGGAAATTGACCTTCATTGTCTCTTTAGTCATTCCAGCTCAGAATCAAAGAGCAAGTTAATTATAACCATTTAAAACTTAACAGTTGAAGCCCTTTGATGTAATATCACATTCATTTCTAATTAACTGTACATATGTCTTGCTGAGTTATCCAATAACTCTTGAGATCTGTCAGTGCAAAACCTTGATAAAAGCACGAACACTTCAGGATGAAGACAATCCTTATATAAGAAGAAACAGAAGGTGACAGGGAACAAGAGTGCCTATAGGAAGAAATCTCTGCCTTACTGCTTTTCCCTAATGTTCTTTAAAACATGGCTGCTCCTGCTGCTGCTGCATAGCAGCTTGCTTTACTGAGAGCCTGAGTTGTCACTTTTAGTTTTAGAAAAAAACCTAAAATGCATGTAAAAAAAAAAAAATTGATCAAGCATAAATATTTTCTTTCTGTGGCTATTTATGGCAAGTGTCCTAAACCTGGCCATTCAAAAATAGTGAAAGCCATCCCAGAAGGTCAGTGGAAGATACTATGGTCAAGAAGATGCTTCTGTTCCAGTGAAACTCTTCTCTCCAGTGACGGATTTACTGGTGTTTGAGTTATGTTGTGGGCTTGGCAATCAAGATCCAGCAATGTGCTGGGCCTGTTTGGGATCTGAAAATAAAACTACTAATTCATAAGATTAGCATTATCATCATTATCCTTAACACCTTTTTCCCATAAATAAATCAACTTGAAAAAAGACTTCACACCATGGTCCCAAATATGACTTTTATTCCATATGACATCTAAATTGGCAATGATCTAAAGAGGACTCAGGAAAAGATCCAAAGTCAAGGTTTGCTTGCCATATTCTAAGCTGCATGTATCACCCAAGGGATAGATTTGTCTGGGTGGGTGGTTTTTAACTTGGTTTGGGAAGGATAGGAACAGGTTGATTGTCCACTCTGCTTCTTCCCTTCAGCTTTTATCCCTGTGTGAGGTAACTGATGACAAAACCGAACCAAGCACTATCCCCAGAGCTCTGTTTGCCCCACTGAGCCCTACTGCCCACAGCCAAGGAATAGGAAATGGAGAGCAATCTCTTTGCTCTGAGTAGTGACACTTAGGGGGTGGTGGTTGTCTTTGTCTATGGCAGTAACCATATGCCAGGGTTATGAGTCATGTGGAGGGATACAGAGACCAGAACCAAGTGGCTGGAAACCCTTTAGGAAGAGGAGAGGAAGTTCTATGAGAGGATGCCGGAAAGACCAAAACATCAATATCAGAGAGAGAAGAAGCTGCGCTGGCTTTTTTTGATTATAAATTGAATGCTGTTTGGAGGTTACTCTGGGAGAAAGGTTTACAATACAGTTCTGAGGAAGGTCCAGGGCAACTGAAAAAAACATTGTGAATCCACATTATTCTGAGGGATGTAATTTATTACTGGTTACTGTTACAACGGGAAGGATGAAAATCTCTACGCAGGAAAGGAAGCAAGAAGCAATAGTAGGCACCACTGGAGGAAGCCCATATATTGCATTTTCATGGATGAAAGAGTGACACATCATAAGTCAAGCTACTGCACATTCTGCTCTGCTCGTTTCCATTGAAATCAATGAGTAGACAGGAGCAAAGAAATGTCAATCACACTCAAAGTGTGTGTTCCATGATTTTCCAAAGAAGGAGTTTTACTTTACTTTATTTATTGATAGTCTACTGTACTTTGTAGATAGGTGCATTATTTAGTTTTCAATTAACTGGGGTTTTTGTCCCACTGAAAATTGGTAAGCAGAAAGGTTATTGCTGCCAAGGTCTGGGAAGAATCAGACAGAAGGACTTCTGTTGCATAATTCTGTATCTAGTTAGACTTAAAATAAAAGCATATAATTGACCACAAAAATTAGTTTTGTCCTCATAAAATCTTTCCAAAAAATACTGAGAGGAAATTATGTCACTGAGAATATTTTGTATTCAAATGTTTTTGTTTAGCTTCTAGTCATAGCCAACTAGCTGTCATGAAAACACTTTCATATTTATAATGTTTCTCAGCGTGAATGATCCCAAAATGTTTTGGGTTTAGTTTCTTTTGGTTTACTTGGTTTTTCAAATGAGAAAAAAATCACCACTGAAGTGCAGTTCCTTTGGCCTGGAAGAAGGCAGGCAACTAAACAAAAGGGATATAGAAAGGCCATATAACTATAAAATGAAGTAAATTATGGCCACTGCTTTAAAGCAAAACAATGCAGCATAAAAGTGTGACCAGAATGAGTTAAATATCCATGCAATGTTTCTATATTGAGGGTCTACACTGAAACTAAACTTTATAATAGAAATTCACTTAAGAAACTAGATGCTGCTGATCAATATGGTTCTGGGATATGTGAGACCTAATTTATCAGCCCTTATGTTCTCACTGCTTTTGCCCTAACCACATGTAAGTTGAACCTGGGATAAATCAAATGCAATTCTCCAATTTGAGCTACCTGTAGTGCAAGAGATTAGTATAATTAACTAATCAGCATGCTGGCCATTTCCTCAGTGTAGCTATACCCAGTGTCTGGTAAATGGATAGTACAATTCACCTTTCATGGAAATTAATGGTGGAATATGCAAGAAATTTAGGCTATTTCCACTTTTTCAGCTCTGACAATAGCAGCCAAAATACAATTTATTCATGTATGACCTATAGCTATTCAAAGACTTCTATGTTCATTTTTTTATTACTTCTAATCTCCACTGGAAATTGTCCTCTCAACATCAGCACAAAAGCAGTCCATATTATTTACAATATCCAGGTTTAGTCCAGTCTACTTTAAAGGACTGACTATAGATACATCAATCCCTTTTGACGTGGCATCCAGTTTACCAAGTAACTAAATGTTTTCTCTAATAAATCTTTCCTGCATGAAATGCCACTCAGGGATTCACTGCTGATGTCAAGCAGAGGTCAGAAGCTTGCATGATCATAAAATCATCACAGCATCATAGCACCATTAAGGTTGAAGAAACTTTCCACACAAGTTCTAGACAAAAATGCAACAGCTGCTCATTAAGAAAACCTGAAAGATTGTGATGACAGGACTTAAAATCCAGAAAAGAAACTTGCATTGGAAATGAGTTATCTAGACAGTCACTTATACTTAATGAATATGAAAACCTCATTTTGGGGGGTGGAAAGGAAGTCTGCTATCACACCCTGCAGAAATTCAATCTGTAGCAGTTTGGGTTTTGGTCTGTGTTACTCATCCTAGACAGTTATTCCAGAGCATCCAGACTCTCAGACCACATGCTTCATTCCGGCGTCTATCTGCATTTCTCCACAGACTTCAGTGTTCATCTTACACAGTTTTTCCCCTTTTCCATATTTAAGAGTCTGTTGTCTTTACAACACAACCCTCTCCTCTCCCCCTTTTCCTCCCTGAATATATCGATCTTCACTTTTTTGTACATCGAGTTACTTCTTCTCCCAATTTTGACCAGTGCAGTCACAGCTGTCACCACTGAAGAGATGACAACCACAACACTTCAGAACTGAGAAGAAGCAGAAGTCTTTGGTCTCTCAGAAACTCCATGTAGAGTTTTTCAGAACAACCCAAATAGGTATGATGACATGAAATGGATGGTGTGACCTTCCAAGAGTCTGTTAGCCTGGGTGCTGAAAAAAGCTCTTTTATATATCTGTCTTTTTCATCTGTGTTTCCTAATTGCAGAAATCTGTATTTGAATACTTAGATTAATTTTGAACAACAGTGTTCTCACTCTTGTTCTCCCCCTGTCCTGCTGCCAGCAGCAAATGACTGTGTGGTCCTTGGCCAAGTGCTGAGGCCAACCCTACACATATAAACAGGGTGCACTTCTGAGGTGAAACACATTTCTCCAGTTGTCTTTCAGGAATGTGAAAACATTTCAGGTTTGCCCTCTTATTTGTGTTTGTCTGTAAGGAGCCTGAAGGAAAAAGTTTCTGCCTTCTACAGAAGTAAAAGGAGAGGATTTCCAAGAATCAGGATTTATCAAATACTTTCTGTTTTGACCACTAAGCATTGCCCAGCTAGCAAGGGAGTCTCCTTATCCAGGTAACAGAAACAAAGAAAGAAAAGGTCTGAAAACCAAAGAATGCAAAGGTAATATTATTTACTCCAAATGCAAGCAGAACATATCAAGTTCAGTAATATTCTTCAGACTGACTCCTGATGAAGTGTGCATCATTAGAGCAAAGATACCACAGATCCACAGGTCTGGTAGATAAGACGAGAAATGACAAAGCCTGCAATTCCCAGTACAAGAAAGAGGAAGAAAAGGGGATGGGGAGAATATCCTTGAAATTATGATCACATAAGCTAGATGTTTTGACCTTATAGAGCTGCTTTTAAGATGCCAGCATATCATCAGTTACTCCTGAGAATTCGTGGAGGAATGAAAAATAGTGCCACTCTTTAAAAGGATATAAAAGTTTGAGTCGACAGAACTTCAGTTCTATTTCAGATACAAAAAAAAAATTTAAAAAAAAAATTACTACCTAGAAGAAAAAGAGGAGAAATGTAATAACTGACTTTAGCAAAGTGTCTACTTCCTACTTGTTCCTACCAAACAAAATCTAAGATTTTGTAAGGGTCTTCCCTGGATGCAATATGTTCAGTGTTCATATTAGCCACCTCAGGGATACAATACAGAATACACTTAATACAAAAACTGGCAACACTAAACTGGAAGGGATTGAAATAATGTTGGATCAAGAAAAGATTTTGTTCAGGAAAAGTAAAGCGTTATCCAGGTATGAAAAATTTTTTAAAATAATTTATCTGAAAAATAATTATAAGCTGCTGAAATCATCACAGTTCTGCTGAAACTGATTGGAAAGTTATAAAGGATAACAAGTTAAACACAAGTTAATAACTTCATGCTGTTGCTATAATAAATTTAAAACTTAATAAACAACACACTAGATTTCTAATCAGGATTACAGACTGCAAGATTTACCAAGGGATCCTTTTGTTCCATCCAACATCAAGAGCTTTACTATAAAATGTATCTGTTGACCAAAACTCAAGGAAGGTTCAGAACAACCAGATAAGTGTAGAGCAGAGCATTAAGAACAATGAGAACCAGAAAACACCCTGGGAGATATACCAAAATAGAAGAGAAGACGAAGTAAGATATAGTAAATCTTTCAAAAGCAGAATAAACAGAAATAAACAGAAAAGGATTAGTTTATTCTCTTCTGTCATTTTAGATGTCCTAATGTATCCCAGGCCTCAGATGCCTGTCTGAGACAGCATCCTGTAGGATGTGTTCCACATGGGCCAAGCCTTCAGAGATGCCATAGAGTATTTGAAATGTCATTGGGCACCTCTGACAGCAATCTCTTCTTCTAAGGGAAGATGACTGCCATAGAAATTATGCTCTGGGCAATAGACCTCAAGGCTAAGTAAATACTGAGCAGTGTGCCTTCTACCTATACCCCATTACTTCCAAAAGTCTTATATCTGAAATAGATGAATTGCACTCTAAGTATTTACTCAGCTCCATTCCCCACAAGGGGTGAGCAACTAAGGCAGGTGTAGATATGTGTACTGTAAAAATAATGTCTCCCATAGTGCAAATATTAACTCCTAGGCCAGCCAATATTTTCACTCCATCACAAGTAATGGTTTTGATGCAAGAAATACAGACTAAAGTACTACGAGCTAGGCTAAAAAGGTCAGATAGTAAATCCTTGATTATTCTTTTAACCTATTCTATATGAGAAACCTCTAGTCTTCTGTACAGTGTTCCACTAAACTTCCTGAACTCTGGTCAGAATTGCCATTACACACTACAGAAGCCATAAATCACAAAAACAGCATTGACTGCTCTGAAGGTAATAACATTCCTCAAAACAAAAGGAAAGGAAATTCTAGGTATTACGCATTCAACAGAGAAGTCAGTAAGTGCACTGTAGTATGGTTGTGCTTGACATTTTATCTCTATATTGTGTTTTAAACTTCATTGTCAGATGCCATTAAGAAGATCAAATGAAGACCATATTTTGGTCTTGTATTTGTAAAAGACAAAATGTCTTCCATTTCTGAAAACAGACAAACTCATTCACAGTAATTGGCCATCCACCTAGCAACATATAACTCAAAGCATTCCAAATTGGTATCTTTTAGTTTCATCTGTGTTTTGAAGGAGGAAATAAAATGTCAACAAGAAAATAAACCATTGCTTCTCTGCAGAAATTCATTTTCAGCTTTCCCATCCTGCCTATTTACTCTGTGTCAAATAGTACATAAATGAAAGAATCGTGAGACCATGGGTGTGACTTTTTTCTCATCATCTGGCAATTCAATAAAACAGTACCCCTGGCAATTGCAAACTGCTACTGGCAACAACTTCTTCAAATAAGTTCTCAAAGTAGTCTATACAATAAACAAATTTTTGATGACTTGATTTACTTAAGCAGGACTGTAGTAATATTTCCCTGAAAATTTTGCACTCCTTTGGTAGCATGGTAAAGCATGTCTAGGACGAAATGCGCGACAGACTTGTCCTGGGTATATGTGTGTAAGCCATTGGCTGACTTGGCTCTTCGATTACTTGTGAAGTCTTTGATAGACTTGCTTATAAACTGCTGTTGAGCTTCACCTTCAGTTTTTGGCATGCTAAATGGTGAAGCTTACTGTATTTTTTTATGATCTTTGTGGCATGAATGCAAGAAAAGGATACAATCAAAGAAATTAAGTGAAACTTAATGGATTAGGCTTGAAAACCCCTAATAAAGATGAAGTAAAAAGATCTTTCAGACATTTTGGATCCCAACCTGTATTTTGTTTCAGCAGTGTGATATTCTGGAGAAACACAGAAAGCAGCTGAAAAATTTATACCAGTGTTTACACAGCTCACAATGTATGTAGGAAAAATTAAAAATGAACAAATATCTGTGCATGATACTTCATTTGGCTCTTGGATATCTACAGATCTGAGCACAGCCACAAACTAGTTAGGCTTTTTACAATACTCTCATTGCACAAAGCTCAGCATGCAACTTTCTAATAACCAATGGTAACTGAAAAAATTTATTTCACTCACATAGATTCCCTCACACCCCCATTCTCCTATTCAAACAGTCTGGCTAGGGACCTTCAGTGACAAGACGAGGGACACTGGCTATTCGTGATATCACCCATCTTAAACTGGCAAGCATGTCCTGGTTCCCTGATTTGCCTTTTGTGCCTGCTAGGGCTTGACAGGAATGCTGATATTTTGCCTTTTCCACTAAGTAGGTCTCCTGTAAGTCACCAGGTAACACTAATGATTTTCTCATTATTCCTGGATTCCATTTCCACGTGTAGCCTGTCCTTTATCTTAGCCCATCCTTCAGTTTCCTTCTTGCGATGTCTTGAGAATACGGAAGCAAATGTACTTACCAGCAGCTAATCTGGATGCCATCAACATGTGCCATTCTCTAGTCCCTCTTCTTGCTTTTTTGGTTTTTTTTTTTAAATAATTTTACTGATACTTTTATATATAGACATTAGCATTCATGTCAGTCTTAACATTTCTATTGTGAATCTTTACATTCTTAATGCTGAAACCCAGTAGGGAATGGCAAGCACCAGTTATCTTATTAGCCCCTTCCCTGTTTATTCATGAAAACAGTAGGCAAAAATCCTTTCCTTAGCTGAATGCATAATATAAAAAGCAAAGCACAGCATAAAAACAAATATACTAAAGACCTGAATAAAAATGACAGTTAAAATGCAGCTCCATTTCATATATGGAAATACTTTTGGCAACAAGAAGAAAACATAGAGGTGATAATTTTGAAATTTTCAAAACAATCATTAGTTAAAGAGAAATGAAAAATCTAGGATAAAGGAAATCACTTTAAGAAATATGTTTTCATAAAAGGCAATTGCCACTCAATCACCATGACTTTAACAAACCCATATTTAATATAATCCCCATCACTTGCCTGATATACTGAAGCACCACAAGGCAGGCACATATTTCCAATGAATTCAGAATACTTTGTCTAATTTTAGTACTTTTTACACTGCCACAAGAAACATAATGAGCAGTGTCTTGAAAGATGTTTTTTCTCTCTGTGGCTGACAATTCACTGCAACTCACAACTGCTCAAGGGCACTATGATATGAGTGCTGCTACTCCTGTGCAGCAGAACAATAGCCATTTTCAAAGGCAACAAAAGAATGATGGACAAATGGCTTTGTATGAACTAACAAATCTTAAAAGGCTTTTGCCCCGTCCTCCACTTGCCCTTTTGGAAAGGAGCTTTTGTGTTACCCTTATAGCATAGTTATAGTGCATACACCATTTCAGTGCCTAGAAACCTTCAGAGATATTCACATCCTATCTTTAAGGGAAAGAATGGAGTTTTTCAGAGAACAACTATTTTTCAAGCAGTGTCATATTTGAGATAATAATGCCATCTACTTTATAAAGCTGAAGGTGTGAGTTTCAAAACAGCTCACAGTATCACTTTCTTTCTACTAAAATGCTGCAACAGGACTGGAGAAAATGCAGTATATTGGAGAAATGCAGGGAGAAAACATGGCAATTCTGGGAAAGTAATGGAAAAGGTCTGGTGGGTTAGGGTGTCTTTAATTTTAAAAAAAAGCTACCAGGGTACTTTGCTTTATGTGTTTGAATCCCAAGCAGAGAGGAGAAGGCAGATGGTTACGATGGACAGAAGTCTATCTCCTCTTGAGATGAAGGACAAAAATGAAGCCCCAGCAAGCCCAGTACCACTGCAAACAGCTGACTCCACTACAGTCTGAAGTCCTAAGAAAACAAGACCTGGCTGTCCAAACAGGCTCAAAGATCCCACACCCAGGGACACGGTGTAGCTCACAATATTTGGTGCAGCCCTATACTTACCTTGTTCATTAATATAGGAGATTCAGGTATTCATCATTTTTGTACTAAGAATGCACTGATAGCAGGCATACAGGTTACCCTTTGGAGAATATTATAAGCAAAAAAAGTCTAGAGAAAATGCAAACATTAAGAAACTAATTTAACAAAAAAAAAATGTTGAAGAATACAAGGTTAGAATCACAATTTAAGTTTCTGGTGTTATCTAAAAGAGACCTTATCTAAAATTTATCCAAATACTAAAATCTGAAGTAGGAATAGGTACAGGGTCTTCAAAGGCACATTCTTTGTATCCCTTTATTCTTCACATAGATGGGTATCTCTAGTTACTTGAAATGACAGCTGGCATTCATGTGGAAGGAAGGAGTTTCTTTTTTCACTATTACCTTATTGTATATACAAAAATGTCCTTCTGAGAGATTATGTGATTTGACATGAAGTGAGGCAATGGTAAAAAGATTTTTTAAAGGTTTCCTTCAGCTTGGGTGATTCCTGTCAACTTACAAGACTGCCACAGAGCAAAATGTTTTGTGAATAATTAGCAGGTTAATTACCCATAAGCAGTGAGTAATTTGTATTACCTATGTGGTTAGCTCACCACACTCAGACCCATGCTGATTGCACATGTCTGTGTTGCACTACAAATTAAAGGATCAACCCTGCAAGGCACTGTCTGTCCTCGAGTCCTATTGCTGTTCCAACAGTGCACAACACCTAATCCAAAAGAGATTCCTAAGGGATGACAAATGTGTGGTGGAATGGATAAGATGCCCTAGGACAATGTACTTTCGAAAATAATAGTCGAGAAAAGCAAAGGAAGAGGCAAGTTTAAGTGTATGTGCCACATCACAGCAAAACTAAATACTTGTTCTTCTGGTTAAAATAATTTTCCTTTATTGTCTATTCAGTATTCACAAAATCACAGGAATCATCTGCTGTAGGAAATGAGACAAACATTACTGCTGGAATGGCCTCAGCAGCTGACTACATGCATGCCAACATCCCTCGCCTGTACCCACCCCATCCTGTGGCTTCAGGAAAATGAGAAATTTCTCATTTTGCCCAGAAACACATCCCCAGAGTTTCTCTGAACTTTCTGTAGTTCATGTCTGTTGTTTTCAGACATACACTTACACAAGGAATTTGTAGGTCAACAGAGGTTGTTACCCATGGTTAAATAAACTTTAATGATTAAATTTGGAGAAACTTGTGGAATTTTACTATATTGACCACAGTCAAACCAAAACTTCCCCTGACAACACTGCACTGTCAATTCCCTGGTGAATCCATAAGGTCATTTTGTGACCTGACCTGAAACAGATGTGTGCCAGGAAGGGAGAGGGCTCACAGCCTGTTCATGCTGCACACCCCCAGGCACAGCACCAAGAACAAAGCACTTCCTGGCTGCCACAGAATCAGGGTAAGGCACATCGATACCACCCAGCTCCTCTCTCACCAGGCTGTGTAGCCCCCTACTATCTCACAAATGAGACGCTGCTTTGAATAGATTTCCTTTTAATTTAATAAAGTATTAAGGTGAGTTACAGGACAACCTGTCTCTGAACTCTGCCTCGACTGGAAACTGCAATGCTAAAAAAGAAAATTATCAGTCAACAACAGTGACTCACAATGAGTTCCCACTTTTTGGTATCCAAAAGCCATTAAGCAAGCATCAGAATGCCAAGTATCCTAGGCTGCCAAGGGAAGTATGTGTGAATGAGGCAAGAGGATGAAAAAGTATCCTGAACTGTGTAGAAATGTTACACTACAGTCCAAAGGAAATATGTCTGAATGTCTTACTTAGTAGGAGAGCCTGTTTTACCACAGGCATAAAAGGCTCCTTCCATTTTCTGCATGCTGTGCACAAATCTCTTCCAGTAAAAGTTTTGCTTTTTATTTTCACCAAAATACTAAAAGGTTTACAAGAGCTTGCTTTCCCAAAGGCCTAAAATATGTTGGTAGTCAGAGCTGTGACTCCAGTGCCACAGATCCTACAACATGAGAATTACTCTATGCTACTTTCAGGCAAAATCAAAATGCAAGATGTAATATGGTATAAACATGAGCTCAGTCTTTAGCTTAGTGCTTGTGTAACATGGTGCTCCAAATAGCAAGCAGACTAATATCCAGCATGCTGCAGCTCTTTGATTTGATACTTGCTTAAATATGGGCTTTTAACTCCATCTCTGAAACAATGTGCTTCTGTGGATTCAAGCAAGACCTTTAAATGTTACTTGGTTCATTTATCAGAAATCGGTTGTGTGAATTCTCCTCAGCTGCAAATCATCGATATGGGGTCTGTTGCGTTGATGCATCCCCGTCTACTCAAAAGCTGCGGAGAGTTTTTCTCTGGCGCTGGAAACGTTTCCTAAACCTGTGACTGTAACCACTGGAATAGCGTTAGCACCACCTAGAGGCACACGTAAAAAACACGCTCGCGTTTTACCCAGACTAACTGGAAAATGTCTGCCTGTTACCCAGGAAGACTTTCATTTGAAATTGTCCTTATGCCATATCTCTTTACTTTAAGGAGGCTCCCTTGGGCCAGTTGTTTTGAGGGCTATTTCACATTAAAATTGTACTCCAACATCTTCACCAAATATGACACCTTTAATCACAAAAAAAAAGGAATGCTTGCTTTGCTTTTATCTTCTGCCTTGAAATAAAGGAACCTAGAAAGAAAATTACTTCAGATTTCTTTTCATATAATTTGAATGGAAAAAAAATCCACAGCAATAAGAGCCAAATGCCACAAATGATTCTGTTTTAAACAAATTAACAAATTGTACTAAAACTGCAGTCTGATTTTGAACACAGCTGATCAGATCTGTCTTTTAAGTAAGGTCAGCCCCCTGAGATTATTGTGATGTATAGCCACCTTCAGCATCTCCTTCAGGCTTAGATATACTTTGCTATCTTTTTCTTAGTCCATATCATGTCAGTGACTTCAAGGCATCACAGAGATTCTGACTGAGGCTCACAAAAACAGTTTGGGAAAGATGTATACCAACTTTCCTTGTCAATTTTATTCTGCTCTTGAAAGAGCATTAACAGAACAAAATTAATTAATATAGGAAAATGACAGTCTATTTTTTGAGGCTGCTGCTTACCTTTTGGTCAGTTTGAGTAATGATGTCACACTGACAATTCTTTTTAAACAACATATTGTTTTCTAAAATAGCTAAAGACTGTGAGTTTTCTTAGGTGAGTGCTTCTACACTATCATTCTCAATCTGAATACCAAATCAAAGTGGAAGTAATCATCTAGAATTGGCTTATAATGTCAAGAAGACTGAGAGCATAGTTTAGTAATTTAACCTCCACATCAAAAAGGACAGAATTAGTTTGCTTTTTGTCTTCTAAGGCAAGAGACAGGAACGAAAAATTGAATGCAATTGTATGGACAAATTACTGGACTGAATGGTGTTTTTTGTTTTGGTTTGGGTTTTGGTTTGGTTTTGTTTGTTTTTTTAAAGAAACTAAACTGTACAAATCTGTTATTTTGACTCAAAAGACTGAGAACAGAACATGTTTTTTAAACTAGATCTCAAATATGAGGCCCAACTATTTAGATTAGCAGTGTGCTGTTCTGGGCATTTGTATTACTAGCAATTCTACTGGTAGGAAAGGCAATATGAGGTTTTTAAAGTTGTGCTGAGCTTTCTGACAAGTGCAGAGCAAGAATGAAAAGACATAATTAGCTGATTTTTTAAAATTGATTAGCATTATTTAAAATGTTACATGACTGGTTATTTCAAATAATTGCTAATATTGAAGAGTTACTAAAAATCTGTCTTCTGTTCTGACATATATGCATTCCTCTTAGCTTAATAGGTAAAAAATATTTTATATGTTATGCTTGGCAATTCAGTGTCAGAATTCAGAAACAGATGCAAAAAGTTTAAAATAAATTGAAAAGAAATTTGTGCTTACTAAAAAATAAGATTTTGGGAGAGGAAAAAGAATGCATGTGTGTGTTTACATTACAGAAGCCCTTCTGATTTTTGCAGAGTACAACCATCATACATTCATCTTTCAGTTCCTTTGTTAACTTTCTCCTCTAACTGTTTTCTGCCCCCAAATAATATTCTGTGAACTCTGTCCTTTTCAGTTCCTCAGTTGTTCAGTTTGGAGTTCTTGGCTGGAAGAAAGGTGTGTTGTTCTTTTCTAAGCACTGAGTTGTTTAGTCTAATGCTGAAGAACTTTTATGTATTAGAGACTGAGTTTAAAGTAGTTCTTCAAAGGTATCAGGATCCACAATGCAGTTTACGTGGACTGAGAATCTGGGTAGTATCTTCATACAGAAGCTAAGGATGTAGGCCAAAGACTTTAGTGGGGGCATTTTTTTTTTGTGGTGAGTGGGAGCTGTTTGGGTTTTTTCACTCTGGGTCTTCATCAAAATGTGAATACCTCAATTGTCATTTACACTTCAGAATATTTGAAAAGAACCTTAAAATTCCAAAGGGAAATTTTTTTTCCTCTCCTACTCTCCCCACCTCCTAGTCCCATCCTGGGGAAAAACTTCATTCTGTTTTGTTGTTTTATTTTTTTCTTTTTCACAAAAAGTCAAAACTTTGGTCACATCTGTGTTCAGTTTCAGCACCTGAATATACTGTTCTCCTTGCTAATGCTAGTCTTAACTGTTTTGTTTTGCCTTTCTATTTGCACACAAAATCATGTCATTTACCTAAAACTTTGTGTTTGCTTTTCATTACTTTTAAATTCCATTCAACATATTACACAATATGAGTGGGGCTTTGTTGAGCAACATTATGGCTCTGGAAAGCAGCACCTCCTTTTTCAATAAATGTCAGGAAAATCTGCTGTGAAAGATAAAGAGAAAAGTAACTTCAATTTAAGCTTCTAGGTAATAATAGTTTGAGTTTGTTCCTTGGTTTGAAATATTACACATCTCCTTGGTCTTCGGGCAGCTCACAGATCAGATATAGGTATCTTCTAGTCTTGGACTTGGTTAGTCATTTCCATCTTGTAAGGTATGAGAGGCCTTTATGGGTGTTGCTGAGAGTGTCAGTATGCTACTATGAAATTTTTTTGGTTGCACACAGTGTGGCTACAACCTCTGTAGTCCTCTGTTAGCACTGTGGTACAAGAAAACTTTTCATGGTGAGTCACCTTACACATTATCTTCAGGTTAAAAATGTAAAAACTCAAAGGCACAAACTGCTGTCTCGGAAAGCACAATTTGTGTCTGATCCTGAAACACTGACAATCCATGCAAATCTAACTGCTGTGTCTAAAGAGATGCATAAATAGTGTTCTTATTTTGGAATTTAAAGGCCTCATTTCAGATAATGTGAATGTTAGAAGTGGACAAGCTTGTTTGTTCTGGTTCTTCAACCTCATTTTCTTTCTGCTCTCTCATATGACACAAAGGAGAAAGACAGGTTCTTTTAAGGATCCTGGGCATAATAATGTGACACTAACCTCTAGCTACAATTAAAGCTTTAGTTCCTTCACAGGCTACTATGATTAGAATGGAATTTACAATTAGTATGGCACAGGATTTCTAGAAGCAGAATCAAGTAGTACAATTTATAATTGCATTATAGAGCACTTGCAATGCAACTAGTCTTCACCTGGACCCTGTGCAGGTCGAGTCAGATCTTAGTATGTGGTTTGCTGTATCTATATAACTAGACTCATATTCATATACAAGAATAGAAGTGACTCGCTCAAACCCCCAACAGTGGAGGCATCCCTGGTCATGGGGAGATGTTGAGTCTCGCAGTTCAGCAGTAGTTTGGGTCCAAGTTCACTACTTAGGAGTTGCTGATTTTACAGACATCTCTGTGTGCTGTTAGGCTTCCCCCAGGGTCAACAACAGCACCTCCCTGGCTGGGTGCCTGGGGCCTCCAGGGCTGTCAGGGAAGGGAGTAATTATCCCGGCGCCCAGCAACCTTGAGACAGGTTAGAGGGGAAAAAGAAATCTCTCTGGTTTGTCTACTTGGTTCACTGGACCTTCGGGGCCTGATAATGGGGGAAGGGAATGAATTCTCTGCTCAGACACAGAGAGGGGTGGCTTGACTCACAAAATGTTGTTGTCTAGGCTAGCCACAGTGGGGGATACTGGTCATGGACACATGCTTTCATTTCCATGAACCTTTTGAGGATATGGGGGAGATACTGAATAAAATAAGTTGCTAAGCATCTGTTTTGTTTCTTTCCCACTGCTTTTATTCAGAGAGAACGACCATTTTGGTTGGTTTAGAGACTTTTACCTTGCACAGAAATTGGTAAGTGTGATCTAGAGGAGACTGACAAGCTGTTAGTTCATCAGGTTCAAGGAAAGCACCATGTAATGGATTCCACAGTTTGATCATTAAAACAGTATGTTAAATCCTTCTGAAGCTGGTATTTATGAGACTTGAGCATGTGTGTTCTTTCTTGGTTTATAGGCGGGAGGTTATTTATTTTCTTCATCATCCTCAACAATCAAAATCCTTGTATGTTTGGGTACTGCTGGGACACAGTAATTCCAATTTTTCTCTGGAAAAACTATCCCATTATAAAACTGCACATCTGTTGGTTGCCACAGGGGTCTGCTTCATGGGATTGGACAGATCTGCTCATGAAATGTGGTAGCTAACAGCTTGCTGTGTACTGCATTTCATAGGTTGGGACATTGCATCTGACTTACGTAAAGCATTGCCCATTTTTACCAATATTGAACCACATTCCTAAATAACATCCTTAGGATATTAGCCAACCTAGTAATCATTTTCTTTGCAACCATGTACCAAACAGGGTGGACAAGAAATAATTTAACTACCAAACTGAGGAAATCTAACTTGAGAATTATATCTCTAAAGTCACCTTCTTCCAGTACGCAATAAATTACTTTTTAGACATTCATGGCTCCTTGAATCTAGATTCATTAGCTTAGATGTCATCTTTTTAGATGCTTGAAGATGGCTGAAATGTAGCATGCCTGGAGTGCCTTATGCCTGTTGCAGAGTTACTCAGTTAAGTCTGATGTACAACTGATTTATGAGAATGCGTTTCTTAAGCAGAATTTTAAATACTGTATTGTAAAACAAAATTGGGGAACCTAAATTGCCTAGAATGTTCTTTTACAACTTTTTTTCTTGGAGAACCCCTAGTGGTGAAAGTCAAGGAGCCAGCTAAGGACTGGTACTTCACCGCTTTCACAGCTCTTGAACACCTACCTGAAGAATTGATCTTTCAAGCTAATTCAGGAGACAGTGTCAGTACCTGGGATGTACACAATTTCTGCTTCTTCAGATGAAATACCGAATCTTTTCATCTGTTCATGACAATTGTTGGCTAACTTCCTCTCCAATGTTGCTTCTTGTTTTCTAAGAGAAACTGCTCCTGTAATACAGACATTTCTTTTATTAAACCACATTGTCATAATAAAATTCTTCCTTGTCCCCAGGGATTCAATTTCTTCCTGCGGCCCTTTCCCCCAGAACTGCAGTACAAAATGAATGTAAGTGTGTAAGGGTGCTGCTTTTTCAATCTAGGGAGTTCCCAAAAATTTAATGCTTTCTGATATATCAAGGCTTTTTTGGTTTGTTTTGTTTTGGGGTTTTGTTTGTTTGTTTGTTTGTTTTTGTTTTGTTTTGTTGTTTTGTTTGGCCTAGATTTTTTGCTGTGCATGACATTTGGATGAAATGCTGTAACAGTCTTGAGAGATTCTGCATTATGAAGGTACATGAATCTTGCAAAACCAGTATCCTGATTTTTCACTATCATCTTTTTGCAGAGACTAAGTGTGGTAAAATGATATCTATCACCTGAGGTTTGTGGAGGGAGGTAGTCGTCCTTTACTAAGCTGACTCATAATGGGACACAAGCTTTTCGACACATGGTGACCTCAGAAGGCTTATGTGCCCAGAGGTTCATTGGGTCTTTTTTCCAGCTATATTAGCTACTCTAATAAAAGGAATTACCTCTCCATAGAAACACTGCCTGACTTGCAGCCTTCATGGTCTAAATATACAGCAACATGGCAACCATTATTGAGACTGAGCAACATGCTTTTCTGTGTAATCACACCAGTTCCCTCCTCTCTTGTTTGCCAAATGCACCTTTCTTTTCAGGTTTTGGAAGTTTTACATTCAAGATGCAAATTCCTCTTTCATCAATGTGAATTAAGTAAATTGGGAAATAAAATGTGTCTAAATTGAAATGGAAAATTTCACTTTGCAGAGCCTCTACATGTCTCACCATCAATTTATGGTTTTAGTAAGTGAGACCCAGATTTGTAACTCTGGGAACCTAAAGGTCATCCATGTGTCAGGTATAAGCAGGTGTAATCTATCACAATGTCATGTTTGCTTTAAGATTAATTCATGGGCATGAGCAGTACAATGCTTCGTGGGACAGCACTTATTGTTGCCCTTCAGTTACTGAGTGAGGGATACTAGAAACTTGTTTATGAGATCTACTTCATGCAAAATTATTTCCTATTTGAGATAATGATTACACTCAAAAGCAGTTTAACTAATGTTAACTAAGTGTTAGAATGTGTTAGTAATGGTCTCTTTACTTGCCCTGTTTTATCTCCACAGATCTCTTTTTTCATGTAAATAAGTTTTACAGAAACATTCGATGATTGTTTTGAAGAGTTTAGTGTTGCTTACAAAATTCCAATTTCCCCTCACTTTTTTTCTGTAAATGCTGGGTTTTTTTAAGATCTACTGAAATATTTCCCTTGAATTTTCAAGGGAAAAAGAGCCCTTCAAAAGGAAGTTATTGATCTTCATGCAGAAACAAATGAGGCATTGATAGCTCTGTTGAGGCACTGAGTAACCATAGTTCCAGAGGGATGCTGAAACATAAAACTTGCTATGGTTTAAAATTGTGTGATTATGTTCAGCTTACTAAAGCATTCTGACACAGAAGAGCATGCTGGTGTCTGCCTGTGTTTGCCAGCTGTATGGACTTCCAAGACAAATTTTGGCTTAAACAGGTAAAATATCGTGGGGGTTTATACTGCTTCTCTTTATACCTGATTATTGTGAGATATTTCAGGTGAAATATTTAGTTTCTTTCCTAATCTTATAAACATGTATGTTCGTATATAAGAAGAATCAATATGATATACCTGTCTAGGCAGTTAAAATGATCAAGAGGAGGGAGCCAGCATGACACCTTTGCTCTGGTGGTTTTCATACTGTCAACAATCTGTTTCATTAAAAAAAAAAAATTTTGCAGGCAATTTAAGGCTTATGGCTGTTCAGTATGCAAGTTTGGCTTTTTTTTTAACTGTGATATAACTAGTTATTGAGAAGTCTGATTTTGTAAGAGCAGAAAATATAGCCACAGTGACCAAACATAAACATTTTCATAAACTATGTACATTTATTTTTCTATTAAAATGTGCAAACACTCCTCAAGTCTTCTAATGATTATCTGAAGAAGTCAGATGTCTGGGTTTTCAATGTTATTGAAATTACAGTACTCTCATAAGTAATCTATAAACTTCTAGCTGTAGCCTTCTCCAAGCATTTATGACTTTTATTACGGGTCTTGAAAATTATATATTAAATGAATTTTGGTCAGTTGCTTATAGGTCATCCTGACCTTACCTATCTTTACCTGGGTATCAGTACTCTTCTGATTCATACCTCTTTTGTTGATTTGGAAGTTGCAGCATCCTTAATGTTAGGACAGAGGAATTTAATGCCACCTCATGGTTCTGAGGTTTTTGTCTTACAGTTATTGCAAACAATAATTGACATGTTGCTTATCTTGATTATGAATGAACATCTGGACTTTGACTGATGTACAGAGAATTATTTTTACTAACTGGAGTGGCAAGTGGTCTGTTCAGTTCACATTCCCTCCCCCCACCTAAAAATATCACATTACAATCTTATAGTGCAACTCTTAGCCTGACACAAAAAAACCCCAAACATGAAAACAATAGTGAAATGAAATGAAAACAATAGTGAAACTTTTACTTTTGAGCCAGGTGCTCTGCATTATCTGTATCTCTACTATAGTATCTCCCATGGGTTTCTCTTAGAATTTAAGTGTCTTTTTTCAGATCCAGTTCAGGAAATCTCATCTCTTGATATTCAAGTAATCTAATGTGAGGATTCCAGGGGCTTAGTCTTTTGCAAAATACATAAGGTGATGAGCAATTAATGAAATTACAAAGAAAACGTCATTGGTTACAAATCATGGATTTGCTTCATAGTTACTTGAGTGACTTAAATTTTATACTTCCACACAAGTGCTTGTAAATGAGAAACTTTTTTTTTTTCCAGAATCTTTTTTTTTTTTAACATAACACCTTGTGGTGTTTGAATTCTATGCCTACATCTATTTCAAGCCTACTTCTGAATGGAATTCCAGTAAAATCTGTAGACATAGAATATGCTAAGTTGGAAGGAACCCATGAGGATCATCAAGTCTAACTCCTGGCCCTGCACAGGAACCCTGAGAATCACACCATGCACTGGAGAGTGTTGTCCAAACACATTTTGAGCTCTGTCAGGCTTGGTGCTGTGACCAACTCTCTAGGGAGCCTGTTCTAGTGTCCAACCACCCTCTGGGTAAAAACCTTTTCCTTATATCCAGTCTAAACCTCCCCTGGCACAGCTTCATGCCATTTCCTCAAGTCCTACCACTGGTCATGAAAGTGATAGGTAAGTACACAGATATACAGCATTTGTAATATTAGTAGATTTAGGTTTGTTTTTACCAGATGTCTTTTGCAGGTCCCTTAAAAGTAATTCATGATTCATTCACTTGAGACAGAAGTTGAAAACTACTGGTCTCTATTCCCATAAAATTTCTTATGTCTGTTTCTTTTTTTCCCTGTATTCTTAGCCAGTAACTGTTCTACCACAAACCCCAAGAACTTACAACTCTTCCCTATAGTAACTGGTGATGTTCAACACAAATTTGTTCTGTCATGGTTTGGGCTCGCTCAGTCTGCACTTGAATTCATAACTTATGGATACACGTTACAATTAACATAGTGGTTAATTCGCACAGAGTCAGTTCTACTCGATCCTTCCTAAGGATGTAGGATAAAGGAATTCTTCCTCTTAGAGGTTTTTCATTTGGCCCTAGGCTCTAACTCTCACTAGTTTTTTAGCTTATTAATAATTATCATCACTTAAAACAAAACTGATGCAGCTAATCAAGTTTTTGCAGTGCATTTGTTTTTCTTATTGCTGATGTGGGATCTAAGTAACTCAATATGAAAACAGCAAGAAGTGTATGCACTGAAAAATACGAAATAAGTTTTGTGACCTTCCTGTGAGAGTGCTCTCACTCCATTCTTCATAGTACCAGTGCAATTTTTGGGTAGTCTGAGTGTCAAGTGGTGGGGATATTTAAATTAAAAGGAAAAAAGAGCTATTTAACTGGAACAGTTCTCTTGTGTTCTGCTGTGTATTTTTCAGGGTCAAACATCGGATTGAAAAACAGCATATTCTTCACAGCATTGTGAAAATATGCCACATATGACAGTAATTCTTATTAACTACTTACGGTCATTCTAACTTGATATTCTTGAAAATATGTTTACTTTTTAAACCTTCAAGTTAATATCATACAGTGTTGAAATGGCATTTGTTCAATCTTGAGGCAAAGAATCTCAAAGTTTAAAAAAATGTTTTAGTAGTCACACTATACTGTTAGCACAGTAATCTCAATATTTGGAAATTGAGGAGTTAGCTTTATTATTAGACTCATTTGGAAAATATTCATTTCCTGAAAAATATACTACATAAAGTCTTGATATGCTACTTAATATCTGAAATATTGAGAAAGAATGTTACATAACTTGAGTTTAATCTTTTGCATACTAGTTGTAAGGGGCTGTAATTCAGCAAGCATGGGTAAAATTTTGAATTTAATTAATACATCTCTTTTTTCATATTTTTTGGATTGTCATCTGGGAACACTCATTTCCCCACTGAATTTTAAAGTGGCAGATCCCCTTTTTTGGGATTAGAAAAGATCCTTTTTCTGGTTTTAGATATTCATTTATTTTAAACTTCTGATACAATTAAAATATTGATAGAAATGGGATTTGGAACTTTCAGAGAGGAGAGTGTTGAATTTGAGGGAGTGTATAAAATAGTATGCCTTCCTGAAAGAGCAGAAAAATTAATTGGTGGCCTCAGAGCTGCAGTCATCAGAGGACCATGTTCCTTTCCATGACAGATATTGAACTGTTGCCAGTCAAGTTGTTTGGATATTGGGGTTGATATTTTGCCTACAAAAGCTCCCATAAAAACACAACCCTGAGGACAAAAATTATTGTGTTAAATGTAGTGATGTTGATCAAAACATCAGAGAATTTACTTTTCTCTGAAAAAGGAATTTTGGTAAATACAATGAATCAAATTTCTGAATTTGGAAATACAGTGTTAGGAAACCCATTCTTGATCTTTGTTGATGTTGATCAACAAATCTGTGTTATCAATGAGTGAAGTTCAAAGCCCTCGTTCACTTAAGAGCAAACCTACTAGTGGAATGGGCTGCCAGGGAGGTGGAAGAGTCACCATCCCTGAAGGTGTTTAAGGAAAGATTGGATGTGGCATTTAGGGCCATGGTCTGATTGATAAGGTGGTATTAGTTAATAGGTTGGACTTGGTGATGACCAGAGTCTTTTTCAACCTAGTTGATTCTGTGATTCTAAAAAGATGTACCTTTTCTGTTGTCCTTTAGCAGTGCTGAAATAAGGCCATTTTAGAGGTTACTCAATACTGTCATCTCCCCGTTTGTTACATTCCTTGTATAACCTAAGCTAAACTTGGATAACTCCCTGCAACATAAATTAAATAGGGCCATACAGTTATGAATTTTATTTTTATTTTGCTTTACACTGAATAAAGATTTAATTATTTCAAAGAAAACTGCAGCCTGGTATAAGGAAAAGTTTGGGGCTGGGATTTTTTTTGTTTGTTTCTGTTTGGGGTTTTCTTTTTTGCCTAAAAGTAACTATTGAGATGCCTTTTTTCTTTTTTTTTTCCTTTTCAGAGTTTGGAAAATTAATGTGATGGGACAGGAAGCAGAACCAAAGTTGAAGCTGGAGCTGGTGGTCTTGATCAATGAAGAGCTGGAGCAGACACATCTCAAATACAGAAAAGGATGGCTGAAGAGTAAAGGCGGTACATTTAATTTTAGGAGGAAAAAAGTACCAGAATTTTAAGATCTAGCTAAGCAGGAAGACTGGTCTTGAAGTTTAGCATTGTGTAGTAATGAGGAAAGAGCTTTTCTGCAACCAAGTTGAACTAATGTCCTTCCTTCTTGCATCCTATTTGCTTTCAGCTGCGGCTGAAGTTGTCCTGATTCATGACAGCTGGTTCAGCATTTTCTGGTTTGTAATCACAGATGGTTTGAGTTAACTGATTTTGAACTAAAAAGTGGAAAATCAGTAGTAGAGAAAGGAAGAGTATTATGTGGGGTAGGAGGGCATTTTGGGAAGGATCAATAGTTATTACATTTGTTTGAATGTTGATAAAGAGCAATGAGATGGCTAGAAATAGTGTGCTGCTCCATAACTCCACCTGTCCTCTCTATTTATGAGTTAAGAACAAGAAACAGAGCTTTAGTAAGTTCTGTTAAGATACAAGGAAGCTGGGAACAGTCCCTTCTGGTGACAGTACATGAGCAAGAAAAGGGAACCTTTTTTCTGTCTCTGTGGTGAGTCCTTACAGACCTGCTGATTCTTGAATATTATTCATTTTTACCTAGTGGGTTATGAGTTGAAAAGTGAATTCTGGGTGGGGTTTGGTGGGTTTTTTGGGGTTTTTTTTCGGATTTTTTTGGGTTTATTTTGGATTTTTTTGGGTTTATTTGGTATTTTGGGTTTGGGTTTTTTTTTTTTTGTTTTGTTTTGTTTTTTTGTTTTTGTTTTTTGGGGTTTTTTTTGTTTGGGTTTTCTGTTTGTGTTGTAAGTGGACTTAAAGCAGAAATGGGCAGTGATGAGGACAAAGTGTTCAGTCACTCTAAGTTGTTTTGGTCAAACAGCTGCTCCAAATGAGTCATGACCCAGATGCATTTTAGTTCTTGCTGTTGAGTGTGGAATTCTGCCATGGACAAAAGCAAAGGCCTCAGAATGGTAGCTTGGGCTCACTGCTGGTGTGAGGTGGGAATGGGTTTTCTTGGCTCCCTACCCAAGGAATGTAAGTGCCAGTTGTTAGTGCAACTTCTCTGTTAAGAACAGGTATTCCAGTTAGGCTCTTAAAAGGGAATTTGGGTAGTATTCAGCATATGGATATGCCAGAACGAACATACATTGCAGGCTCTGGAACTACCATCTGATATGCTAATGAGGTACGTCTTCTTGAACAAAACAAAGATGTGAAGTTGTTGCTGTTTTGAATCAACTGCAGCTCTTTCAGACAGCTCAGTAATACTTGAGAACTGCCAGGCAAAATCTGACAAATTTGAAGCAGGCATATTTTGGTTTAAAGCTGCCTTTCTAGAGTATATTTAAGAGTGTTTTAATCTTTGACATATGTTTTTGCTGATGTCAAGTTATCTTGCAGAATGGTAATTTAATGAAGCTTTTTATATGGGTAAAGTGGATTGCATTTTCTTCCATGTTTTCTGGTGGGCTGGTGTTGAGAAGCTGTTGAGCAAATGTCCTGTTTTGATGCCATGCTTTAACTTCTTTGCTAGAAAGTAAAAGATATAGATATAGAAGATAAATAAGTTGATACAGGCAGACCACTGTGTTTTGACTCCAAGAGAACAGAACATAAGCTTAAGAAAACGTAGAGATTGCAGTCTGTATGTTCCTGGAGCTGGCTACCTGAATAGTATGAGTGAGCACTTCCAGAAGGCTGAGATTGAGAAGCTTACTGCCATTTCAGAGGAACTCAGAGTGTAACTAACTTGTTTCACATCTATGCTGCAGGGTATAAAAAAACTGCCACTACTTTATATACAAAGTGAAAACTAGATCAAGATTTGCACAAGGCTATGATGTTATTAAATCATTTCACCTACTTTCCTGCCACAGTCAGTAGAATTTGTCTGATGTGCTGTGGTTTGCAGCATTTCTGTTGTTTAAAAGATTTACCTATTCTATGTCTCCTTAGGCCTCTCCCTAACTGCAAGATTATTAGCTGAAATATTCTAAGAAATAATCCACTTCTGGTTCCTATTTTTAGTATAAAGTTATGTCAAAAAAAAATTTGTTGACTGTTTACCGTGCATGAACAGAGAGGCACCCATGTTGCTTGTGGTTTCTAAAAATGCTGAAAATTAACATATAGTTGAAATTACATGATTCTGTGATATCAAATAATTTGTTTTAATAATAAGATATTTTGCTTTAGTGAAGAACTCTTTCGTTTTTTACAACTTTGCTCATATAGTTTGAGAGACTGTATCAGTGCAGTAATATGAATGCTGGGGTTAAAATGCAGTAGATCCATAAGAAGTTCATACAGCTGAGGTGCAAGAAAAGTCAGTAATTTAAGAAAAACACAGTTGTATACAACCCAAAATTTGCTTAATCACTTGCATTTCAGCTCCTATCTGGCATGGTTATTAACCATGTTACCAAGAACAACTCTATGACTGGATTGTTATCTTAAAGTTTGCATAAAATCAAAGAAACTAAATTGTTGGTTAAAACTTCTGCTTGTTTTATGCAATGACGCATGTGGCTGTCGTCAGTCACTTTTGGTTGTTTTTTCAGTAGGTCTGAAATTTTGTCATGGTTACCTTTTATTGGAACGCTTCTAAATAATTTGGGGTTGCACAGCACATGGTGTGTTAATGCTTTCTTTTATTTTTAGTATGCTAGAACTATCTGTTCCACCCTACAGCATGAGCTGGCTTTCCTTGGTCGCATTCCTTGCAGTTCATCTGCCTATAAATGTTTTTAGAGTACATCAAATGATTATGCTAAGATACTGTTAAGTCTTTAACAATAAAAATCAGATATCGAATTTTGTGGTATGTTTTGCCCAAACACATTCCACTATTACTGCAAAGTCAAGTAGCCTCTATTTTTTAATTAAAATCTTATTACTTGTAAGCTTTTAATCTAAAATCAGCATTTGTGACAGTTGCTGAGAGTGTTATTGGGGGCCTTTTTTTTCCCCTGGTAGAATAACTTGTGTTTTGTGGAAAGCAAAGAGCAAAAGTTTGTGATTAGGGCAGGCAGTGAGAAATGCATTGCCTCAGACTTGGGGAGAATGTGAATGTGTTTTCCAAGACATTAGGAAATGAAGGAGCTTAATAAAAGATGATATATTCCCATTCAGCTAGCAAGTTGTATTTTCTGAGAGGTGGGTGATTTTTACTAGATAATCTTCACCCAAAACAAAACCATCGTTTTGGGATGTTGTGGTATAAAGCACTGTATATTTACAAAGCAGCAGAGGTTGCTACTTCTTGCTTTACCTCAGTAATTATTGATCTAAAAATACTAACAGAGCTGCCTGCAGTTCATAAACTGCAGTTTTTGCAGGCCCCCTAGGATTTCTGAGCATACTTTAGGAGTAATGCTTCCACTGGTGGAGCCTTGAACTTAAACTGCTTTTAAGCAAGAGTCATAGATCTTGTGATCCCACAGTGGAAAAAGAAAACAGGTGGTAGGGCTAGATGTAATGGCTCTTTCCATTTTTACCATTGCTCTGACAGCTTGCCCTAGGAAGCTTTCCTCTTAGAAAAGAAATAAAATAGCAAACAGAACTGGCCAGGCATATACAGTGGTTGTCAGCCTCTGACTCTTGCTATAAATATTTAATCCATAAATTAAGAGTTGGTCCTTTACTTGTTTATGCAGCAACAAAGCATTTTATTCTTACTTTTAAAAAAAATCTTTTGTTATCAGTGCACGACATGCTTAATTCAGCAACACTGTAGCTAAATTAGTGTTGTCTAACAACGTCTATGTATGGTTTTAAAAAAATGTCTTGAGTAAGCAGTTGATTCAATGCAATATTGCTGTATCCTTTACCAGATCCAGATCAGTATCTAAATAGAGCTGCATACGCCCACAGTCTTGTAAGTAGTAATACTTATGTATTTAGTATCAGCGTCTTCCAGCACAGTTCCTTTTCTCTCATGGTAGAAAAGGTTTTGAAGTGAGAATTCTGTATGTGTTTGAGTCGGTATAAACAGCTTTGCACTGGTATTGTTCTCATCAACAGTCACTGGGGATGAGCAGAGCACCGTGTCACTGGCACAAACCTGGATTACATCAAGAAAGAAGGAACAAGCAGAACTGATGCTACTTCATCTGGATCACCCAGCAGATACTGTGTTAGGACTCTTAACACTTAAATGAGCATTGCATCCACATTTGGATCATCTCTGCAAGAATGCTCAGAAAAATGAGTCTTAAATACCTGTGCATAATATGTTACTCCTGGCATGACAGTATTCCAAATCGTGGTGGGTTAATCAAGCTTTTTTGAAAAAGCATGTCTACCTACCTCACTACTTTTATATTAATTTCTTCTATGATGCAGCCTTTTCTTCAAACCCTTGTGCTAGTTAACTCATGCAAGCCATCATTGCTATACTTATTATCTCAAATGAGTATTTAAAGGGTTAGACACCTCATTCAAATCGCACCGATTTTATCCTTTAGATAGTGGGGTGACTCAAAATGCCTTTGTCAGATGTCTTTAACCTCTCCAGCTGTCCTGTCAGTGAGAATGAGTCAGAAGCTGCAGTCCTACAAGTTACACTCCCTAAATCTGGAAAGCCCAGCTGTTACCATAACTGATTTGGCAGCCTGGGGCAGGATGGGGACTGATATTACTGAGGTGACAGCAGCTTTTCCACAGTGCTCCTGCATCTTTCAAAGAAGAGAGGAAAGTCTCGTTGTCCTTTGTTTTATTCTACATTGATAGTGAAAAGAGCATTTTACAGGGGAGCTGAGCTGACTGGCCTAGAGTAGAAACAGTGTCCTTGGAAACTTCTGAGGCTGATAGCATGGAACACTTTGTTCACTTCCTACACTGGCCTTTGGAGCAAGGTCCTGAACTTGTAGAATGTGTGTTACAGGATGTGATTGGTCTGTGGTCCCATCAAGTCTGAAAGAAAGGTGTCTGGTCCAGGCAGAGAGGACTCCATTAAGAACTGGGAATTCCACTGTTTGCTACACACACGCACACACACACATATATATATATGTGTGTATATATATGTGTGTATATATATATATATATATATATATATATATATATGTATGGCCACACAGACTGAATTAATATGTTCAGTCCTGAGATATCTGTACCTGTGTCACCCAATGCTAAGGGGACAGACAGATTCTTTTAGTGATCTTAGGAAGTATGATGATAATGATAACCTGTAGTAACAATTAAAGATTTTTCTTAGCAGCCTATTATAGAGATTTATTGCTAGAATGGCACTGGATTTTTAGAAACAGAATCAAGGTAGTCTAATTTAGAAGTAGCCTAATACAGCATTTATAATACAACCTAACTTTAATTATAGCTCTGTGTGCTGTTAGGCTTCCCCCAGGGTCAACAACAGCACCTCCTTGGCTGGGTGCCTGGGGCCTCCAGGCTGGCAGGGAAGGGTGTAATTATCCTGGTGCCCAGCAACCTTGAGACAGGTTGGGAGGGGAAGAAGAAATCTCTCTGGTTTGTCTACTTGGTTCACTGGACCTTCGGGGCCTGATAATGAGAGAAAATGAACAAATACATTACCTACTTGGTTACAGAGAGCTGCTGCTTGGCTTACAGAATGACACTGGCTGTACCATCCATGGAACGCAGGGTCAGGAGCAGGGTACTGGTCTCACACACATGATGGTTTTGGTAGCACTGTCCTATAGATGTTAAGTAGAAATACCCTCCTCACACTAAGAGTAAGAAAATATTTCATAGAAAGTCAATCTGTACAAAATGTAGTTAGAACCTGTAGGTTGCATCTGTGGCCTTTGCTGCTTTGAAGTTTCCAAAGGGGAGCTTCATTCATGGGATCAAGGGGAGCATGACCACCTGGCAACTGCATGAACAACAAAGGGATTTTGCCCATTTCAACTAGCCATAGTTATAAACTGCTATAGTCATAGGCATTTTCCCCCCTGTTCCAAAGAATTTCCACAGATCTAACAGCAAAATTTCATTTGTATTTATTTTAAAATTTCATTTAAAATGTCAGGTCTATAAGTACAATGCAACAATGCTTTCCTGAGATTGTGTTGATGGTTACTATGGCTGCATGTTTGAATAGATTTGGTTTTGCTTGCAGGGCAGTGTTAAAACTATTGCACAAATAATGCTTTCATTTTACTTCCACAGTATCTCCTACAGGCTTCAACAGAAATGCACGCAGGAAATGAGATTTAGTTCTAGCATTTTCATTGGTATCTTTAAAATGAAGATTTTACAGCAATAATAACAAAATTTTTAACTATTCACTTTTTTTTTTTTTTTTTTCTTTAGCTAACTGCATTTTGAGTAGTCTGCTGAATAGCTGTGAAAAGGAACTAGTCCATGTAATAAAGTTACTAAGCCTGAGATCTGCTTTAGTCAGGATCTGTTTTCAAGTACTTTAAGTAATTGAAAATAGAATTGTCTTGCTTTTTATAGTGCTTCACCTCATCATAAATCCTTTGCTGGGAGGAGAGAATCCCAAGGTATAGTATACTAACTCAAGCTTCTTAGGCCTTCACTTTCAATGCTAGGACATTATTTTAGCTGGAATGCTGCAACTGCTTTTGGATCTGAATTATTTGAACTGGATTATACAACTGATATGGGTTAAAAGCTTACTCTTCCCCAGATATCCAAAGAATTATTTGTGTGTGTGTGTTTTTTAATATAATTTGCCTTGTTCTAATAGCTATTGCAAACTAGTGCTGGAGGTAGCACAGCAGTAAGGGAGTGAAAAGCATTGAATAGCACTGCATTGTAAGGGGAGGCAGAGAGGGGAGAAACTGTTATTGAACCTTTATCCTATGTATCCTTTAAGGATATGAAGCCTTTCATATCCTTAGGATTCTTGCAGTGTTCTCTCTGTGAAGGTGCAGTACTGAGATGAAGGACAACAGTTTCTTAATAATAATATGGAGAAAAATCTTTGTTTCTTTAGGAGAAAAAGTATTATTATGTTAATGAGACTTCTTTAGTAATATACCTAGTAAATGTGCAAGTGGAATGTCCTAGTGGTCCTCTGTGTGTGTTACTGGCTTGGTAAAAAAACAACATAGGATACAGCTTTTAGAGTACAGATTCTGGTTCATAATACTTGCCAGTAATGCCATGCCTGTATCAGAAATAATGTGACCTGCAAGACTAGGGCAGTGACTGCCCCTCTCTACTTAGGGCTGGTAAGGATACACCTGAAGTCCTGTGTCCAGTTTTGGACCCCTCATTACAAGAAAATATTGAGGTGCTGGAGCATATCTTGAAAAGGGCAGCTGAGCTGGTGAATGCTCTGGACAACAAGTCTTGGGAAGAGCAGCTGGGGTTGTTTAGCCTGGAGAAAAGGAGACTCAAGGAAGACCTTATCATTCTCTACAACTGCCACAAAAGAGGGTATAGCCAGGTGGAGGTCAGTCTCTTCTCCCAAGTAATAAGCAATGGAACAAGAGGAAACGGCCTCAAGTTGCATCAAGAGAGGTTTAGGTTAGATATTAGGGAAAATTCCTTCACTGAAAAGGTGGTCAAGTATTGGGACCAGCTGCCCAGGGAAGTGGTGGAGTCCCGATCCCTGGAGATGTTTAAAAGATGTGGATGTGGTGGTGAGGGACGTGTTTTATTAGTGTACTTGGCAGTGTTAGGTTGATGGCAGGACCTGATGATCTTAAGTCTTTTCCAACCTAAATGAATCCATGGTTTTCTAATTTTCAGGTGCTTTGCTCATCCAGCAACTTATGATTACAATCATAATTCCATGACTTTCAGATGCTCTAACAGAGCGCTTGACACTTGTACCCCAGTACTGAAGGTCAGGCCTTAACGATTAGGAGTGAAGTCTAATGAATGTTAACTTACTTGTTATGTCCCTAAAATATGTGCTGCTGTGCTATGACTGTAGCTCTTATCTAGAACAGGGGAGAGGAGGAAGGGACAGTGTTGAGACTACATTAAAATTCCAGGATAAGGCACCAAACATGTGCAAACCACAGACAGAATCTGCCGGAACTGTGACATCAAAATGCTCTGTCTGTTGAATTCTTACGTCTGCTTCATACAGAAAACTACCAGTTGCAGGGGGTTCTCAACTTAATGGCCAGTTTGTGTGGGGAAGAATAAGCAGCCTAGCATGGAAGACAACACTGATGCACATTCAATAAGGGCTTGATTACATTTGACCAACTTAACAGTGGCGATGACAGCTGCAACTGCAGTTACATATAGATAGCATTTCAGTCACCAGCTGTCCACTCAACTGTGGTGCATGGCTGCTCAGCAGTAGGTTTAACCAAACTGGGAAGGAAATAGCAGAATCCTGTGGAAACTACAGTAAATCACAGTGTTTTTTAGTATCTCTGACAATACAGAAAAACTAATAACTTGGATCATGTTTCTAGAAATCAAGTAAATTTTTTTTTTCCCTTTATAAAAATTTACAGGAGCCTGAATAAACAATGAGAACACTAAATTAGGCACAGACACAGTTCCACCTACTCAGATTTAGGTAAATTAGATTGAGACTAGCCAGTTTGGTTTGTTTTGTTTTTAGTCTGTGTTTTATGGTTTAAACAGGCTGAAGAGTTTTTAATTAGCACCAAGAGACATGATATGACAGACTCCACGCACACATAGCAGGTGTTTTTTATCCATTGAAATCATATCTCTGAATGGCCTTGAGAGAAGACAAATCTAATTTATTCTTGAAAATAATGGTAATTTTAAAACTTAATAAGAACATTGTTGCTTTTCTGTGTCAAATATATCATTAAGGTTGTTCACTGATACTTCGAGAAGAATTTCCACTGTGCTTTTGATAAGAATAAACCAAAGCAAAGGCCATTCTTCCTTGAAGAAAGCTTTGCCATGCTCAATAATTGAGCTAACAGTTATTTTATGGAGGTCCTAATGTTTGGAATGTGAAATTGCATGAAATGGAGGCCTTAGAAATCATGGATGTAGTATGTGGTTTATAAACTAGCTTCAGGTGAGATAAAAGCTTATTTTCATGCTTTACTCTGATTTATGAGCCCTTCGTTGCCACAATGTTCAGTGCTTCTGTGCAACAAAATCCTCTTTGAAGCAGAGAAAATTGTGCTAACAGGTTTTTGTATCTACTTTTCATTTTAGAGTACGACAGTGTTAAGTTTAGATGACCAAATGAGCACAAATACTTTGGGTTTTTTTCTTAGCACTAAACTTGCTTAACTACCAACACATGGTCACAGCAAGCTGCTCTAAAACTTCGATAAAGTTTTCTGCCAGGTGTACCCCCCATGAAACCCCCTTCCCTCTTTTTTCCAAATCTACCATCTTTTCAAAAGATTCAATATAAAAATTAACTCTGTAGAAAACCCTGAAAATTGGGTAATCTGGCCTAAACTCATTGTTAGCAGGTTAAGAAATGGTTTAGGGTTTCAACTCAGATGTTATTTTGCCTCTGTTTTTAAGATGGGTTTTTTTTTACAGCTGCAAGCATTTTAAATCTGGAATTTTTTTTCAATACATTAAGTTTGAGTGCTATCTCAACTGAACAATGCTATAGCTTGTTTAAAATACACCTTTTCCAAGTTTGTAATTTTTCCTCATATTACAAGAAAACTGTTTTTAAAGAAACACCGAGCAATTTCAAGGTGTATGGAAGATCTTGTCCTATTGAGAAATTCTGTTTCAAGCATTCCTCACACATAAGCAAATAAGAAATGGATACCACTTCTGTGCTATTTGCAAAGCAAGCTGTCTTGGAAGGTTTGTAGTCAATATGAATGTAGGTCTGAATTTTCCTTTCAAGAAAGAAAAGCCATTGATCATGAATGGAAGTTGGTTTCAGTAATCATAGCTTATTTTTAAATATACTGTGGGGAACAATTATCAAAGCTTAATTTTGAAACTTGATGCCAGCCTTTGTTTTATCACTGTCTATTAAATATCCAGTGTGCTGACAGTACCATCTGTTCTTCCTGCAGGGCATAAGAAGGAAAATGAATCACCTTAGCCATCCAAAACAGTGGTACTTGAATCAGATGCACAAGGATGGCATAACACTAACTGAATGGATATTACTTTGGAAGATTAATCTCTATAGAAGCTCTCTGAAATGTCACCTACCTTGCCTACTCCAGCTGGTTTCATCAGATAGACATCTCAGACCATCCCTGGTTCAAGGAGGATTAATTTAAAGCTAGACCTCTTAGGGCCACTTTTGATTCAAGGAAAATCAAAGTATGTGCAGAGCTGGGACTTTCAGGAACCCTTTCAGTTAGTTAAGCTGTGTAATAATTTTTTTTGAGGTGGAAGGTTTGCATCAAATTTGGCTATTAAGTGCTCTGCAGTGTTTGATCCAGGACAGCCTACTTGTGGCTGGCTGCGTGCCTGTCCTTGTTCCAGAGGTAACATTTGTGCAAACTCATTGTCTGATCTGTCTCTTGCTTTCATATGGATCAATACAGATGAATCAATAAAGATAACCTTCAAATGCTGGCCTTTCAGGCAGGAGAATTAGTGGTTGCAAAAAGAGGAGGGTATTGCCTTGAAATCTGTCACCCTGTCTTTGTCTCTCCTGTCATTTTCAGTTTCTTGTTTTGCATCGTGCTGTTTGTCTTAAGGAAAATCTGCAGACTGGTGCCCCTTGGGGAGTTGACTCAGGCTTTACTCAGGGTCTGTTGTAACTGGAATTCACAGAGAGTGCACTTCAGACTTAAAAGAGCCAGACCAACAGCACAAGCAAGGCTGTTGATCCTTATGCATATTCCATTGTAGGGGAAGAAAATAGGAAGTTAGAGAAGAAAGTCAAGTTCCTATCAGAAGAGTATTGTTACATGAGGGCTGCTTTGTGATCCCTACTTAAAAATATGCTGTGGAACATAGTCCCCATCCCAAACTGTTTTTTTTAAAGCACATCAAAACTGGACTATCAGCGGCCAAAGCTCCTGTAAGAGAGTGTGGGAATGTTGTGGGACTGCCTGCTGCTCAAGCATGAGAGGAAGAGACCAGTGATGGATGTGATTTGGGATGTCAAAATAAACAGACAGTTATATGAACAGCTATTTAACTTCATTCTTTGGCCTTCTGCCTAGATTTGAGGTGCTGCTAACTATGTAACCTCTCCATGAAAGCTGTGGAAAAAAAAGCACTGGAAATCAGATGTTTTCTGTTGGCAGTGCTCCCTTAGTCCCTGAGCACCAGGTCTGAGTTGGAACTCTGACATGGGGGAACTATGGGCGCAAGGGAGGGGGAATGAGGCTCAGGAGGAACAGAATCTGCTGGGGCTTGAAGGGTTAGTTCAGGGAGAGAACTGAAAAGAAATTCCCAATATTTCCCAATACCTGAAGAGTTTTGAAGTGTTATGTTTTTCTGGAGAGGGGAAGGAGAGAACTGCAGCAGGGAAGATTTAAATAGCTTGACCTGTCTCAGAGCTGATAATTACCAGATTTCTGCAAGCTACGTGGAGGAAAAATTTACTGCAGTGTGGAAAAAGATTACAGCACTGCTTATGAAGATATTGTGAAGTCAAACATCCCCAGATTAAAGACTGGTTAGTTTTGCAATGGCTGAGTTGTAAAATAGTGTAACCAAAAGCTTTATGAACAGGGACAAGCAATTACTTTGTGTTCAGACCTTGTAAGACAACAAAATAAATATTTAATAGAGGCCTTATTTGAGTTGTTCATTGCTAGCACTTCATGTTAAATAACTTCTGCTTCTTAAGCCTTAAGGCTTCAGAAGAATTTTTTTTTCCTAAACTGAGATTTAGGAAGTTTAAAAGACTTCCCTCAGCTGTAAGACATTGGAAATCAGGTTACATGGTAGTCTTTTTCATCATGATGATGTTCAGTCTACTAGAGAAATGATAAAAATTAAGAGTGTGGTTCCACTTTTGTATCAGACAAAGACATCAGTATAGGGGTTTACCTTTTGAACTACTGTCTAACAATTCTGAAAATCAACTCCTATTTTCAAATGGATGTTGTGAATGAGAAATGTATGATGCAGAGCAATACTGTATCCAGATTAAGTCACAACCATATTCTTCTCTCTGCTTATCTAGCATTTTTTATCTGGATAAATCTGGTCAGGATGAAAAATTACTTGGAAAATTACTGTAAATTTGTGTTTAAATTCAAAAGGAATTAATTTAAGTTTTCTCATTCCAAACACTAAACCTGAAGAGCTGAGCCATAAAGTTAGCAACTCTGACTTCTCTCAGGACTGATCTAGGGAATGTCAGGCAAAGGGTTTGTTATAGGCTGGGGTAGGCTGCTAATGCTGTGATGAAAGGAAAGCTGAGTGATAGACAGCTTGAAACAAAAACAGTGAAGTTAATTTTCCTGCAGGCTACCCACTTAAGTTTCTGTTATCTTCCTTGTGCCTTTGTGCTTCATTTTCACTGCAAACTGAAGCAGCCCCAGCCCAAACTCACTGAGATTCTTGGAGACTTTGAGGAGAAATTTCAACAAAGATATAAGTAACACTACCAGCTGACGAAAGTTTGTTGTGAAAATACTAATTTTAATTCCATAGAACAGCTTCTTAAAAACTATTTGCAGTTGATCCATGATTATGTTGTGCAAAATAGTTGATAAAGTATTTAAAAAAATAATAATTTTATTGCTATTTCACCATTCATTAGACTGTTTTCCTTGAGATACCCAGTTCCTTTTCGCAGTTTCAGTAGCTGATAGGTCTGTTGTCTAAACTAAAGCTGACTTGCAGAGGGGTCTGCTTAGGGCCTGCCAGAGATGCTCGCGGGGGCAGTTAACCTGGATGTTCCTGTTGTGCATACGCCCTGTAGTAGATGACTAGCTACTCTTCACCTTTCTCCCAGACGGCTCGGAAACCCCAGGCGGGGCTAAGCCCTTGGAAAGCCCGCTCGGGGCCCTCGCCAGCCTTTCTTCCCCCGGGAGCCGGGGCGGGAGCGCTCCCCCTCAGCCG
>PYHW01010093.1:3429109-3445110 GCA_013186435.1 Turdus rufiventris
AGCCTGTGGATTAAGTAAAAGATCGATCTTCCCTCACAGTTGGCATTCCAGAAGGGGAATCTTGCTTTAGGTGGCTACCTTTTTGGTGACTCTAAAACCCAGTGGACATCCTCACCTCTTTGACAGCTCCATCTGCTCTACAAGTCCTATCAAACCAATCATGCTTTTATAATGAAAACCAGATGGGACTGTCAGCTGATTGTGGGTATTTTTTCCTTGCTCAGGTTCTTTGTTAAGATTTCTTACCAGGGCTTCAAAACAACATTCTAAATTGATGTACTGTAGTGAAACTGTGGTAATTGCTGGTATTATCTTGATAAAGCAGTGTGTAACAGTAGAGGTGTTCCCCTTCAGATACAGGTAATGATGTAAATTGATAGTACTCAGTTGCTTTGCAACTGCAGTATGCTTTTTGTTTTGGAAAATTGTAGGCAAGCAGATCAGTCGTACTGCATGCACAAAGGAAACATTCCAATCTGGTGATTAATTCTCAAAGCCTTGTGTGTTTTCTGCTATAGTTTTTAAGTAGCTTAATGTGTCTCTTTCATTTTAGAATGGAAAGAGTTTCTTGGTGTTGGATGAACAGAGATTCGCGAAAGAGATTCTTCCCAAGTACTTCAAGCATAACAACATGGCAAGCTTTGTCAGACAGTTAAACATGTGTAAGTTCCTGGATTTTTGCATTCTAGAACAGTTCTAAATCCTTTACATAAAAGTTAAGTTATAATTGCCTTTGAGCAGTGGCCTCATGTTCTCTGCAGCTAGGATACTGGCTTATCCTCAGAATTGGTAACAGGATAGTTGAGACAGCATACTTTTGAATTTCTTAATGTGAGTTTTGAGGTTTTTCTTTTCTTTTGTTTTTTTAAAGATGGCTTCCGTAAAGTTGTCCATGTTGATTCTGGAATTGTCAAACTGGAGCGAGATGGTCCAGTAGAGTTTCGGCATGCATATTTTAGGCAGGGACGGGAGGACTTGCTGGAACATATTAAAAGGAAGGTTAGTGAAAATTCAGTGTGTGAAAAACCTGTACTGTTATGTATTGATGAATAGCTAAGTTCATGTCAAGTTTAACTGCAAGATTGTGAGTGCAAATAAGCTCACAGTTTATGGAAACAGACTGCCCTGCTTTCATTTTTATCTTGAGCTTGTTTAAAGACATTTTGGGGGATTTAGTAAGGTTTTTATATCTGCTTTGCTGTTATTATAGTGAAGTTTCACTGGTGGCAGAAAAGCATGAGTTATGTAATATGACAATTTGCAAATGAGTATTAGAAGTGCAGAGCATGCTTTGACTTTACCATCAGCAATGTAAGAAACTGCTCATTTATATAGTTTGTTTCAGAAGCATCTGTAAGCATTAGACGTCACACCCAAGAGAATGGGGCAAACCTATAAACACGTTTGTTACGTTTGTTAGGCTTCTGAAACGTGCTCTGCTGTTATTGAGTCAAGTGGATATAGATAGCAAATAGAAATATGGCAAATTAAACTGGATGTCATGGTTAACTCGGTCCCAACACAGTCGCTTGCTCACTCCCACCATGTCAGGATGTGGGAGTGAATTGAGAGAGTAAAAGTGAGAAGACTCATGGGTTGAGATAAAGGCAGTTTATTAAGTAAAGCGAAAGCTGCACACACAAGCAAGCCAAGCGAGGAATTCATTTACCACTCCCCATGGGCAGGCAGCTGTTCAGCTATCCCCAGGAAAGCAGGGCCCCATCACATGTAATGGTGACTTGGGAAGACAAATGGCATCACTGTGAACATCCCCCCACTTCCTTCTTTTTTCCCCAGTTTTATACGCTAAGCATGACACCATATGGTATGGAATGCTCCTTTGGTCAGGTGGGGATAACTGTCCCAGCTGTGTGGGTGCCACCTAAATTTTTTGTGCAGCCCCAGCCAACTGGTTGGTGGAGTGAGGTGAGATGCAGAAAAGTCCTTGACTCCATGTGTAAGCACTGCTCAGCAGTAACTAAAATATCTCTACTGCCAGCATTGCAGCACCACTGTACAAGTCCAAAACACAGCCCTGCACTTGCTACTATGAAGAAAATTACCCCATGCCGACCAAAACCAGGGCAGAGTGATGTAGTTGTTATCACCAGGTTATTGTGATGCAGTTATGATGAAGTAGAGCACTTGGGAAAATGCCTGAAGAGTCAGAGTGTACACAAATGTTTGTAATAACTAAAGCTAATGTAGTGACAGCTGTGTTGCTGCTTTTTTGGGGGTTTTGGATGCTTGGTTTATTAAGTGCATATTTTGTCAACATTAGTAAGAAAAACCATTTGATCACCAAAAAAGAATAATAGTTAAGCCTGAATTAAGAAAAGTGTTGTTTCTGGATTCTAACCTTTTTAAGGTTTCTTCTTCGAGACCTGAAGAAAACAAGATACGTCAGGAAGATCTCTCTAAAATAATATGCAGTGCTCAAAAGGTGCAAATTAAACAAACAACTATTGAATCTCAGTTGTCTCTTTTGAAGAGGTAAGTTGCTTCATCAGTATCTGATCCTTAATGCTGAATAATTGTGTTACTAGATACTAGACAAAGACCTAATTCTAGGTGTCTCCCGATTTCTGGTTGCCTAATTTCCATTACTGCTTTAGGAACATAAACTTCAATAGAAAAAATGCTTTAAAATTGAATTTTCTGATATTATAAAAAGTAATAGGTAATGTTGATATTTGCTGAACTGTCTAGTAGTAAACAATTAAATAGCACCTTTAATGTACCATGTAGATGCTGAGTCTGAATATTTAAATCAGCTCTTAGTGTAAAGTATGCTGGTTTTTGTCTTCAAGTTTGAAATAGTTACTGTATTTGGTTTGAGACAGAGTTTGGTTTGCATATAATACTTTAGTAGGACAATTAAGGTCTTTGCTCATTGTTTTTTATATTCCTATTGTTTTTGTCCTCATTGCCCCACTATTTGACATTGTGGAAGAGTTAATACCAATGAAAATGTGTTTAGAAATCTAATTTAGAAATTCATTAGTTACCTCATTGACAGAGAAACAGAATTGAAAATCCAAATATAGAGTTTTTTTTAGAATTTCATTACTGCCTTCTTAGAAATTATGATTTATTCTCAACAGTGAGAGAGATGTGTGTCGCAAATTACTTAATCCTTTAGAATATGTAGATACAGACAAGATACAGGTCATGCTCTGTTAGTCACATTACCTTCATAGAAACTCTATTAGATTTTCTATTTCTTTTAGTAGAACGTCTCATAGCAGTGTGCCTTTGTGGCAGAGGTCACCAATTAGTTCAGGTTTTAAGAAGTAAATGCTCTAATTTCTAGACTTCAGTTCCAGTCACTCAAGTGGTAGAATATTCAGAGGCAAACTTCTTTTGTTGAGGCATAGTCTTTGTTAGAATCTGGCCAGTCTAGAGTGAAAATCATATTTGCTCTTTTGAAATCCTAGACAAATTTGGATTGAAAGGAACCTCAGAAGGCCATCAGGTACAAACCGCTGCCCAGAGCAGGGTTAGCTTTGATTCAAATGACAGCCAGTTGCTAATGAGTTCACAGTTTGTAGAGATGGGGACATAGTGATTAGTCTTTGACATCCATTATGTCATCCCATCAGTTTAAAGTGATTGAGGTGGAAACTGGAGCTAAATCAGAAGATCTTGTCCTACAAAACGTGTTGATAAAGCTAGTGAAAAAGTTGAGAAAGTTCAGAATCCCTGACTTCTCCTGTTATTTTTGTGATGGAACTGTACTTAAATTGTATGTTGGACATAGGAGCAGTTTGAGGAGTGAGTAGCAGTGCATCACACTGCTTATAAGCTGCTGTTTCTGAAATTTTAAGTTTAGTTTAAGATTTCCTAAAAACCTAGACACCAGTGCAGTTTGTTTCTTTGTGATGAAAATTAAACTACAGAAGACAAGAAGGTGGTATGTTGTCTGCCCATATTCATTGAAGCTTTTGATAATTCACTGTCTGCCTCTTAATACGGCATACAGTGTTGGAAACAACAAGGCTTGTGGTTACAATAGGGCAGTTTTTACATTGTCTCAGTAAATGGAGTCCTGTGAGTACTGGAAGAACCAAGATTTCTAAAATGGCAGTGTTTCATGAAAACCTCTGACATGCTCCTGTTATTTTTTTATCACCTCATCTGCCTGTTTATTGGAGCTAATAGAGGCAACTGTTGAATGATGATAGTCAATTTTTAAATGGTGAATGTATGGGTAATGATTATTGCCAAATTTGGGAATTTTTTTTTCCTTTAAAGCAGATGGAAATTCTATGCAGTCTATTTGTTGTGTTTGGGTCTCTGTTTCATAGTTACTTTCCAAGGCTGCTTGCTGCCCGTGTGACACCAGCCACTAATCTAGAAACACATTTCAAAGAGTTTTAATGACGCTAACTTTAATAAAAACTAATAACTAGTTTTAGTGTGACTTTTAAATCATAATTTTTAAACAGAGAGAATGAATCCCTTTGGAGGGAAGTGTCAGAACTGAGAGCAAAACACTTACAACAGCAGCAAGTTATTCGAAAGGTAAGGCTTCATTCAAGTGTCGTGTGGGCTTGAGTGAGTGCTTCTGAAGTAGGGATGCTTTGCCATGTGCCTTGCTTTGCCCTCACTCAGCTTTTTATAATGTCAAATCTTTCTTTAATAAAATAAAACAGCAAGATGGTATGTGATGAACAAACCCTAGTGATACAAACATTCAGGGTATTTTATTGCATAAGCAGAAAATAAAGCCAAACATTTTCAAAGAAAGAGGCTCAAGAACATCCTACATCAGTCATCAAGTTATCCTTAATATGGTCCTTCCATTTTTTATTACCTTGGAAATCAGATGTGTAATTCTCTGTGTGAAATGATTTCATGAGAAACTTTCTTATTGCAAGAATTACAAGATTCTGTATTGGACGTTCACTGCTGCCCCACTTAACTGTTACGTAAAAGCCGGCTCTAAGCACCTGCTATGTGAAAAGTCTTCCTTTAACAATTGAATAACTATTTAGATATTATCAGCACTGTTTTTTTACCTAGATTTTTAGGTTTTCTGAACAGCTCTGTATGAAAGTTGTTACACAAAGGAAGTGTTTTGATGTTTATGTATAGATTTTATTATTGGTGTTGTTTGCTATAAGATGCCTTGGTACTCAGGAGAAACAATTGCAAAGTAGAGCAACTAACAGTAGTGTTCTCTCCCTTACAGATTGTACAATTCATTGTTACCTTGGTGCAGAATAACCAACTAGTGAGCCTAAAACGCAAGAGGTAAATAAGGTCTTGAATACTTTCTGTCCACTTGATAAACTGACAGGCCTTGTTGACCTGATTACCAAAGAGGTGGGTTTGACATGACCTTCTTCCTTTACTCTTTCTGATGTAGGCCTCTACTTCTGAACACAAATGGACCTACAAAGTCGAATGTATTTCAGAAAATTGTGAAAGAACCAGCTGACAATAGCCACCATGTAAGTTTTCTATTATGGGTACTCTCTGTTATGATGGAGTGCAGGTGGGCAGATAGATCAAATTCATTGCTGTATGTATTCATTGTTGTACTATAATGCAGCTGTGTACTGAGAGATGTCAGCTTGTAGAAGTGATAGGCTTGTTGCTTCCTTTCAGAAGCTAAATGTGTTGATAATTCACTTTCCAACATAAGCATGTATAAATTGGTTACCTGTGTATTAAATACAGCTTGACATGATCCTGCTAAAAGCAGTTTGCTTTTAAGAATGCTGCTGTTAGAAATAGCACATATAATGTTGTGTTGTTACCTCTGGGAATGTGGCATCCCTGGCCCCATACAGAGACAAGGGTCCAGAGTGCTGCAAGGCAGCATCCAACCAGAAAAATCATGTCATGTTCCTGTTACATTTGAATGAGTCACCCGACTGAAAGTTCTCTTCTGTGCTGTAGTATGGCACTAGAATTAGTGGCTTTATAACAAAATACTCTTAAAACAGCAGTCACTGTTTTAATATTTTTAGTTCTATTAAACATAGATCTTTACAAACAGTTTATAATCTCCAAGGTGTAGGAAAGCTCTTAGGCTTCATTAGCGGTGAAGCATTGCAAGATACAATGATAACTGTCAAAATGCTGGACCTCATTGTCCCTCTGTGCTCTGACATTTTTTAAAATAATTTTCAGGTACCTCTCAACAGAAATGAAGGCTTAAAACAAAGGGAGCAGATTTCAGATGACATTGTTATTTATGATGTCACTGAGGATGTGGGTGAGGAAGAACATCCCATGGCTGATGAAGAAAATCTTCCTGTTACACCAGAAACAAGTGAAGATACCACTTCAGATTCTTCCAAGTAAGAAGTCGTAAGAAGTCTCAAGAAGTGTGTGTTGATAAATGGCTTTCAGTGTTGTATAATATGCACTAATTCAGATGTCTTAAATAATTTTTTTAGTGAAGTGGTTAGAATTATTCAGCACTCTTGCACAAATAGAAACTTCATCTGTGAATTCACACTAGCTTTTGATTTAGTGACCTCTGGATTTGTTCCAAAACAGTTAATTGGCTGTTGGAGTTTCAATATCAGGAGGATAGATGGAAACTGATGAAAGCAATCTGTACTATTGCATAATAGTTAAATACACTAAAGCCAGAGTAAGAGAAGTCTTCTTACTTTTTGGTTATCTGTACAGACAGGAATGACTTCCCTTGTTTTTGTGGAGAATAATTTATATGTGTTTGTCAGGTTTTGTTGTGGTCTTTGCATTAAGCCAGTTAATTTCAGGGTTCTGGGTTTTTTATAGTCCCAGTTGTTTTTTGTGATTATGTTCCTTCCTGTTTGTACTCCAGTACTACAGAAGTTTATGTTTCTTTCATCTTTCAGCTACAAGCAAGTTGAAACTTGCTCGAGAAATTTAGATGGAACTTTTTTCTTGAGTTGCATTGGATTGATAGGGCCTGTATTATACCTCAAGCAGTAAAACTTACTATGTGTAGCTTATACTTGAATTGGCACCATTGTTTTCTGCTGATGCCTGGGAATGCATTCTCTGGTAGAAAAGCTTCATGCGAAAAAGGCTGTGATAGAGAGGCAACAGCTTCTTAAGGGTTAAGAACCAGAATAGGGATTAAAGCAAATCAGTTGAGGCTTGCTCTTGGTTTTCAGGTTTCATTCCTGGCATGCAAAATAAGGTTATCTACAAACCTGTAGACTGGGATGCTTTGTTATGCTCCAGAGTTGATGCTGTTCAACAGGAAATGTGCAAAATATATACTGTCTGTCTCATTTGATGACCTTATATGATTTGGTTCACTTTGTGCATACTTCACATTTATATGCAAGCTTGTAGTTGCTCTAATGACAAAGGCATCAGTGTTCCTATAGCTCTTCAGCAGTTGGTTATTGTGGTCTGGCACAACACTGTCTGCTAACTGAGCTTAATTGTGTTGGTAATTACAGAACCTTATAGATACAGAACCAAAATAGATATTTTGAGCATCTTGCAGTGTTTAGTATTAAACAGCAGTAGAAAAGTTTATTTCTGGATAGTAGCTTGAATAGCAGCTTGACTAAAGCGAGAGGTTACTAAACCTGTGGAATAATACCAATATAAATGTGTATTAAATACTGTAATTAATTTATTTTACATTACAGCTGTAGCTGTAGCTACCATTCTCCTGATATTGTAATTGTGGAAGATGATAATGAAGATGAATATGCCCCTGTAATTCAAGGGGATAAAAGCACTGAATCAGTTGCTGTCCAAGGTAATGATCCAGTCAGCCCAGTCAGTGACAGCACAAGCCCACTCATGTCAAGTGCTGTACAGCTGAATAACCAGTCAACTTTAACTGCAGAAGACCCAGTCTCTGTGATGGATTCCATACTCAATGAAAATGGAGTAATTTCACAGAATATAAATCTTCTTGGAAAGTGAGTAGTTTGGTCTTTTGTTTTTTCAAGTATTGGAACTGATTATTTGACTGAAATGAAAAGAACTGATTAGCAGTTTCTACTGAGAACTTTAAACTTACAGGCCACTGTTATTCCAGCCAGTTTCTGAAGATCCTTCTATTTTAAGTATTTTAAGATGCAGCCTCTGATTTTCATTGTTGAGTGAGTTGAGATGTTTAATCTGGCAATGTAATGTTGTGGAGATTGTTTAAACTGTCAGGATTTATTTTTGTCACTCCTGCAGGTGGATTAGATCCATTACAGCTATGTGGATGCAAGAGTTGCATCTCTGCTAATGTCATGTAATAGTGTTACGTGATTCCTGTGATATGTATTCCAGAGCACCTGTCTGCTGATTTGGGTTCTCCTCTAAAGAGGCTAAAAGTCTTCTTTTTTTTTTCCAGAGGTCATTTCTTGTGAAAGATTTAATTCAGTCTACTTCTGGTGAAAATTCTTAGATGCATGTAGTGTACATCTGTGTAAAGCTTACTTAAGGATTTTTCTTACTTTATTAAGGGATGTAGCAATAAAATACTGTTTGCCTTCTAGAGTTGAACTTCTGGATTATCTGGACAGTATCGACTGCAGTTTAGAGGACTTCCAGGCTATGTTGTCAGGACGACAGTTCAGCATAGATCCAGATCTCCTGGTTGATGTAATTTTGACTTAATTTTAAGTATTTTCATAATAGGCTATAGAAAACATTTGTATGTATTGTTGCAGTTTAATATGGATTTAAATCACACAAACTATCTTTTTTTCCTTCCCTTTACAAAGCAAAGTTATAAATATTTATGAGTATATGGTTTACATCTTAAAGCTATACCACTGCTCAAGCAAATGCTTAAGTTTCTTACTGAACAATGGCTTTCTTAATGAAATAATGCTTGTATTTATTGTGAACTTAGATGTCAAGTTTATTAATACTCTTACTTGGAAATAACCCAGCACATCATCTGTGGTCTTCTCAATGAAGTGGGGTTAAAAAGAATCTTCCTCGCTGTAGCAAGGCCATGTTGCTGGCTGGTGGCAAGATGCTGTCTGCCATGACTCACGTGTCCCCTCTCTGAGGTGCTGCTCTCCCTCCATTTGTTCCTTAACCCTCGCCAATGCATGAGGTTACTGGGTCCTGGTGACATGTGGCTGTTGAACCTGCTGGAGTGCCTGTTGGCCCCTCTCCCACTTCACTGAGATCTCTCTTAAAAGCAGCTCTCTCTCCACTTACTGATGACTCCTTCCAGCTTGGTGTCACTTGCAACTTAAGTTCATCCACAGTGTAGACAGAATTATCCATGCAGCTATGCCAGAAGAAATTGGTGTTTTAAGACTGCAGCAAATAGTGTTAGATGCCATACAGTTGTTTCTTTTGTGAACGGGGTTCATGCAATTCCAAACCATTGTGCTCCAAAGCTAGATTTTCTTTGTAAAAGCTGTAATTACCTGTAAATAGACTCCAGTCCTCACAGAGGGTAGAATAAGTACTGGGGTTATTCTCACACATGCAGAAGCAATGGTCTTGTGTTCTTAATAGCAACACTGAGATACCTAAAACTTGATGTCTTTTGTCTTATTCAGCTTTTTACAAGTTCTGTGCAGATGAATCCCACAGATCATGATCATATCACTAATACCAAAGTAAGTCTTAAATCCATTGCTCAACATACACAGTAGTGAGAGATGCAAAATTCACTCATCTTTTGCTGTTTTCTTTACTGGAATCATGGCACTTTGTGCTCTGGCTTTTAAGACTTGCATGAGAATAGGAAGACTGCAGCTGAATTGATCCTGTTGGGCTTTAAAGAGCAAAGGAAAAAGCACCCTAATTAATTAGTAAAGTCCTTTAAAACTTGTATTATTTACCTCTACATTGTACCAGTCTCTTGACTTTTGTATCCCTTGAGATTTTTTTACTTGCAAACATGGTATGCACTTCTATCAGAATGGTTTCATCTGTGTTGTCTGGTGGGAAAAGAAACACAATAATAAGCAGTGGAGCAAAGATGTAGCACTTTAAATTTGTCCTGTTCATTTAAAGCATTACTTTGGTTCTTGCTTTTTAGCCTGTGTTTCCATTTCATGTTTTCTCAGCCAAGGTGTGTTAGTGTGGGTAATACTGCATCTTATCACAAATAAAAATACTTTTTTTGTAGTAGTTGGTCAGCTATTTTCCAATGGCATTAGAACAGGCTTTAACCATGTATTTTAAGAGTTTGCTTTTGTTCCCAGACGGAAACAAAGGGAAAAGAAACTAACAAGAATAATGCTGGTCCAGCGGCTTCACAGGAAACACAAGGTACTAAGCCCAGATCTGGTTAGTTGTACTGATCTGTTGAAACACTTCAATAGTTGAACATTACTCTAAAAGCCATCTCAATTATTTGCTCCTTATCTGTTTTTATGTTACGGTGATAAATAACCAAACCACAATATTTAGTATATTTATTTTTAGATTTTTGTCTCTGCACTAGATGCAGAGAAACTGATGTTTTGCAGGTGAATCTGCATAAGTAATGTTACACATGAACATAATAATTCTTTAAAAGCACAAGCACCTATCTTTTTTATTTTCATTTATCTTTATTTTTAATTAATTATTCTTTAAGTACTGTGGGTTGGATTTTGTTTTTTCCTTCTGCATGTAGAAAGGCACACAAATTGATATTCTGGGCATTTTTTTCTCCCCATAGATAAGCAGCTGATACACTACACTGCGTTTCCACTTCTTGCATTCCTCGATGGGAACCCAGGCTCTGCTGTTGAGAGTGGGAGCTTCACAGGTGAAGCTCCTTCCACTGTTGAAAAATCCCTAGAAGGGGATGAGCTCCTGGAGAGCAGCCTGGATCCCCAGCCCACCCAGAGCAAGCTGGTGCGTCTGGAGCCGCTGACGGAGGCAGAGGCGAGCGAAGCCACACTGTTCTACCTGTGCGAACTTGCCCCAGCACCCATGGACACAGACATGTCCTTCTTGGATAACTGATGTGAGGGAGGCTCTGTATATAGTCATGATGAACTATTTATTTAGAATGTTTGGTATGAGAGTTTTTTGTAAATCACTGTTTTATGTAACCAGATGTGGAATCTGAAGTACCTTTCCTATCTTATACAAGCAGTTGTTTAGCTTTGCAGTTAGACAAGCCACCAGGCACAGCTGGCACTGCTGAGCCAGGCTGCTGCTGCACTGCTGTGAACACTTGGTGTTGCACACATCGCTCGTACCACAAGTAACCAACACTTGTCAATAGTGAGCTTTGGTTTATGGTTTCTTATACTTGTCTTACATATGATGACATAAACTAGTAGTGTATGGTTAGGGAACATGGACTTTCTGTATTTTGGGGTTTTTATTTTTTACATTTTGTTTAACACACAAGGCTTTTTGGGGGTGGGGGACCAGGACCTGATGTAGGCTTTTTTTTTCCCTGCTTCAACTGGGAACAAAGTGCCTGTACCTTGCTAAATCTTGGTTCTGCCTTACTTTCACTTCAGTGGAAGTGCTCACACAGCACAAACTGGGGAAGAGTTCTTGACAGTTGCCAGGCCCCATGACTGCATGAGTACTTTTAAGTTGGACCATCTATGCTGACAAAATAAATGTTACTTAAGTGTGATACTTGGCAGGAGTTTGTCTCTTACTCTGTGTGGCAGTTGGTTATGGATTTAACAGCCTGTTTTCCTGTCACAGTAGCTGTGCAAGTTCTGCTGTGTGCAATTTCTGGAAAACGGTTTCATTATCTCCAGCCTGGAGGGTTTAGCGATAAGCCTCCAGAGTGTCTAATGCAGCAAGCTCTTTCAGTAGTACCACACAGAGGGTGTTCTCTCTTTGATTTCATACTGAGAGTGGGGCAGAACCCCATCACTTTCCTTGCAGTGGAGGTGCCCTACCCTCCTCCAAGCTGAGTGTCCTCTACTACACATGGACGCCACAGGTGCTGCAGTGAGTTTGTGTACTTATGCAACAGAGCCAGAGGGGTTTCTGCCCCACTAAGTAACAGGGCAGCTGACACACTAAACCAAATCATCGCATCTTGAGCTCCTGATTTTAATATAAACAGTAAGTCAAACTGTAACTGAAAATAAAGTCTGAGAACCTCCAGAGCACAAATGTTCAGCAAAGAGAGGAACTGGTTTTCAGTAACTTCATACATGCAACACAAAAACCACACCCCTGAACTCTGGCAGTGGATCTAAAAGTTTTTTCCAAAGGAATAATTGGTCATTTGTACAAGGAGCTGAATCCATAAACAGAGCAGTCTGTTCATCTTCTGAATTCAGCAACTTGTTCTTTGTTACAGGATCTGGAACTGCTCTAGTATTACCCAAATTTAAACAGGTGCAATCCAGTGAGGTGGCAGCAGTTGATGAAGCAGGAACGCAGTTACAGGTGCAAGGCATGTCTGTGTTTGCTGGGACATGACTGCCAAAGACAGAACTTCACCCAGGGGGTTACATGTGATCTCCCAAAAGAGCCGGGCATTCACAGGTGCACTCCGCAGCCCTGTTAGCTTTCCTCAGAACCTGGCAGTGCTACAACGCATCCCCAGAAGGGGATGAGAAGGTTACGCAAACCCTTGCAATAGCCACATCTGGCAGCAGCATGAGACATCAAAAGTCATGGGACCATCTTCATCCAAATTTATTTATTAATAAGGTAACAACATATTCCAAATTATTACAAGCCTTTACTAATCTTTCCATTACTGTCTCAAGTTTGACTTGACATGTCAGACTTTTGCAGTATACATCAGTGTTCAGGTGCAGAAGTAAAAGCTTAGAGAATAGCAACAGGAAGTCACAGTTACAAAACACCACAGAAAGATGAGTATGACATCTGCTGCAGGCTCCAGGGTCACTCCCAGTCAGGCTGCTCTAGGCTCAAGTTGCAAGTAACAGAAATTATGCAGCTTATGTACTTCAGTTACAAAGCAAGCACAAAAGCATTTTAAGATTTTGTAACTGCACAGGAACTATGCCTAGATTTAGACTTTCTAGGCTCAAGTTCATCTCTGGCAATGGACAACAAGCAAAATACCTAATACAATAAAAGATTCCAAGATTCAGAGCCCCAAATATTTTAAGAAACCCTTCAGTTGAAGCCTCAGTAAATGCAAACCTTTAGTTATTGTAATTTCAGTGCTCCTTTTTCTCCACTTAATTTTTTTTTTAAATCACAATACTCAATTCCTCCAAATTTCACCACACCTTTCACCACTCGGCTCCTTGCAAACTCCATGATTGTAGCTTAGCCAAGAAGAAAGTGGCACACAAAACAGCAATAAATTACAGCACGGCTATTTAAACTACTTTAAAAAACAGTAATAATATGTAGATGCACATTGTAAACAGGTGCCTTAAAAACATGCTTCTGAGCATTGGATACCAGGATAATTCTCCCCTGGGTGCCTGTCCTCCTGTGTGCAATGGGATGCACTGACTGGCTCCTTTGCAGCTCCAGGTCCAAGTTTCCCCCTCTCACATCTGTGCTGAAGGTACTGCTGTCCTCAGCGGGAAAGGTCAGGCTGTTAGTGTCAAAGTGCTGCAACATGTCCAGTAAACCCCAATGTGCTCCACTTTGAGTCTAACAACACTTATTCAAGGCTTACTTTGGAATCAAGGCAACAGGGATCATCAAAGGCAGCCCCTCCTTTACTTGCAAAGCCTGACGTAGCACTGTTTAGTTACCCTAACGAACACTTGCACTTTTTTCCTATAATTATTTAACACATTTGAGGGGAAAAAAAACATACTCCCTAAGTTCTTGATCTTACATCTCATGCTCCCAAAACACTCAAACTAGGAGTAATCCTATGAAAACCACCGTTATGTGAGCTCAGCTAGAAAGTCATTTAATGAAATGACAAGACATGATTCAAGGTAATCATGCAGGATAAAGCAGGGAACACTACCTCGACAGCACACACACACGTATTTACACCCGCACTATTACCCAGAATACTGTTTGTTTCAGGGACACACGGTGCTAACACAGCCTCCCTCCAGAGCTGCCCAGCTCAGTCAAAGTCGCGGTTGGTAAGAACCAGCGGAGCCACCAGAGTCCACACGTACAGCACGATGCCAATCCAGCTGGAAGAGATTTTCACCCACACGGACGGCCACTTGCTGGTCATTGTCTCGTAAGAAGAATCCGGACTGTGAACCAAGGAAAAGGATCATTTGCAACTTTTTTTCAATACAACATACTTGTGTTCCAAGCCACCCTTAAACACTGTTTTCACAGATCATTTTCAACTCGCACCTCAAAGGACCCTTCTTCCAGGAAGTTCACAGCTGTCTTTCCAACAACAGACTGCTGTGAAGTCTATGTACAAGAACTACTCATAAGTTGGTGTCACAGGAGGTGGAAAAACAACAGCAGCACAAAAAATAATCAGTATAAGAAGTTGCCAAGAAGCAGAAGTAAATACAAGGAATCTCTAACAAATCTGCAAAAAGACAGTAAATAGATAGCACTCAGAGATACAAAGAATGTGTTTTGCCTTGCCAAAGAACACTACCTAGAGAAATTAATCATCCTGATGTTGATGATGATATTGACCCAAGCAGGGCCAAAAATCAAATCCACAGCAGACTATTTATTAAGAGTTATTTCTGACAGAAGTACCCCTAAGTGCTGCTTTTTCAATACAAATTGTTCTTTGCCAAATAACTAGAGATCTTAATTTGTATTTTTTTAATTCTGAAGAATATCTTATCAAGCCGTTAGCAACAGTTCACACACAAGAGGAGTGTTAATTGTGAGGATTTTTTTCAAGAAGCAGACAACATAATTTCCTTCCACCAAGCCCTGTCACAGAATGGCTGTGGTTGGAAGAGACTGCTGAGGTTCTCTAGTCCACTCCACTGTTCCAGTGGGGACACCTAAATCCAGCTGTCCCAGACAGCTTTGGAGTACATCTCCAAAAATGGAAACTCCACCACTTCCCCTGGCAACCTGTGCCAGTGCTCAGCCACCCCAGCAATGGAGAAGTGTTTCCTGATGTTCAGAGGGAACCGCCTGTGTCTCAGTTTGTGCCCTTTGCCTCTGGCCATGTCACTGGGCACCACTGAGAAGTCCTGGTTGCATCCTCTTTGCACACCTGCTTCAAGTGTTTGCACTCCTTGGGCCTTCTCCAAGCTGAACAGTTCCAGCTTTCTCAGCTTCTTATATTACTGATGCTCCAACCCCTTCATCATCTCTTTGTGGCCCTTTGCTGGCCTCTCTCCAGTATATCCATGTCTCTCTCATACTGGGAAGCCCCAGAACTGGAAGAGTCACTAGTGCTGAGGAGACTGGAAGAAACACCTTCCCCTTGACCTGTTGATATAACATGTCCTTTTTCTAGCTCTCTGTACCAGACATAGGCCTAGTGCTTATTAATTTTTAATTGTTATATAATTTAAGACTTTATCCTGTTCACTTCAGCAGGATGTATTTCAGCAGTTCAGTGAATGAAAAGAACCATCCTAGAAAATATGACAGGTGCTAGTGAATAAGGTTGGCTACAGTTTTCAAATACAGTTCTCTAACTGTAACTCAAACAGTAACTTCCCTTGAGAAGGGCCACTCAAGACCTACATTCCAGAGCACACAACTTGTGCTTCCTTGTCCAGCAAGAGATGGCATCTTGTATGCTCGTTATCAGCACAACAACTAATCAAATGTAAATACCTGTACCAGTTGGTAAGTGTCATCATGATATACAGTGATGCCAGGAAAAGCATGAAGTGGAAGAAGGAGTAACTATAAGTAACTCCATCCCTCTCATTATCTATAGCTCGATGAACATCATCTCCATCGTCAAGGGAGCCATCACTCCTGGGCATTCCATCCTCTATCAGTGTTGACTCATCACTGGTCAGCATCAGCTTGTTAACTTGGCTGTTGTTGGATGTCCGGATGCTGGATTTGACAGAAAAGGACATGGTACAGTTACCCAAATAAATACAATTTAGTCTCCAACAGTAAGAAGTTACAGTAATTTCACGATTACAAGCCTCACCGATTATAAGCCGCATCTCCGGGTGTCAGCAACATTTCATTCTTTGTCCATACACAAGCCGCACCTGATTATAAGCCGCTCTGTCCTTCACAGC
>PYHW01010093.1:3445269-3468416 GCA_013186435.1 Turdus rufiventris
ATGTCACTCGGGGCCAGCTGCCACTGCCACCACCGCCAGGCTCGCTTGCCCCGGCCCTGCCCCGCGGCAGCAGGCAGGGACAGAGCCTGCTGGCACCCACGGCTGCGACGGCAGGTGGGGAAGGAGCCCCCCCGCACCCACGGCAGCAGGCGGGGACAGAAGCCCCCCCCCAGGGCTGCAGGGCAAGCAGAAGGGAGCCCCCGCCTCCTCCCCAAGCCACGGGGATGGCAGCACAGAGCCCCCTGTCTCTCCCCAAGGCTGTGTTGCCTGAAGGAGGGAGCTTCCTGCCTCCCCCCCGAGCCGGGGGGACAGCAGCACGGAGTCCCTACCTCCTCCCCCACCGCGCTGCCGGCACGGAGCCCGCCTCCACCCGCCGCGCAATAGAGTAACCAATTTGTAATAATCGCAAAATCCTGGGTTTTACTGGCAGGTGCCCGGCTTGGCACCCTGCCTGGCACTTCCGGGGTTCGAAATTTCCGAACTTTTTTCATATATTAGCCGCTCCCGAGTGTAAGCCGCATTTCTGGGGTGGAAGCAAAATTTTAGTCAAAATGGTGTGGCTTATAATCGTGAAATTACTGTATACAAATTAATGTATTTTTTTTAAAGGAATCTTACCTTGAATAGAGAACACACAGCAAAAACAAAACCAGTCCTACAATTCCTTGTGCATCCCACCACTGCACTACCTGACCTTGGGTTGGAATGGTGGTGCTGTTGTAACCAATGATGCTCAGCAGACTGGGATTACAGCGCCTGTCTGTGAGGGAAATTGCATTAGAACTCAACATAAAACAAGAACAGGACAAATATTTAATAGCACATTTCCATACTAAATGCACAGAAATAGAAAGGAACTTCGTGACTGTGACAGTCTTGAAGTAAAATCTGAATCTAATTTTAGCCTACTGAATCTCTCTAGACCAGGGTAATGACAGTATATGGCATATCAATCTGTTTCTTCAAGCAGATAAAAGGATTCTGAACTTACGTAAGATATGCATCAACTGCCTTACTATTCCATCTCACATAATTAGATGCCACAAACAAAAATTTCCGCGTAATAAACTTCAGAAATTCTACTGCTAGAAAATGAGTATGACAAACACCTTCTATAGATGGGGTAGTCAAGTCACCCCAGAATTGGAAAACAATGCCAGTAAGTCAGTTTTTTATTATGAGTGGTTCCCAACCCACAGCATCCACAAGTAACACTGATGGAATACATGAAAGTAGTAGATAATCTTATTTTCCTATAATCACTGCCTGAATTAGATGACTCATGCATCCCATGACACAGAACCACAGAACATTGTCCATAACCTTAGACAGAAGGGCCAGAGACCCAATTAAAATCACTAAAATCAATATCTGGTGATTAATTTTAATCACCAGAATATCTGCACTTATTTATTTTTTTGAAATATTCAACTGTTTCTAGACACAATAAACACTGACAACATTTATTAATACTTGTTATAAATCCCAGTTTGAAAAAAATATAATCAGAAGCATCTTGGTCACCTAAGAAACATGAAACCTGGTAGAGAGATGAAACTCCTAGACCTCAGAGGAGCTGCAGTGATCTGCAAAACCTAAACTTTAGAATACTGCAGTTCTGCAGTAAAGAGCAGATTCTTACATGCCATATAAGCAGGGATAAAAGACATTATCTTAGTATGCTGGTTGCAGAGGGAGCGGAGCTCAGAGATGTGTGGGCAAGGCCAGGTTGCTATTTTATACCTCCCACATCATCTGGCAGTGTGGCTTCAGGGGGAGGAAAAGGTGAGCACATCCTGGAAGAAGTGCCACTCTGCTTCCCTCTCCCCCTCTCAAGAGAGCTTGCCTGGACCAGCCATGCAGACCCTGCTCTCCCTCACTGCTGCTCATCCCTTCCTATCCCTCAGGAGAGTGGGCTCCTGCCAGCACACGCAGCTGAGCCCTAACACACACACATTCTATTACCCTGTTCTAATGCTGCCCTGCAGAAGAGGTGAAAGTACAATCTACTGCTGAACTGGTTATCCAAAAAGCTCTACATTGCTACCACACTTACCTGGCTCATTGGTCATAGCTGACCAAGTCAAATACATTGTGTAAATTGTGATGACCGAAGACTGCAGCAAACCAGATCTTGGCTGAGATTCCTACACAAAGGAGTCACAAAACAGGGAAGTTAAGCAATCAAAAGTTGCAGGCATGATTATATTGTGATAACACACAGGAGGCAACACAATTAAAATTGTACCTGAATCCTTGGCAGAATTGACATTACAGAAGCACCAATGCACAGGAGCATATTAACACTGATGAATGTCTTATTTTCAGAACAACCTTCTGGATGAGTGTAATAAACATAAAACAAGACAATAGCTACTAGAGACAGCAGATAGTTGACAGCTGTAGCAGAGAGCAGAGCTGTGAAGAAACAAAATCATAGTTAAACTGGTTAATAACAGAGACTACTAAGACTGGAATAACACTGCATGATTATCAAGTGGGGGATACAATATACAATGAGAGTTCTGGGCACTGAAACATAAAAGAAGTTCTCAAATAGCCTGTGAAGTATTAAAAAGAAACAATACATAGGAATCATGAAGCCATGCTTGATTCTCCAGTGCTCTAACAGCAACCAGAAAGAGCAAGGAGAATAAAGGAAAACAGTTGTACTGCACACACTTTGGCTAACAGCTTAAAAAAGAAACTGAAGAAATACTTCTTCAACAAAGGCTAAAATAAAAACTCATTTCCAAATTACATCTTAGTAAGAACACTAAATAAACAAGTCACCACTGAACAAAGACAGGCCATGCTGTCTTTTGAAACACCTAAATTATCACATCTGAAACACTTTATTAAAATATAATTTCTCCAGTGAGATGACGTGAACTTCCTTCCCTACCCAGGCCCTTCACTTAACATATACCTTCAAAGAATGACTGACTGGCAAGCAGCAAAAACAATTGTCTGCGATGATTCTACTCAACATGAAGTACTAACAGGTTACTTTGTCTTTAATCGGCACTAAAGGGATAGCAAAACCTGTGGTTGCAAAAAGGAAAAAAAAGAATAAAAGCTGCAGTTGCCACTTCTCTGATATCATGATGCACAGAAAGTTCCACCTGAATGTGAGGGAGAACGTCTTTGTGTTTGGCTGCACCCGGGAACAGATTGCCCAGAGATGCTGTGGAGTGTCACTCACTGAAGATATTCAAGAACCATCTGGACACAATCCTGTGCCATGTGCCCCAGGATGACCCTGCCTGAGTTGGAAGGCTGAATCAGATGAGCAGCTGTGGTCCCCTCCAACCTCACCCATTCTGTGACTCTGAAACTCCTGCCCTGCTCCCAGGGAATAGATATTATTCAGAGACTGCTGCACCTCTCCCTGCTTCCTCTTAATTAACTTGACAATAGAAGGACATCAATGGAGCTGAACTACACATCTGAGAAAATTATACTTATGCATGAAGCAGCCCTTTCTGCACTGGTAAAATGAACTATTCAGTGAGTAACTTATTTAACACAATGCACATTAAATTAAATTAAAAACTTGACTGTAGTACAGTCCCTCCTTACCTGCATACCAGCATCTTGAGTTTCCTTCCTCCATTTTTTCAACCCAAGATTCATTCCAGGAATGGGCAAAGTCAATAAGCAAGACCAGCTGAATAAGAATAAAGCAGAATGCTCCAGCCATACCTACATAAAACCACACTAAAAGAGAAGTACAACAAAACTAGTTAAGAACCATAGGAGATTTAGCTCCCATCTTAGTGTCCCTAAACACAGAGAAGCACTACAGTTACACAGCTACAATTAAAACTGTATGACATCAGCATGCACTTTTTTTTTTAAAACTAAATATGATTGCACCATGATACAGAGGATGACAATATTCCCTTACCAGTTGTAAATGGTCCCTCAGGTATGAAGAAAGCTCCAACACTAATTGCAAGTGCCGTCACAAATTTGAAGAACCAGAATCTAAAGGGAAATTAAAAAAAAAGGCAACTGTTAAGCCTGGTCTAATTCAAACATAAAATATACATCTTTAGGAGTTGTTTGGTTTGTTTTTTTTTCAATTTCCTCATTCTTAACTTGCCTCATTTGAAGCAGAATAAAAATTTTATCTGCCCCAAATTTTTTATCTGCTCCAAAAAATTATGTTTAAACTGTGCTAGTTTGACAATTTTCCCAGAGGCATCTCCTTACTTATGAATTACAAATTAGGCCAATTGTAAACTGCTTTTTTTCTTCCTGAGAATGTTTTAAACCAAAGCAGTGAGATTATTGATTGAATTGTCCGCATATCAGAAAAATGGGTTCAAAAAATCCCTTCCTGCTTTTAATATCAAAAGTCTGGTTGGTGCCTACAATGACATAAAATATGCTGGAGCTCCCTACCAGTCTTGGCTTACTTCCTACATGAGAGATATACAAAAGCTGGATTCTTCCCACTCAACTTCAGATTCTTTAGGCCTACAGCCTAAAGTTGATGAGGGTTTATCACAAAAACAAAAGCAAATTATTTATCCTGCACAGAAAAGACACAATCCAATTCTAAGTTCCTGCTTCAGTGCAGTGTCATTTGCATTTTTCTTCCAGTAAAAGATATGCATTCACAGATCATCAGAACAGGTCAGATGTTTCCAGAAAGCATACAAGAGAGTATCCTTCACCAAAGATACACCAAACTCACCTCAAATACTAACTGTAGAAATATATCCTGCATAGGGAACTTCAAACTGTTATGCCAACAAAACTCTAAGTAGGTGAAGACTACTTTTTCTGATTCCAGTGAGAGGCAGCTCCAAACAAAGACATGATGTCATCTACACACACTTCAAAGCTGAATATAACAGCACAAAGATATGTACCACACCCCCACAATGTCAAATGCTTGTCATTTTTTCCCATTTCTTCCCATACTTCCTAAACGTTGAAATTTAATCTCTCCTGCTGGCTTTTACAATCAAGTGATGGAGACCAGAAGAACAAGTTCTAGTTGTGTGGAACGTGAGATGACAGAAGTGTAGACTACAAAACAAAGTGAACTAATTCCCTGGGATATAAAGAAGTGACTAAATCCAATCTGAAAAGTAAATTAAGTTGTAACATTTATAGTGCAATACAAACCCTACTAAAACTAGTTTTAGAATCCACTGTCTTTTTAATCTATGTCGTTCTATGTCGTTCTCAATTATAGAAATAAGAATGGGTTCAAGTTTGTACATATTTAATCTCTAATTCTAGACTTTAGGGGATGTTAACAGTCTACCCTGAAAACAGTCATCTGTACAAGCCAGCAACTATCTCATTACAATTGTTTTTCTTTCATTGTTATCATAAACCTGAGGCAAGAAACCACTGACTGCCATTAAAAAAGCAGAGAAGGTGAACATCGGCAGTAGATCATACTACTGGGTTTAACTTGCATGCAAGCATGAGAAAGTCAGTACACATATATGCAAAAATCTAGTATACTGAGTATTTCAAATCGCTGACAAAGACACTATACCTCCAAGTACTACTGAACATACACACAACTGCAAAAATCAAAAGCCATAAAGTTCACTGTAACACATATTACTGAAGCAACAAGTTACTGCAGAAGTGTTGAAAGTAATATTATTAAATATTTTACCAGAACAGTTAAATAACATTTTTTTCCTTTTATCCTAGTACTGATGTTAGATTGGCTAAGAAGAACAAACTGCTATGGGTTGCATAAACAGTACCTAAATTTGTACTGGAGAGCCCAACTCCAAATAAGGTTATCAAGAGATCCCAAACACTAAAGAACAATTTTAGGTAAAAAGCATCCCACATCATGTAAAATCATCCATGTGCCTTTTTCTGAAAGAAAACCAAAAAAAACCCCAGAGCTCTGATACAGAATGTAGCTGAACCACTTTCTTCTTGCTCACAAGTATGTTCTCCTGAACAAAGCAGGGTGGAAGGAAAGGCTGAACTGAGTTACTCCTGCTAACATATGTTAATACTGTATTCTCCTTTTCTTCAGGCCAAAAAAATCCGTAAGTAAAGAAAGCAATATTCTGCTCAGTCTTAATTATTTTATTTTCCCCTACAGAAATAATTTGAAGTTTTACTCATTTTGTGATAGACATGTTTAATCCTACTATACTAAATATAAAATACAATTTTGTGGCTTAGCTGTTCATAGCTTCTGTTAAATACAGTCACCTTGAAAAAGCAGTAGTCTAAGCAATCACCGTGACCACCAAGATTAGACACCATAAATGGTTTTAAGATTTTTAGCATCATACCCTCTTACAAATATTTACATCTCCATGGCTCAAGGAGCTACATTACACATAGGCAGACCCTGGAGGAAAACTACCACTTGTGTCAACACACAACCTGAAATTGCACTATATTCTTCCATCTGATAATCCTAAGTAAAATGAAGTACAAAAGAAAATCTACTGGAAAGCTCAGAAACTAGATACATAACTCAGTTCTTTTTGCAGAGGGGCAACTGAAAAGATAGCAGAAATATAAAAGATACATATCTATAGAGATGTATAAAGTATAACTGCTATAGCCTTTAAAAGAAAACTGTTCAGAAAAGAAGTTCTTAAAAACTTCAAAGTTAAGAGAAATATTATTCTCAAAGAACAGATGAGGCCCTTAAATCTTTTATTTCTCAAAAAAAATCTTTGTGGAATGAAACAAAAATTAATCACTAACTCATTTCTGCGTCTTACCCATTGTGCACTGCTGCTCTGGGGTCGTTGCTGCTCTTCACTTTGATCATCAGCAAGGAGAAGAGAAGGAAGAACATGGCCATGCCAAAGCACACGCGGTACACGGCCTTGTAGCCAACCAGGACATCACAGTTCACATGGCCCTGCACACCAGGAATGCTTGTGCCCAACCCTCCATCACAAAATCCAGGGATCTGTGATACATACAAGACGTGTCAGCTATCTTTAAAAGACCCCCTATCAGTAAATGTATATTAATAGATTTCCAATACACAATTCATTAACATTGCAACATTACATAACTATTAACGCTGTTGGAAAACACGATATTGAAGGACTGCATCATTAGCTACAGTCCAACTAGACTATCAAAMACAYGCAAGATAAAAACCTCTGCATAGGCAGCATACAATAAAATAAATATTTCTACAGAATAGTCTGGGCTGGARGAGACCTTTAAAGCTCACTAATCCCTCTGCTATGGGCAAGGATATCTTCAACTACATCAAGTCGCTCAAGGTCCCATCTCACCTGACCTTGAACGTTTCCAGGAACAGGGCAGGGATCTTATTAACATGTTGTTTATGTTACTAGCAATTTCAGAACTTCTCAAAGAAATGCAGTTTTCCCTGGTTGATATGAATCAAGAGATAATCAAATATCTGGGAACTCGTAAATTTGACTTGACAGTTACTAGGAGGCTTATGACATAGCTAGGAGATGGCAGTCTGCTTACATCTCTTCAAAACAGACACAGCCTTTCCCAAAAAAGTACCATCATCATCAATTAGGTGTATTCATAACTTCCACATGAAATAGCTGAGAACATTCTCTCCAGTCACTACCAGGACATGAGCAACATCTTTCAGAAGTCAAATCATACTCCAGAAGGCTGTAATTTTCTTTCCTGGGTGACTAACATGGCTCTCACTGAAGTTGTAATGTGGTAACTATACCAACTTACAATACACATTTACAGCTGAATCATTTGGGGGGAAAAAAAACATGAAATCATGCCTAATCAAAGCTACTATCTACTGAAAAAAAAACCAAAAGACTGCAAAACAGAACTGAAGTACATTCAACTCAAGTTCAGTGAACCTGTAAGCTCTACTGTAACTCACATTATCACTCTGCAATTTTGTATCGCATCTTCATATAGCTAATAAACTGCAAGATCCTACAAACACTTCCTAATTCCATGGGTGGAAAACATACTACTACAATTAGTGAAAAATACTCTTGTTACACACTGCAGACTTTAAAAGAGAATTTTAACTAGTACAGCACAACAAAACTAGAAGACACCTCAGAGTGTGGTTATTTTTTTTAATCACAACCACAATAAAAATCAATTCAGTGCCATAAATACAAGCATCTCAATAATACTTAATTTGAAACTATACATATATTTTTTTCTTGTTTGATGCAAATTTATTTTTCTGCTCTGAGTATTTAGAGAGGCTTTACCTCAAAACAGTAGTTTTCACCTACAGAGGGATCTTTTCACAACTTTTTTATTTGACTTACAAACAAATTAATCATGACTGTGAAGCACAGCCAGTAGCAAAATGATGATGTATTTTCAGAAAAAATCTATGCTTTTCAAGATAACAATTACTATTATCTGTGACATTTGTTCTACCAAAAATGTTAGCAGTAAATAACCTGACCTTCTTCAGCTGCTCTTCCATGCCTGGTATTAGCATCACACAGGCAACGCTCACGCCAAGAAGTAAGAAGAAGGCATAAATCAGCCGAGTTATGGTGGAGTTGTTTCCACTGGGGCAGCATCGGCAAAGCAGGCACGGGGCACTTCCACACAAGCATGGTATCTGACAGAAAGACAGAACATGAATTATTTAAAAAGCTTTGGATTACTAGATTTCAATATTTCATCAGGCTGTGCATATCAGCAGATATTATGATGGAAAATGACTCATCCTGTGCATCCCATCACTGGTGCAGAGTAAGTCACTGCAACAGGTTACAGACATCAAACAGCAGCGCTTCCCAATAGGCCACTGCACAGTGAAACTAATGCTATGCCAGGAGTAATCACTTAGCTATTCAGAAGAAATAAAGATTGGATTCAGGCTCACTTGTTCTCTTGAATTTTATTTCATTTCAGCTCGATGACATGCAAGAATTGCTTTTGTTAGCAACTACATCCTGCCTTCCACAGCTGCAAAGATTGAACAAACACACCACAGGAGCACAACTGTCATATAGGTACACTCTCAGCACCTGGCACGGTTGCGATACAATCCTCACTGGGACTGTAAGTATTTCCAGAACACAAAAAACAGGTGATAGAACCTAAATCTTAGGTTGCAAACTATTTCATATTAGCAGCTACTTACATATCACATAATTCTGTTAGTCTTCAAAATTAACTTACGTGATGTAAAAGTTACAAACAGTAAGAACAGAGCATATATGCAGTCCATGTGTTATTGATACCAAATATCAACAGCAAAAGTGGATGGGAATGCTGTACAATTGTAATACTACAAGGGGAAAAAAACATACAGAACAAAATTTACCAACACTTAATTCTCACATAAAAAAGTGTGGAAAGAAAAAAAGGGAGCTATTTCACCTGGAAAGGGTTGGGAAACAGGGAACAATTCTCTGCCACTTGCTGAGTGACAATTTGGGAAGTAAAAGAAAGGTGAGGTCCCACAAATAAATATTAGCCAAAGGAGAAAAGGTACAATCGAAAAGTGTGATCACTGCCCTTCTCTGAGCTACAACAAATCATGCTACCTCTGGACACAGAAAGATACAGAAACAGGTTAAATCCCAGCTTCTCCCCCAGCACACATCCGGGGACAACTCCACCATGGGACAAAAGCCACAGGTGTTCATCACTGCATAGGAGACACTCAGGTAAGGACAGGAGTAGCTACAAGGCCACATGACCAGGGTATGCCAATCACCTGGTATGACAGGCACGTGTCAGAAAGAGTTCTCAGCAGTTTAGTCACATGACAGCTAAAAATGCCAGGAGTCCACTGCTACCGGAAAAGCCCCAGGGGCTGCCAGGAAAAGCAGACAGATTGCCACAACACTCCTGGCAGCCTCCTGAGAACCCCTCAGGAAAAGGCCGATTATCATTCTTACAATTTTAATCAGACTCACACACTGGACCCACAAACTTCATCTTTTTAATAACTTCTTTGTATTCCTTTCTGGCACACGTGGTCCTTCCCAAGGAGCCAAGAATTTTCACTATGCTACAATTCATCTTTAAACTAGCAAACTTCACCATTACATTTTAGCAAACTTTACCATTACATTTGTTTTGCTAGACCAGTGAGACTAAGCAGATTCTCGTAAGTATTTCAGTATGTAAAAATTATGATATTGACCTTTTTTACCTTCTCCTTCACTAGGTATTGTTATAGCACAAATAATATGAAGGTGTTGATTATAGGAGATTTCACCTCAAAATAATAAAGAAATTATTTAGACTGGGGGCAAACAGTCCCTGCAACAACCTCCCCAAGGATACGGTAGTCTCCATCACTAGAGATTTTCAAGATGCAACTGGACAGGGTACCAGATCACCCCACTCAGACCCTGTTTTTCATAAAAGATGGAGTAAGTGGACCTTTGAGGTTGCTCTACAACTACACTAGGGGCATCTATGCTTCGTAAGCAGGAAATGTATGGCAAATATTGCCTCCAAATGCACCAGAATTTTATAGTACTGCTGTCTTACACTATTTCCTAAACATGCAAATAATCTTTCCAGTGAAAAATATCTGCTCCCTGCTAAAAAAATTATTTTCTTGAACTAATTCAGTCTGCATTAACATTTCTAAACATACTGCTGAATAAAAGGTTGAGTTTGCCAGAATAAAAGGTAACTAGGCTCATCTGCTGCAGAAAAAGTGGGGACAGGAGCCTCTGTTAAAAAATTCATTTCTGTAAGAGAATTCCAGTGTTACATACCTAAATAATTCAGGCCATTTGCTCCTTGTCTCAGCAGAAGCAGAACACAAACGCTTCTACAGACAAAGAGACCTGCAGTAGCTGAAATGAAGATGATTGTCTCCACCTCACAGGGAAGCAATGTGCCTCAAAAGAGGTCATACACCACACTGGAGTGTCTAAGCTCCAACACCGGCTTTTAAAATGTTTAGCCCCTGAACAGCTCATGCACATACACGTCTGAACAAGAGACACCTATCAATACATGACACTATTTATATAAGCTGGCTACTTACAAGGAATCACATTGCAGTGCAATTCTCTCTTTCTTCGGCAAAAGAGATTAAAATACGTACCATTCCAACAAAATAGGCAAAACTACTTGTTAAAGACTTCAAAATAACAGAAGCCAAAAAACATTCAGCCCGTGGAATTCAGCTTATGAGCAGAGGAGACAAGGTGAGTTTGTGCCACTTTCTTCCTAAATTTAAAGCACACCTCCCACAAAAATTTCAGTAGCCACAAACAGCAAGATACTACCATGGAGATGAAAGCTTAACTCACCAGGTGTGACTTAACTTAGTTGCAGACACAGACAAAAAGTTACTCTACAATTACTTTTTCACTTGCTTCCATAAAGAAGTTTAGACAAAAGTTACTCAGACAACTGAATAAAATCTATTGCCTTCCAGAAACTCTTACTTACCTATCAACTCACATCCCTTCACATTTTTGGGGAAAAATAAGCAGCTCAATGGTGTTTACTAAGGCAAAATAAGAAAAAACAACCCACACACCTATTCTGGGAGCAGCCAGCTGGACAGACAAGTTAATTCATGCCTGCTAAACTAGTAATTTCATTTCCCAGGGCAGTGGAAATTGCATACATACACTGTATACATAACAAGATGTATACTGAAGGAGAGAGGAGGAGACAGAAAACCCCACAAAACCACAGGAGGTCAAATGTTACTGTCCCTGATGCACACAGAGCAAGTTTTTAATACCAAACATAATCCTCCTACTGGAGTAATGACTAAATGATTATATATTGAATTAACTATTTGCAAAAACACTAAGCCCCTGACGGGCCTAGTCAGGGTTTAGCCACATCATCCCTACTCTTAAGCTTAAAGACACTGAATTAATCAAGATCTTTGCCTTGACAGAGAATCTCAAAGGAGCAAAACAGCAGCTCAGCTGTTTCAGAGAAGAAAACAATAGAGACGAGATGCAGCAGAGGGAAAACGATGCTGCCTTATCAATCTAGGCTGTCAGGAGCAAAGACTCTTGGTGAGAAGGCTCTGCTCTTATGGCTTTGGCCTCACCCCCATCTCTCTGACAGGCCCCCCTTGCTCTTAAAAATGTTAACCTGCCTGACCAGCACATGGGAGCAGTTACAGAGCAGTAACACACAGCAGTAAAACAGCCCAACAGCCCAGAAGACAGGAGCAGGGCACCAGGCCTGACGCAGAGGCCTCGAGCAGAGCGGCTCTGTACAGCACAACACGTGGCCCTGCGGAGGAGCAACACTGACAGCAGCGTCCTCACAGGCAAAGGGGCTTTGCTGGCCGTGGCACAGCCTGCACCACACCGACCCCACTGCACCTGGCTCTGCTGCTCCCTCAGCCTCACTGCGTGCTTCCTTCTCAGAGCCACAGAGCTTGTACTGACATATACTTAGGAACCAGCACGGATAGATCCCTCCTATTCAGAACTGCTGTACAGGCTTTAAGTGCTGATTAGCTGTGGTTTTAAACGTGGAAAGAAAATGAACGCCTTAAAGCCATCAGGGGAAAGAGAAAAATAATAAAACCAAAAGCTACCCACCCTGATTTGTTGGACACTTTAAAGGAAGAGACAGGGGTTAGCTACCTACAGTAGAATCTGATTTAATTAGGATTACGATCTCCTGCAAATCATTTTATCTAACAGGCCACTACCTGAACTTCTCTGTAGAGAAACAAACAATCAAGAGCAAGTAGACAGCGGTTCTTTATACACTACCAACACAAATCAGCTGTCAGAAAGGCTGTTTATGAAATATACTAACTAAAGTATTTGAATTAAAGCCTATAGTCACAATGTCACAAAGTATTTGACAATAAAAACAATGTTAACTGTGTTCAGTTAGTAATTAAAGCATAACTGGCTAAACCATTAAGTAGTATTTAAAATGTTAATGAGAGTAAAATGAACCCTGACAGCAATTAGTTAAAAGGATATTATCAGTGTTCCATCTGATTAGTTACAGGCACATCAGCCTGGAAGTTAACTTATGCAGATATTTCAATTCTAGGATAATTTCATGCAATTTGTACATAAAATTAAGGTATTATGGATCATCTCCTTTAATTAAAGGTCACTCTGTATTAGAGGAGTCAAAGCCCATACATTCAGATATCATAAAAAATAGGAGCTTGGATAAATATAAGGTTTTGTTATATCACTAGAAGGGTGTGTATGAATGCTTTAATAATAGGCAATTTAATTTAATTAATGTATGGTACAATATTTTTTTGGTATGAAAAATTCAGATTCTCACAATTCCACTGACATTTTTACAGCAAACATCTAACAACTCACGAAACACTTGATTGTGTCAGTATAGACATGGATTAGACTTGGAAAGACATATCACTTATGGATAAAAAAAGTAATGCTTCAATTGAAGAATTTATCAACTTTTTTGCTTTCCTGCATAGCGCCAACAGTTTTAATGCCATCTCAACCTACTGTTTGCCATGAACAAAGCAATAACCTGACGGTGCTCTCTCAGCACGGTGGTGACACATCACCACACATTACTGTGCCGCGAGGAAAGGGCGGCTCGGCGAGACAAAGATGCTACAAAGGGTGGAGCTGCTCAAGACAAAGCCGTAAGAAAGAGGAATTAAATACAGATATTAGAATCGGGGAAACGAGCGGGTTTTGATTTTCCCGCAAGAAACGCTGGAGTTCAAAGCATTCGATCAGATCTTTAGCGATTCGGGGAGAGGTGATTTCAGCGGACACCTCCCGCACAGGAATGCGGATTAAGAGGAGCCCAGCAGCTCCACAGGCCGGCGCGTCTGGGTTAAGGACAAAGCTCCCGACAGCGCCGGCGAAACAGCTCCGACGGATCCCTGCGGATCCCGGGAGCGGCCCGAGAACGGGACCACGGCGGGGCCCGCCCCCTCCAGCGCGGCGGGGAGAGAGCCCTGCCCGGCGGAGCGGGGGCCGCGGCCGCTCGGGGCGGACAGAGCCCGGCTGGGGCCGGGTAGGGGCCCACAGCCTCCCCGTGCCGCAGGCAGAGGAGGGAAGACAGCGCCACAGCCGCCATGGGCAACACAGGCGGGGGAGGCGACGGGCGAGGCCCGGGTGGGGAGGGAAGGACGAGGAGAAGCGCCGGCCGCCGGCTCCGAGCCTGCGGCGGGCAGAGAAGGGCAGGGAGGGACCTCCGCGCCGCCCGCGTCCACCTTACCCAGCTCGCCATGGAGCAGAGGCCCAGGACGCTGCCCATGGTCCCCGGTGAGCTCGGGCTCGGGCTCCTCCAAGATGGAAGCGACGGCCGCGGCTCCCGACGCCGTTGTTTACTGCTGCCAGCGGCGCTTCCGGCCGCTCTGACGGCGCGGGCACGTCACTTCCGGCCTGGCGCTGCCCGCGGGCCTTGCTGTGCGGGGAGGGCGCGAGGTTGTGGAGCCGGGGTTGTGGAGCCGGGGTTATCGAGCCGAGGTTATGGAGCCGATGTTATGGAGACGGGGTTATGGAGACGGGGTTGTGGAGTCGAGGTTGTGGGTCCGGGGTTATACAGACGGGGTTATGGAGCCGGGGTGTTCCCTGAGGCACCCGTCAGGCCTCTCCACATCTGCAGGCCTGGTCAGTGGGAAAGGAGATCTAACCAGGGGAGCAGGCAGCATCTGCCAGTCAAGGACAGCCGGGAGTTGAAGCTTAAAGCTGGTTAGTTGTGAGCCGTGGATGTAGCAAATGAAGATGCAGCGATGTAGTAAATCGAAATGTTGTATGTCAGTAAAACAGATAGTCAAGGACATCTGGGAGCTAACAGACTTTAAGGATGTAGTAAATCAAGGTGTCAATGCACGTCTCTGGTTTCATTATTAACTTGGCAGAATATTTGACGTCCATGTGTTCTGTATCTGAACTGTGTCCATTACAATGCTAAAATTCACACTTACAGCTCACGAAGACGCCTGGCCAGGTGCAGGCCCTCCCCTCTGCGTGCATAGATGTTAGCTGCGGTTATGTAGCTTCTATGGAAATTCCTAACTAGTAGATGAACACAGCCCCAAAAAAGGCCCACAAGAAAAAAGAAGATAGACCTAAAAGAAAAAGTAGTGCCTAAAAATCTTTTAAAAACAAGCAATCAAGGACCAGAAAAATTAGGTAATACACTTAATAATATAGGCTTTATAATATATATTTTTACATACATTTATTAAAGAATATTTAATAATGAGGGTATTATAATACCAAGGATATTGTCTCAGCTGAAAAATGCAACCCTTTCATTTGTAAATCCAAAGCTGGACACTTAAGAAGGATACATAAAGAAATTGGATTTTTAAATAAAATTCTTAGCAGTATATATCATTTTACAAGTTAAGAACATTTTTGTCTCTTACTAACATGCCGGCATTACACTACTACATGCTGGGCTCAGATTGGATTTATCCATGGATGTTACTAAATCTATCCTTTGTAATTGATTTTAAAGAAAATCCTATTTTCAAAATCAAACATGAAAAGAAGGAATTCCTTAGGAAGAATTTTTGCAGGCTGAAGAACTAAGGCTGGAATTGTCCAGTGATAAAAAGTGGGAATAATTAATAAAATGGTTATAGCTATTTGAAAGGTTAAGTACACAGAATTAGTGGACATTGGAAAATTTTGGAGTACCTTTAGTTTGGCCAGTAGATCCACAACAGTAATTCAGAATGTTCACTTTTGTTTGTGCCCCAATTCGAGCCAGTGAAGTGGGCTGTACATCTTCCATAAACACCACCACAGCAGCCAGAAGGTCCTGGAGGTGCAGCATCAGCTCACATTGCAGCTTGCTTCATGTGATGAATGCATAATCTCCATTTCCTCTCCTTTGTGAAGCCCGTAATCTTCTTCAGAGATGAGTTTTCATTAGCTACTGATCTTTTTCCGCTTCAGTGTTCCCGCAATTTTCACAGTGTGCTCTTTTTCCTTACAAGAATTTCTGATAGCCATGGCAGCCTATTTCTCTCCATACCAACCTGATCTCTTCTTTTTTCCCTGATATTAAATCCTATCATTGTTCTCTGATTCAGTCATTATTTCTGCTCTCTTATTTGGAGCATCTACTGGGGAAAGATACTGAAGCATTATGTAGGCTTCACTGAACCAAGTCCTGCTCCTCCTTCACTACACATTGTTTCTAAGAAGTTGTAAGAGAAAAGATCCGCTGTAGGAATTTCTCTTCTGGAATTTGATTCTATTTTCAAGTCATACATTTGCCTGACAGCATTAAATTATATTGTGAAATACCGGTTTTACTTCATTTGAAGGGGAGTGGAATTCATCCTACCTAGATATATGTCCCAGATGGCTTCCTCAGTGTGATATCTTGCTTCCCTGCGGCCCTTTTGAGTTGGTATGAATATGATAATCATAGTTGTCCATTATTTGACTAGCTCTCTGAATTATTTCTTTTTAGAAAATAACAGGACTCAAATAGCAGAAATAATTATTTTTTTCTTGTTTGCATTAGGGAGCTTCTTACTAAAACCTACCTTTTTGTCAGCTGTTTATTGGAAAATGATAATTTTTCCAAACTAGAGACCACCTGACAGTTTTATGGTCTGTGCAAGCAACTGTGATCAGCTCCTTCAGTGACCACCAGATTGGCAGAGAGCGCAGAGCTGCCCTGTGGAGGATCTCAAACAAGTTTTAACCTCCAGCAGAAATGCTCCGGTAACCATTTTGTCTCTTGAGTCCATGTTCCCTGACCATTGAGAGGAAGGGTGAGCTAGAGAGGACAAGATTCGCTCCTAAAGAGGCTTAATACTTCAGTCAAGGCATCACACATACAAATAGAACATGTAAAGGAATAAAAATGCAAATAAAAAATGGATGTACTGGGGCCTCGCTCATCTTTGTGCTACTCATGCCGAACTCATACCAAGCATCAGCCTTACATTTGGAGGAAGCAAAGTGTTCAGCCTTCAAAACTGAAAGCGAAAAGCCTGGACGGCTTTTGTTCTCCCGGCGTGAACGTGGAACTACAGCTAAAGATCCTTTCCCCTAGAGGGCAGTGCAACTTTAGAAATTGAAAACGCTCACTGGCAGCGTCCGAATGGAAATCGGCAATGTGAAAATTTGGTTTTTATCGCAACAATGTTAACAGAAAAAATACTCTACAGGGGTGTATTTTCTGGAATGAATCTGTGTACACAGTACGATTCTACATTTCACTCACTTTATGTCATTTTTAAGTGAAATCTACAAAAACCCACCTCGTTTTCCCCCTTGATCCTCTAAATGAAAAGTCATATTGAAATAGTGTCTGCGACAACAGATTGCAATATCCAGGTTACAATGTCTATTGTGTGAGAGAAGTGGAACACAAAAGAATAAAATTCTTATTTCTTGTGGACTGTGCAAGGACTTGTAATAGAGATATCAGAAATTTGATTCAGAGCCATATTATTCAAGGACTGACCTAGATGTAAATCTAATAGATTCAAATAGATAGGAGTATAGAATAAATGTTCCTCTTTATCTCCCTCTTACAACTTTGTGGGTTTTGTCATTTTTCTTCTAGCAATACCTGTTTATGTAGATGAAAATCAAACAATGCAATGGATTTAAATGGTATAGCATTATCATGTATGCTTCTAAAATGATGTTTATCATCCCGAAAAATACATGTCTGAGTAGAAATTGTAAATGTGTATGGATTTAATCCTTCTTTAGAAAAGAGTGGATAATCTGAAACTGTTTTGTACAGCTACTGTCATGAAGCAAAGAACAAAATATCATCAGATTGTGCAAATTGTTGTCACTCCATTTATAGCAGCAGAAGATTAGATGCAGATTGGGTCAAGATTGTTATTAACATTCCTATTAAGCCCCATCACAGTCATTGCAAGTAAGAGAGGAAAACTAATTTCTACTCTGTTACTGTTGTAACTGTATTGTGTGCCTGGAATAAATGCTCTCCAAGGGTAAATTAACAAGACAGTTTCACATCACTATATTTTGCTACAATCTTAATTGGAAAAGACAGAAATATTTGTTAAAAAATCAGCCCACTTCAATTTGTATAGCATGGTATGCTTCAGTGTTTCTAAATAATTGGCATTTTGGAGATTGCTGCTAGCATCGTAACGGGGTGTGATGGATGCCTTTAAAACACAATACTGACAACTTTCAGTCTATTCCTATCTTCTCTACTGGTCCAGCCATGAGAAGCTTTGTGTTCGTATCACTTATCCTGGGTATAAGTCTAAAGAAACAAGTGGAATTCATCAAGAAATGATTTATTACCCTTATTTTTCATCTGCCAGGAAGAATTTCGAATCCATCTGTATTCTTCAAAATCACCCTGTCTTCTGTATTGGAAGATTCACCCAGGTGAGATACCTGAGAGTACCTGCAGACACATCACTGGCATTGCATCAGGCAGGTTCCAGTGTCCAGAGAGAACTCCTCACAGTGGCTTTGCTGAAGGCAGCCTTCAGCATAAGTTTGGGTCATGAGCTGGGTCCTCCCAGTTCAGTACTGGGCCCAGTCCTGTTTAATATCTTTATCAACAATTTAGATGAGGGAATTGAGCTGTCCCTCACTCAGTTTGCAGATGACACAGCTGATTCATACCAGCTGTTAGTGGTCTGTTTTGTCAATGACCTTCCTTTCATTCTTAAAGGCAGTGAATAAATATTTCCCTCAATTAAGTTTCAGCTAAGAATAAAGTTTGCCAGTCAGGAGTGGCAATACAGTGGTTCTGATCTTCCTAAAAGGTAATCATGAAGAAGTAAAGATGTAGGATTTTAGTATTTGCTCCAGAAAAGCATTTTGCTGGAACAAGAAAGCAGGAACTTAGTGATAATTCTGCTGTTAGTACTGATGCTTTGGGCACTGTGGCTGATTTTGAAGACATTAATAACATTGGTGCGATCAGATGCAGCTTACCAGCTATTTTGAACAAATTAAAATGTGAACATGTTGAACCACTAGCTGTTATTTAACTGGCTCTGGGAATCGTCCTGGAAAATAGGGAGCAACAAATGTGGTGCCACAAAGGCTCTGGAGGCACCTGCACAGCTTTGCCCCCTGAGACCACATGCTGCTGAAACCTAATAGCATTCTTTAAAAAAGTTAGGGAACGTATGAATAAGGGTGATTTGGCTTCTGCAGTTACCTAGATTTCTAAAAAAGCCTTACACAAGGTCCTCACTAAGAGCTTTCAAAGCAACTAATCAGTCACAAAACGACAAAAGAGGCTCCCTTTTCGATTAATAGCTACTAGCAAGATCCATCAAGGGCTATTAAGCATAATTGTCCAACTCCAATCTCTATTCAGAAAATCCTTAAAATGGTAATTGCTGGAACTAGAATGGCAAAGCTATCGCCACCTGCTTGTCCTTCAGCTACACTCTTTCCTGAAGCATTTGCAATTGGTCTTGTTGAGGGACATAATGCTAGGCAAGAGGATACTTACCCTGACCTAGTGCAGCCTTCCTGATATTCTTAGCTAAGTGTCTTACTGTGCACTGAGTTGTAGCAACTATCTGTAGTTTTCTCTTTTTAATAATAAAAGTACTCTTCCTTTTGTAACTTAATAATTTTAGGTAAAAATAGAGCAATAATTTTCACATACAGTCACAGAAAGGCTGGGGTTGGGAAGGACCTTAAAGATCTAGTTCCAAGCTCCCTGCCAAAGGCAGGGACACCTTTCACTTGACCATATTGCTCAAAGCACCATCCAACCTGGCCTTGAACTTCCAGGGATGAGGCATCCACAGCTTCTCTGAACAGCCTGTTTAGGTGCTTCACCACCTTCTGAGTAAAAAATTTCTTCCTAACATCTAACCTAAAACAGCTGTCTTTCCATTTAAAACCATTACCCTTTGCCCTGTCACTATCTGCCCATATAGAAAGCCCCTTTCTCTTCTTTTTGTAAGCTCCCTTTAAGTACTGAAAGACCTTGTTAGGTCTCCCTGGAGTCTTCTCTTCTCCAGGCTGAACAACCTCAGCTCTTTCAATCTTTATAGGAGAAGTGCTCCAGCCCTCTCAGCATTATCTGTGGGAGGCAGCACTGAAATCTGTCATTGTTCTTTTGGAGAAAGGAACATGGTACCTGCAGTTTGCTAAGTCGTACCAAGATCCCTCCTCCGCAGAATCCTGAGACACCATCAGGGGCACAAGGTGACCATAATCCCTCAACCAAAGAGCTGCACTTGTGTGGGGAAGGCAAAGCTGGAATTTGTACATGTACGGCTCACTCAGCCACAAGCACTGAAGGACTGAATATTAAAAGTTTGGATTATACCATGAACTCTGCATCTGTGTAAACTCACTTAAGGGTGAGCAACACTATTCAAGTCAACATTTGTAAATCCATGTCTTTCCCAGCACAACCATACATGTGTTGGTGGCAGGTTCAGGTGTAGGAGTGAGCAGTCCTGGCCCTTAAACAAAGCTGTTAGGTGTAAAGATTTATGTCTGTGTACTGAATGGGCAAATTGCTCTCTCAATCTGTTAAACTGTTGGTATGATCTCTTGGCAAGCTGTAACAGTTTGCTGCTATTTTTTGGAGTGGAACAAATTGCCTATGTGCAAATATAGCCTAATAGTAAAACACACCATGGATATACTGATCAAGGCATTCAAGGAAGTAAGTCAGGGTTTCTTTGCAGAATACTTTGACTTCATATGGAACCAGTTTTTAAACAGGGAGAAGAATTAATGTTTTCAGCAATGAATGCCTGAATTAATCTGTTAACAATTCCTCTGCAGTCCTGTTAACTTCAGCTGAACTGCCTGGTTCTCTGGACCTCTTGCTTAGCAGGCCACTCTGACCAATCATGCCTAATTTGGATTCCCTATTTCCACAAAAAAAAACAAAACAAAACAAAACAAAACAAAAAAACCAAAAAAACAAAAAAACAAAAAACCAAAACAAACAAAAAAAAAAAAACCTTGAGAGAATGTTTAGAGCCAAAATTCTCCTTCAACAGTTGCTTATTGGTGATTATGGACAACTTATTTATTTTGCAGAAACCAAAGTTAAACTGATTTGATACCATGAAAGAAAAAAACGCACACTGTTAAAAAAAATATATATATTTCTGCCATTTTTCTTCTCTGGCTTGACAGGTTGGTTTCTGGTGGTTTCTGGAACAGTGTTTTTTAACTGCTAAATCTGAATTTCATAATTCATGGTGTTCTGCACTGCAATAATAGTATTGGAGCAGCTGCTTTGTAGCAATGAAGGAAAAGCCATGGGCTAGAGGAACAATTCAGAAGCATTGGTATTTCTGTGACTGCTTTAGAATATGCTCAGCACTGATTTCCTCTCTGTGCTTCTGAGACTACCCAAGCACAGCGAGGTTTTGTTGCACACATCTGGTTCAGTACACTGCATGTGGAAGTTTGTTATGAGAAACACAGGACTACAGTAATTTTCTTTTTTTGTTTAATAGAGACTTTCTGCCAGTTTCTCTCTGCACTCTCTTTTGTCTTACCACAAGCAGCCATACTGTTTTCACACCTACCCTGAAATGAACCTTGCAAATGCTGAGCTACATTAACTCCTATTTTGACTCTAGGGCTTAAGCCAAGACAGAAATTGCCTGTCTCCTTGCAGCAAACCTATTTCAGATGGGCATGCAAGGCCTAGTAAAAAAGGCAATGAGGTTTTCTGCCAGCTCTGAGCCACGAACCAGAGCTCGAGAATAAAAATGTTCTTGCCTAACCACTTGAAATCGAGGTAAGAAGAGCCAGCTCCAAGCTACTCAACAACAGAGGCAGACTTTGATTTCAATACTCCAAGAAAAAGAATAAAATTGAATTTTTCTTCTTTCTGGAGTGGTAAAATCGGTGACAGCAGTGTGTCAAGTGAGGCAGATGATATAACAGGTCTGAAGAAGGTCAGGTACAGTTTCAGGACAGTGAGGACGGTGAAAGAGAACAGTGTACTGCTCCAGGTGGTGCTGGATTAAAGGTCACCATCCATTGTCCATCATCTTGGGTAAATTACAGGCCCAGGGATGCCCCCATCTATCTCTTGCAATGTACCAAATAGAAGGCAACTCTAAAGCTTTGCTGGAACTCATGTTTATACAAGTCTTTATGCACATTTCCTAAAGAAAGCACAGCAGATAGTTGAGCTGGAGATGCTGGCACCATTTTGTGGATCAGTCTGTTATTCTCATGTCAAGACTCGAAATGCCATTAGCAGAAAAAGTGGGGCTTTTAAAGATGACTGCAGGAAAGGAAAAAGATCAGACCCAGAAACTTTCATGATCCAGGGAATGAATAAAAGGGAGCAAACTATAGATTCATTGTACTCCTACACTGGCACATCTGTGACCATCTCATGGGGATTTTGTGGAAGGGAGTCTTAAGGCAGCAACACCTCCTCAATTTGCACTGTGTGATTTAGGAGAGAAATAAAACCTAGATGAAATAGGAATATAATGAATTTGAACTGCCTACAATAAAAATGTACAACAAAAATGAGCAACCAAGTCTAAGGTAGTTTCACCTTCAAACTGTTTATGTTTGGTACCATATATTTTGCTTTTTGCTCCAATATCTGTCACATTACCTGATTATCTGGTTAATGCGTAAGAGCAAAATTATTAGGTGATTAATTCACATTTAAGTATCCTTAGAAGCTCCTTAAAATGGAGAAAACCCCTGTGGAAGTTATACCTTGACATCAGCATTTAGGTTTTTTGGAGTAAGATGCTGTCATACTTTTGCTTTGGATGTGGGGTTGTACTTTAATAGATGCTAATTAAAACTAAAGTTTGGAAAAATATTTTTTTTCACTGTGTTTCAGTATTCCAATGAAAAGCATTTTTTTTCCTGTTGTTCTTTTCACATCTGATTCCAGACATTATTCTCTCATGATCAAGTTGTATTGTTCTAAATTAACTAAACTAAAAGCCCCAAAAAAACCCCCCATGCACACAAGTAAACTGGATAAAAAAAATTGTTAGGTTTTCTGATAGGGAAAAACCTTTTTTATTGCATATTTCACATCCGTAGTGTGGCAGAGGAAATTCTATATTATCTTTCATGAAACCAAAGCAGAAAACATATATATATGTCAATATTTAACACTTTCCATGTAGCAAGAACCACATTGTCTGTCCTGTATGTGAAGACTTAATTACAGCAGCAGCTCTATTAAATTTAAAAGCACATTCAAGTGAGTAAACATTGCATAAACTCTAAACAATACAGCAAATGAATTTTTCGGTGACAGCCCCTCAAATA
>PYHW01010093.1:3468901-3479415 GCA_013186435.1 Turdus rufiventris
TAATATGATTTCTTAGTGTAGAAGACCAGCCATCTCTGCACATTGTAAACTATCACAGTATGTCGACAAATCTGAAGAGGAAATAATATTTTCTAGTGGACAATTAGAGGAAACGTGTCAGGGATTATGAAAGTGGAAAAAACCAAAAAACCCTCAGGCTGTGTGTCACCTACATAGTGATGACTTGAAAATCTTGCATTCCACAGTAACCAATCCTTTATTGTTGCTAAATTATTGTGGCAGGAAGGAACTTCATTGTAAATTTGAGTTACGGAAAGACCAGACCGCATGCACCATTTCTGTACTCATCAAACTTTTGTGTGAATCATTGCAGCTGCTCTCACAGTCATGGAGAGCTGTGAATGGAGGTGCTGCTCTGGTAGCCTAATTAATGTGTAAATAAATTGGACATAGGCCTGTTCAGTGGCTGTGGATAAGGACACGATTTTTTGTTGGCACCATCTCATCACATCCAACTTTTATTTTATTTATATTATTTCCTCTTTCAGCTTTTTTGGTAGGTTTGGTTGGACAATTCACATTTTAATTACCATCAGGGGACACATATTTCAGTTCTGCTTTCTAAAACTTCATCTCTCTCCCCAACCCTTCACTGATGGTTATTCTGTTGGATAGATTTTTGCTCAATCTGCCTACCTTGGGACTGATTAAATCTCAGGTATTTCCATCCTTAATCTCTTCCCCTACTGTCTCATTACCTGGTATGATATTTTGGACCTCCAAATCCATCATTCTCTTGAAGATCTTAAAGATTTTCTGATTTATTAATTCCCTCATTTTACGAAAGCCGGGATAATCTTATACAAGGTTATTTAAGAGGGTCAGCCTGTATCTTCTAATCCATTGTCTATGACTTAGACATGTTCACTTCCTGAGATTAATAAATACAAAGTTAAGAACTTTGATATTCAGGGCTGCTTAAATTTGAGATTAATTTTGTGACTAGGCAATAATCTTTTTTACGGGAAAATGTCTTTTTGAAACACAGACCATTTAATGAGGGAGCAAGGACTGGACTGTAGGTGATCAGTCACACAGCCTGACAACTGAATTATAAAGATTAATTCCCATAATGCTGGTGAGGAACTTCTCAGAAACTTCCTGAAAGAAATTAATTCACTGAATGACTGAAGGCAAGGCTGGCACCAAGCAGAAAGGTGTGGAGGGAGCCATGTTGTGATTGTCCTGTGTTTCCCTTGGCATGACTTTTGCAGCTTCAGTGTGCCTGGATGTGTTGGCTTTGTGGTCCTCTGAACCCTAACTCTAGGCATAACCCTAGCCCTAGGTGTAACACTAACCCTAGGTGGAGCACTAAGAGCGGTGAATATACGGAAACAGTCTGTTTTATAAAGCTAACTTTATGCCTTCCAAAGAGCTGATTCATTCTGAGAGGTTCTTTCATTAAACATATTTTCTTGAGCTTTTTTTTCCCTTCTTTTCTTTTTTTTTTAAAGACAAAATGTCCTTTGATTATTTCCTTTTCCTATGTCTGCCTTTCAGTATGCACGTGCTCTCTCCCTAGAGACTTTCCTCAGCCAGCCATGAAATCAGTATCTCCCAGGAAGACACAATGCACACTTATTACTTCTTACATCATTCTTGACATAATGATCCCTACATCTGAAGTGGGAACTCAGATTCAAGCCCATTCTATTATCTGATTTCTTTTAGTCCAAATTACTTTCATTTATTGTCTTCTATATCTGGAAATTTTAGTCCAGATTACTCAGACTCTAAATGTAAATGACAACTAACATCAAATTAATAGATAGTGATGTACTTGGATGCCTGTAATATCAGTTCTCCTATCACCTTGTGATGACAAGCATATAATTCTCCCCAATGCTGTTTCTTTTGTCTTTTCTCTGTCTACTGGCTTGTGTTTCATTCATCACTGACACATCTTGTGACTTGTTTGCTCTTTCAGCTGTTGCAGCCACTGAGACTCCTGTTTATGTGTCCTTTTGAAAGCTCCGGCTCCTTTACACACTGCCTACTAAAGACTAAAGACTGCTCCTCACTACTTAACAAAAGTCTGAGGAACAACTTGGCTTTTTCAAGATGGGCAGGGTGAGCTGGGCACCTTAAAATGCCACAAGTTTAGCAGGGACTGCCATCTGAAAAGAGCAGTTCTCCTAAGCCAATTCCCAGAAGTGAGAATTTATGGCTGAAAGAGAAGTTATTATTTGCTTTACTTAAAAAAAATTAAAAAAAATAAAATAAGTAAAAATCGAGACAGTAATATTATAAAACACAGAAGTATCAAGTTCATTATAAATAACATAAGATAACATGTTGATAGTTGCAGTGGAGCAGAGCTTGAGTGGAGACCATGCTTTCATGATAACCCTCTGGCAATATTCACTAGTGCCTGTGGCCCACCCTGTGCTCCATTTGCTGCTCCTGGATCCAGTGTGAGCCCACAGCCATGGGTGGGAGATGATGCACCTTTTCATGGAGCTAAAAGTGACCATCTGTGAAGTAGGCAGGAGAATTCCTTAACTCAGTGTTGTTGCCAGCACATTCATATAATGAAAGCACAGTCTCAGCTGCCTGTTGTAACATCACAATAGTATGTGTTAGACCTGGAGGAAGCTTTAAGCTCTGGAAAGGCTCATGAACATCTCCACTTTGGGTCTTCTGAGCCTCTGCGTGATGCTGCTTCTCTTCAGAAGCCCAGTCAGTCACATTTGACACCCTACCTTGCCTTTTTTGTCTTTTGGGGAATGCACTTACAGCTCTGTTGCTTTGGTTCATTACTTCAAACAACATCTTTGTCTAATTATTGACCCAAAATGTTTCTTCCCAGCTGGGTCAAAAAGAAATATAGACTGGGAATGACTGCAAGCACATTGCATTTCTCCTTATTTTTCCTTTTTTCATATTTTCACCCAAGTTAGCTGATGCTATGTAAATTAGGATTTCAGAGTCATTCCTTTACTTAGTGTGATGCTTTGTGAAATTGTCAGCTAAGCATTAATCATCATTTAGCCTGTCATTTTGTCTGTGTCTGACATATATTAAACTGTACCTCAGGATATACACATCTGGCTGTGATAGTCATTTGTTAATTGAATGTGACTTTTAATGAACTTTTCACCCAGCAGGCTCTTCCAGGGATTTATGAACAACTTTGTGAAGTGCTTCTGTAACTTTTGGAAGCAAACATCTAACAAGAGTGTCGTGACTTCATGGTAGCTGCTGCAGCATACAGAGCTGCATGTCTTGCCCATTAATCCCCACAGGCATCAGATTCACCAAAGTAATGTCTGACTTTGTAAATGCAGATTCCTAGTGGCAATTTTATAACCACTCTCAAATGTATCTCCTGAACACAGCCAGGCATCTCACCAAGTCATCTCTGTGAGGAGCCAGGAGCTCAGCGGCAGTGTCACCAGCCAGACTGGGCTTCCTTCTTCTCCATCCTTTGAAGAGCAGACTGCTGCCAGTGGCACAGTGTCTGTGCTGTTGTGAGGCTGCCCATGCGCACGTGCTCCTCATGGCAGTGACTTGGGAGCAGCTCACTTTCCCTTGGAAACCAGAAAGAACCTTCAAAGGGTAGCACAAGTTTTTCATACAAAAGAAGTGAGGATGACCAAAATGGTTGGACACCAACCCCCTGTGTGTAAATCTGGGATGCAAAAAAACAACTTTACAGTGGGAAAAACCCTTTCCTTATAATTTTGATTCTGTTTCTAATAGGAATTTGTTTGTAACAACTAGTACAAGAGATGCTTCTTTCTTTATCTCAATTTCTGATTGCTATTGTATATGTTTCTTTGGAAGAACTGGAGATCAAACAGAACAGAATGAGGGAAGCTTTGGAAATTAGATATGTATACAGAAACTTGGCAAAAACATTAACAGATGCAAAAGAAAACAAAACAAACAAAAAAACCCAGAAAGAAAATAATCTAAATGAAGGCAATACACAATATGAATATGAAAAGAGAACAGTTTGGAAATGGAAATACAGCACACTTGGAATTAATGTAGACTCTTTCTAGGCCCAGCGTGATTCATGCAGTGCCAACAGGCTGCAGAATTTGCATCAGTATCTATGTTTCAATACAATTTTGTAACCAGGCTATTTGAATCCTCTAAGGCTTTTATGAATTCATGTGCAAGCCTGGATATGAGGAGGGGCAGGAGGCAGGGACTGGATATCTGCAAGGCACATCTCACATGCAACCTGTCAGAGCCAACTCTGGGCTGAAAATGCAGCATCTCTGTTCAAACCCCAGCTTTGTCATTCTGATACAAACACACATTTCAGCTGCAGATCCTCTGGGCAATGTAATCTCCCTTCTCCTTAGAGTGCTTTAACTCAAAGTGCATTTAGAGCTGTCAGTTCTGTTCGAGGCCGCAGCACGATGTGATGCTTGATGCTGTATCACAGCCCACAGGATGTCTGCACGTGGAAGATTCCATGTATTTGGATGCATGCATGTAATCAATCTCATGAATCAGAAGTGTGATTTTTGCTTCACAGTTGCTTTCAACTTCTGTGGAGTTCACTCTTGTTTTGTGCTAATTGTTGCTGGAGGCCAGCATGTTGGAGGCCCTGTCCTGCTTCTGATCAATGTGAGGGTATGATGGTAACAAGAACAAGATGCTGTCATTTAGAGTAATTGTGCTGTGCAGATTAGGAAGGACTCCATGCCGTGCTCATGCTGCAGGTATTTTAATGGAAATAATGGTAAAAAAAAAAATTAAAAAACTAGTATTCTCAGTGAACACTTTTCCCAACTAACATTCTCTCCGAGAAAATTTCTGAATGTCTCCAGAGTCTGAGCTTTCCTCGAGAAGAGACCACAGGTACTAAAGCTTCAAGAAGCTGAGACACAGGTGATGCACTTGCTTTTTTGTTTCTTTACCCTATTATAAACCTTGTTGTTTTGGGTCATCTATTAGAGGCTTCATACATATAAAGAACTGGGAATCTCAATTTTTGTGTTTAATTGCACTTGATAAATATTGTTTCCACAATTTGCACCTTTTTTACCCATTTATGATTTTTTTTCTACTTATTCTCTAATCATGTGGGCAAAGTGTCATTTAATAATATGTGGCATAGAACAAGTACTTCTTTTTATTTGTTTCAAACACACTGCCTAAGATTTTCATTCAGTGACTCGTTTTGTGAGACAGAAGTTGAATCTGGATGACTTTCTTTAATATCCTGTGATGGGCCTTTTAAGTAATTCTTAGTCCTTTTAATCTCAAGGTAGCTGAGACTCCTTATAAAGGTCTTCACAGTTCTTTCCAGAAAGACCTAGACAGAAGTATTAATGAAATTTAAAAGTCTATATGAAGTGGATCATTTACATATGAAGGAGCTTGATGAAGCCTCCAGGAGATGGAAAGAGGCACAGCTTCCTCATAAGAATTATACAATAGAATCATACAATAGGATCACAGAATCATTTAGAATCATTGGAAAAGACTTTTGAGATCATCGAGTCACCCATTAACCCATCCCTGCCAAGTGCACCACTAAGCCATGTTCTTAAGTGCTACATCTCCACATTTGGAACACTTCCAAGGGATGAGGACACAGCCACTTCCCTGGGCAGCTTCTTCCAATGCTGAATGACCCTTTTGGTGAAGGTTTTCCTGATAGCCAATCTAAATCTCCCTGGTGCAGCTTACGACCATTTCCTCTCATCCTACTGCTTGTTACCTGTGAGAACAGATCAAACTCCACCTGGCTATGGTCTCCTTTCAGGTAGCTGTAGAGAGTGATGAGGTCCCCCCTGAGCCTCCTTTTCTCCAGGCTAAACAGCTCCAGCTCCCTCAGCACTCCTCACAGACTTGTGCTCCAGATCTTCACCAGCTCCATTGCCCTTCTCTGGACACACTCCAGCACTGTAGTGTCATTCTTGTAGTAAGGGTCCCAAAACTGAATTTGAGATGTGGTCTCACCAGTGCTGAGTACAGGGAGATAATCACTGCCTTGGTGCCACACTATTGCTGGTACAAGATTATATTGGTTCAGAGTTATTCATATGCCAAGTAATTTTATTTTTAGGTTATTTTAAATTGGATTGTCTCAAATACAAATACCCTCTGAAGCCCTTCTCAAGATTTTGTACCTGTCTGTTTGACTGAGTTCAAAAGGAATTTGAATGGCAAATTTACCTCAAATTTAGTGGAACATTGTTCAATACCTGATCTCTCAAGATACTTCCAGGTGAATTGGACTCAGGCAAGCTGATTTTATTATCCATTTTCCTTAAATGAGTTTTTTTTTTTCCTCCTTCCAACCATTCAATATGGGATAACTCTGCAGACCTGATTTTTGTAAATAAAGTGGATGGATATTAATGTCTCCAAGCTCTTTGGTAGAGAAACTGCAAATAAAAAATTGCCATAGCACCCTTTCATGGCCTTTTTTGTGATCCTCCTACTCCTTGGTAATCCCTCGACTCTGCAGAACTTCCTAGTTCTTGTGGTCTAAGGTTTTATGAGTAATTTTTATACTTGCCTTTAGCAAGTTGTTCTACAAACTCTTAATTTATATTTTTAAGCCTAATTTATTTAGTTTTAGAATCTGTGTAAGCTCCCTTGTTTGCACATAACTTCTGCTTCTGGGTAAATGTATTTTACCTTCAGATAAAATCTCTTCTATTTAAGTTTGTCATCTTATTTATCAAATAATTTTTTTCCCCAAGAAATATTCATTTATTTTACACCTCTTAGGTTGATGCTTTTAAGGAGTCCAAAATGTCAGCTTTCTAAAATCAGTGCTCTAGCAGAAGGGAGAGAGTTCAGAAGCCTTTACTGTGGCAAGATTCTGCCTCCAGCTTCAAAGGCAGCCTGAGCCTCTGATACATTGCTACATCCAGTACCACAGCTGCTCAGATCCCATGAAAACCCAGCTCAGCAAAGCTCAATCCCCAGGGAAGGGCCACTGGCAGGATGTTTTCTACATGGCCCATGCAGTGAGGTGGCCTACAGAGAAGGATGGTGCTCCTGCAGGTCCCCACTGCTCCCCAGGTGTAATCTCCTTCCTCCCCTGGCTGTACTGCAGTGCCCGCTGCAGAGAGCAAAACAGTCGTAAAGCCTGAATTTTGTTTTTCTTTCATTTTTACATTATTTGTGTCCTGTTTACCTTTACAATTTTATATACCAAGTGGAATATGAAACATGGTCACAGGACTAGCAAGGATCTGGGCCAGTGACTTCGTTCCCTGTCTCCTAGGTACCACAGTAAACCATAATATTCTTCATAAATTTTTCAACTGGAATTCAGAAAAGGCATCTACAATATTTTCCTCACTGGTTTGTTTCCTGTGAGAGCACCTGATTTCATTAGAAGCTTTTTTCCTATTAGTCTTTGAGAATCTGAAACTCCCAAACAATATGTCCAGTATAATATAAACAAAGACAGGTTTGGCATGAATACTATTAAATGAATACAATTTTTTCCTAATAAGAAAATAAAATAAAGAAATAGCAGTTTATAAAGAAATGAAAGAAAAACCTAGATATGACTCTAAGTAGGGAAGCTCCCCATTTCTGTCAAGGCATGCTCACAGCTGAAAATAAGTTGATCCCGGCTGCTTCAAAGCAGCTTTCCACTACTGAACACCACTAAGGTAACTGATTCACTCCTTTGCAGGAAGGATTTTTCTCTCAGCGCCACACTGGGAACACACACATCCCTGAAGAACTCGTTGTCATGGAGTAAATCATCTCACTCATAGCATCAGTGGCTCCTCCAGGCATTTGTGTTGGGTCTGATTCAGAGCAGGTGTCTGAAGTGCTCCCCTCCAAACCCCATACACAAAGTCCCACCTGCACACAGCGTATGCCAGCTACATCAGGAAAGGTGAGGAGCGTCTCCTGCTGCCCCAGAACTCCTACCACTGCCTCAGCCTGAAGGAATCCACAGGTTGGATTTTCCCTCAGAAGACATACAGGTGGGCTAGAAGGATGTCAAGGCTTGCACATTGCCAAGCTAAGTGCAGGCCAGGGCCTTGGCACTAACACCTGTGTATTCTCCTTAGCTCATGCGTTCTCGCACAAACAAAGCCCTGAAGGTGACCAGCACACTGAATTTCACTTTCTGCTGGAAAGAGGAGCTTATGAATATAAATGTAGTACAAATGCTAGCTTTGTGAGAGAATAACTACAGGATCATTCTTCTGAATAAACCTTCCTTGTAACCTGGAAAAGGGAAGACACCTAGCAGTTATTTTTGTCATTAAGCTAAAAATAGTAATCATAAGAGGATTTCTTGAGAAATCAAGCCATCTGCCCAAATAATGAAATAAATGACAAAGCAACTAATCATTAAATGAGATGCAGCAAATTATATTCTAAGAAAAATATTTTAGAGGGAGTATTGGCAGCACTCCAAACTATAGCTCTTGTACTTTAAGAGGACATTTGGAAAGATCTAATCAAATGCAACCAATTCTAAGCCATCACCTGAGTTATTTGGTGTTTAAAGTTCCCATTGTAAATAGGATTACTTTAACAGCATGGCTTAAATACTGTTAAAAATAGATCCTAAGTATTCTAGGTCATGCCAGAAATATGTAAGAAGTAAGACCAAGGGATTTTAGGTTCATGAAAGGCAGCCTCATTTTCAAAATGGAATACAATTCTAATCCTCTGTTTCTATTAATTTGTTATCATAAATAAATATGATTAAAAGCTTGACATGGTTTGTAATGTAAACACTGATAAAACACAGGTAAGATACCCACCTTTGTCCAGTTCTCAGAATATAAATGGAAAGTTTCTAGGTATAAGTGGAAAACCTCTCTGCAGATTTTCATTTGGCTCTGACTGGATCTAGGGAAACGACTGGATGAAGTCTCACATATATATATATGTATATACATGTATATATATATGTGTATATTTATATCTATATGTATGTATGTGTATATATATAGAGAGAGAGAGAATAGTGTGATTTTCAAAACAGTTTAATGTGATTGCAAAATAGGTAGTGTAGAGTCCTTTTGGTACAATTAAAAAAACCAAAAAACAACCAGTAAATCTATGCTATGCTCAAAAGGTCTATATCTTTTAAAAAACTTTCAAAGCCAGTTTGGTATAATGTGGTAGAGTATGCCTGGAGATGTTAATTTTGTTTCCACTGAAACAGTCTTTAAGATAGAGAACTTGGAACATTCTTCACAGGGCACCATTTTAAGTGGAAAACAGTGGAAAGACAGCTGATTTCAGGCCAAGGTTGGATTTTTCCAAACTCCTGCATGAAAGCATGTCCCAGAGGCCAGCAGCCTTGACAGAGGCGTGCAGCTGCACCACGGCCTCTCCCTGTGCGACGTAACAGGGCTCGGAGCCAAAAAGGGTCACATATGGCTACATCCAGGTGCCAACTTTTTGTCACACGCCCGCTGCTTGCGTCGGGCAGGAGTGGGAGGATGTCCTGTGTCATTTTGCCGGTGCAGTTTGAGGGACTGCGGCTAAAAAAAAGGAGAAGGACGAGGGAGCAAAGTCACCAAGGCTCCAGGTAAGAGCTGTTTTCCCTGCTGTTCTTAGGGCACCGGGACCTGCTCTTCCCCCCGAGATCAGTTTGCAGGGGACAGCTCTGCGCGCGGTGAAGGATGGGGACTCTGGGCAGGTGCGTCCCTCCGCTCTGGCTGCAGGGGACAGGGGTGTCCCAGCCGGGTCCCCTCTCCCGGCGGCAGCGCCAGCCGGAGCTGTTTTGGGGAATGGTGCCGGGACGGGCTGCGGGGACGGGCACGCCGGGGGGGCGGGAACGGTATCCCGGCACGGCACCCGGGCACGGCATCCCGGCACGGCATCCCGGCACGGCATCCCGGCACGGCACCCGGGCACAGCATCCCGGCACGGCACCCGGGCACGGCATCCCGGCACGGCATCCCGGCACGATCCCCGCCGCCCCCCGCAGCCCCCGGCACGGCGGCGGCTCCCGGCGCAGCGCGATCCGAGGGCAGCGAGCTCCGGCGCCGGGTGAGGGCGGCGGCGGCGGGCGGGGGAAGCCGCGGCCGGGCGGGGTTGGCTGCCGGGACTGGATCGGCCCGGCTGCCGGCAGGAAACATCCCACAGGAGCGGCGGGGTGGCTCCTGCGCTCACGGACCGGAGCGTGCCCGGCGACGCGGAGTGCCCAGGTACCGTGCGCGTCCCTCCCGGCCCGGACACTCCGAGCACGCCGGGCCCGCCTCGGCACCGAAGGGAACGGGGAGAAGTTTGGAGCAGAGGGCGGGCGGCCCGGCAGCTCCGGGCCCCGAGCGGTGGAGCTGCTGGGCAGGGTGGTCCCGGGGACGCGGTGTCCCGTGCCCGAGGCGTTCTTCGGGATGGGTCACGGGTGATGTGCCGGTGCCTCCCTGTCCTGGATGCTTCCGGACTGACCAGGTTTAATGCTTCTTAGCGCCAGGTATTAGTTAACCTTTAGGGAAACCCGCTAATCGGCGTCATACATAGGCTGCCTCTCATCGGGAAGGAAACTGAAATACTTTTACTCCGGCAAAAAAAAAAAAAAAAAACAA
>PYHW01010093.1:3479465-3493049 GCA_013186435.1 Turdus rufiventris
TATTTGTAACATAGCCGTTGTGCATGAAGTCCATAATTTGAGTTGCACGGACAAGATAATGAACAACTAACACGCAGTTTGTGGATACAAAAGATATTCCTAGAAAATCAGCTAAAATACATCATTGACTGTCAGCTCTCTGTGTTTGTGAGGAATGTCCTTGTACTGAGATCACGCGCAAGGCAGGAATTTTTTTCCTTTCTGATTGCCACAGAATTTTGGCAGTAAGAGAATTGGTTCTTAATCCGGTTATAAATGATACTTCTCAGCATTTGTTGAAGTTATTTGTGGACTCTGCAGAGCAGGCAAGTGTTTTTAGCAGAGAGAAGTAAGAGTATTAAGAATTCCTGAAGCAATAGATAAAATTGCTGTCCACCTTTGGGAGCATTGTGGTTAAGATTGGTTAATGTGAAAATATATAGGGCATATTGACTTACACAGTATAACTTCATCATCTTCTATATCTAGGAACAAAGAATCTTACTTGAATAATTTGATCAAAACAGAGGCCTTAAAAACAGCTGAAGGAAAGACAATGGCACTTTGTTCACCTTTTCTGACTGAAAAAGTCATGGGGATGAGAATGGTCTGAATTAGAGAGTTTTGTTTTAACTTATAGATTTGTTTTAACTTATAATATTCTCCTTGAAGTTTTGCACTTCAATGCTCGTGACATGATGGTTTTGAAATACTACATTGTGGTTCATAGCCAATACTAACATATACAAGTAAGATAATTTGAAACTGAACTATAAATACCCACATAACTTCCAAAAACACACACTTTACTGTACTACTAGAGTGAAGGTTTAATTCTGTACCTTGGTTTTGTAATACACCCTGTTGGAACAGAGACCGGTGTATTTTTTTTTTTTTCTTAATTAGATGTGTCAGTTGACAGTTACAAATTAAGGCAAAATAGCATAACACATGAGTATGCTATAAAAATATACATGAACTTCAAAATCATGGCAAATTTAAAAAATATTGATGCAAATCATGAAATGCAGAGAGATGGAAAGTCAGTCAGGTCATTAATCTGTCTGAAAGCACAAAACTGTTTCTTCGTGTCCATTCACTGATAATCCTGTTAACAAATAATATTTTCTGTTAGTATACTGATTAGGGTTTTTAATTAGCCTTTCAGAATGTAACTGCTTCCTTCGGTTTCTAAAACCTTGGATGTAAAATATGTGAGGATTTATTTGTATAGTTATCTCCACCAGCTCAAGATCATGTGCTCCCCAAACTCCTGCTGGCCTTTTTGCTGTAATTTCTCCTCCTGGTGAAGATGCCTGAGGACCACACTGGATTCTCTGGGCGTGGGTTCCTCTTGACTGTGTTTGGAGTGAAAGTGAGAGAAATTGGTGTGTTCTCTCCATTTCATGATGTCCCAAGAGCCTTCATGCACTGCAGCATGTCTGTAGAGTGCACCTCATTCTCTCAAAGAGTTTTGTAAGCAGTGGAATAGTTCAGGATTTTGGATTATTTTTTGGCCCCTGTGGCATCCAGACTGGCCACTCAGACCCATGGGATCACCCCCAGCACTGAAAGGGGAGAATTACAAAAGTAAATCCAAGTGATCTTGTCTGGTAGAAGTATTTAGACAGTCAAACATCTGTGTTAGAATAGATTAAGATTCTGGTGTTTGCGTTTTTACAAGGGGATCATCCAGATTTTCATTGCAGCCTAATAGTATGGCTTAGCAGAAATCCTAGAAAGTTAGAAATGGTGATCTGTTTGTGAAAAACTCCCAAATCTGTCTTTCCTCTTGTGAAATAATGTCTTCTGTACTTGATTTAAAAATTCTGGTTTTAGAAGTTTTTCCCATTTAAGATTTATGTTTGTTGTTTCTCCCTTCTGCCCTGACTATATTAATTTCAGCCTGGTTTCCTAAGGAGATGAAGCTGAAACAATAATAATGCTGTCTGACTGATAGCTCCTCTCATTGCCTTGGTGTAATTTTTTTACCCTTGGGGATTAATTTCTGCCGATATAAACAGAAGTGCAGAGATTTCAAAGTGATGAAATCTTACAAACCTCAAGACTTCTGGTGACAGGGAGATGAGGGAGATGTGGTTGATGCCCTCACTGAAGGAAGAGCTGTAGCAAGCATTGAGCTTAAAAGACATCAGAAAATTTGTGAGGGTGCTCCATAGAATGCTGAGCTTTATAGCTTCTGCTTCTCAAAGCTTGGTGATTATATTTTTCAATTTCTTTGCTCTGTGGGAGTGCACAGTTGTGGATGCTTTGATCATGCCTTTTGTTGTCCATAGTCCTCTCAAAATAAGCTCAACAGGTCTGAGATGTTTCTGATAATGAGTTATGAATACAGACACACTCATTCCTCAACTTCATAAGCTGATGTGTTGCTTTCCTTGCCCATAATTTAATGCTTCTTGATAGAGGATTGATAGCCAGTGGTACAGTAATTTTCTTTGGTATCTTGACTCAGTGCAAACACTTGATCACCGTGGTCACAATAAAACCTAGCTTCTTCTACAATCAGTTTCTCTCAATTGCTTACAAGTTTTTGATTAGACTTTAATTTGCTTCCTACTGCCACTGCTGTTTCTGAATGTCCTCTTCTGCTTTCTCTGCACAGCACGATGCTGTAACACTCTCCCCATGTCATGAGAAGGATAATGGAGGAGAATTTGAAAGGTTTTGTGAGTTTATCTAGCAAGACCTTTATGAATACATGTGCTTTTATTGACTTTAAAGTGGTGGTTTTTGTTCTGATTTTTCATTCTCTTACACAACTGAGGAGCTGTGTTTACGGGTAATTGCCCATTTTCTCCCTCCTTGTCTTGCCAACATTAATAGCCTCACAATACTTGTCTGTCTTTTCTCTTTCATTATCTCTCTATAAAATTACTGTGGGTAGGTTTTTTTGAGATGGTTTGGTTGTTTCTTTTGGTTTTTAAAATTGTTAAATTTTTTCTTTAGAAATATTTAATAGTGTATTAAGTTTATTTACTAGCTTTTTTCCTATTGTAGAAATTGTACCAACTGGCCTTTCTCTCTGAATGGACAAATGTATGAATGTACATATATAAATGAAATTAAGGCTCTCACTGGATAATGTTAATTTCTTTGAAAATATTTTTCTGCATTACGTTGCACAAAGCTCTCCTCTACACCTTTTACAGTCATTTATATACATTAAAGCCTTCATTCCCCACTGAAGAAAGGGCACCACCATGCTTGCATAGCAATTACATTTGACTTTATTCTCTCATTTGATATTAGCAAGTGGAAGGACGAGGTGCACAGTGATGTCTTTTTCTCTGGGAACAAGCACAAACACTTGTGTCTTTCCCTGCCTCATCCTCTTGCACTTGGACGGAGCCAAGCATCCTTCCTTGCTGCAAGGACCTGGCCTCCTGGCAGCCCCACACAGCTCTCCCTGTGCTCGGGTAGCTGCCACCCCACACCCTGGGCTGGGTGCCTCCCAGCTGGTGTCAGAGACAACTCCCACAGCAGTTTCTCACCAGTGGTTGCATCGCTCCCAGAAACGTGGGATGCAGCACCATACATAGGTGCTACCCAGTCTGCTTCAGTTCCAATCCATCCAAGGGATGGATCTGAAAACCCTGCCAGTGCAAGTGTTTAACTTGTGCTGTGGTGAAAGATTGGGTAGGGTGTGCAAACTTGTGCCCTTACCTTGGCAGGGCAGAGAAGGGCAGTGACATCCTGCAGAGAGGGAGTGTGGTATCTGCCCAGAGACCAGGGTGTGGGCTGGGGGCAGGAGTCCTTCACATGGTTTAGCTGTGGCTGAGGCAGCTCGTGTGATGCAGCCAAAAAAGCCACTGTCAGCAAAGGGAGGTGATGATTTTACCAGGGACAGGTTTACACTGTACGTGGGGAATCAGACCCTGGGCAACCTTTGGCTGTGGAGCTCTGGCCGGATGCACCCAGGCTGAAGCATTTGACAGGAGGATGTCAGCTGGCTTCCCAGAGCACGAAAAGCACTGAATACACACAGCAGAAGTTTTCTACATGACTTTGCTTTGGTATGTGGCACCCATCTTTCTGTGCTGAACCCAGAGGTCAGGGCAGTTTCTGTGCTGGGTTGTGCTGCAAGGATGCAGCTCTGAATTAAAAATCTTCCATTTTCTGTGTCCCTAGGAAGATCTTTTTGCTTCTTCTTCTTTTAATCTACAGATTAAGCAGTATTAACTGCATGCATAATAATAGAAAAGCTATCTCTGTTGTCTTTCCCCACCCTGTCCACATATTCCATCCAGCAGAGGAAGGTGAACTGGATTTACAGTACACAGTGATGTTTATGCCTGCAGTTCTGAACACCTGCTGAGGCAGAACAGAAGGAATAATTTATACTGTTTTCCAGCCCCTATGGACAAATGGGTAGCCTTTTATTTTAGCCTTTTTCAATTACCTTTGCAACCAATTCACAACATTCTGTTGGAAATCCAGAACTTTGTCCAAAACCTGGAACTGTGATTAATAATGCAGCTTTGGAGTTGTTGAAATGCCCTTGGAAGATGTGCACCATTCAACACCACAGAGCTAGGTGTTCTGTCTGTATAAAGTACTGCCCTTTGCTCAGGCTCAATATCTCTTTTAAGTTTTGTTTTACTTACTTTGAAATCTTGTGTCATTTGTATCCTTTAACTGAGCACCTGACCCATCGATATTTTATATCTTCTTCATTACAAGGTACCTTGGTCTTGCTCAGACAGATGCAGAAGCATTGGCAGCTCTTAAATATTTTATACTAACTGATGAAAGTGCTCTGTGGTATTTCACTGAGTGATGACAAAGAGATTGTCATTGGGATGATTCTTTACCCTTCCCTACCTCATCAAAAATAGCTTTAGTTCATGGGCAATACAAGGTATGCTTTGCTCATAAGCAATTTCTACCTAAAAAGGTGGATTTTATAGTCCTCAATTAGGGGAGTTTCCATTAAATAGAGTTGCTAAGATTTGTCGTGGAAGTATATACATGGAGACCTTTGTATGTCTTTTCCATCTATTGTGGATGAGGTTTGGTTGGGTAAGAGGGCTAAAGGAAGCAGAAGATGGGAAGATGATGTCTAGAAATTCTGTCTCTAAGTGGACAAGCAGTTCTGAAAATAGTGTTTTAACTAGAATTTCCCCCATAGTATCAAGTAGAAGGATATGGTTTGCCTGAAGTGTACGTATTTCTCAGGGCTTAGCCAGTTGTGAATAGCATTGTTTGCTTTGGCAGATGACACAAAAAGGTGTTAAGCACTTCATCTTGATTTACATCACAATACAGTGGGAGTGCTGAAGTTTTTCTGCTATTTGTATGAATAGAAATTGTGAGGACTGGCTTTATAAACTGCTCTGAAAAATGGGAAAGCCACCCTGGAATGGAGGAGCAGGGTAGAGGTATACAATTCTGATGACACTTCTTCCTGAGAATGGATGGGGTGCTCCTACAGAGACAACTTGTAGACACTGATTTAGTGTAACCTTAGCTGTAGCAGAGCTGGGCTTGGACACAGGATTGTGGTTCCCTGGACACAGGGAATCAGATGAGGCTGTGGAGTGTGTCAGTGTAGTTCACCTTTCCTGTTTCCTTGCAAAACAGGATGCACTCTCCTCCAGGGATGGAACCATTTTCTAGAGTATCAAAAGCATGATGGTCATGGCTGTGCCAGTTGCTCCATGAGGAAAGGTTAAGGAATGGGCTGGCTCAGGCTGGAAGGAGAGGCTCTGGAGGTGCTGACAGCAGCCCCTGGTACCATGGTGGGGAGGTGGTCAAAAAGCAAGAGCCAAAGACATGGGGCATCAGCTGGACCAAGCCAGATGGTGCACAAGGAAAAGAATCCCAGGAGGCAGAGCTATGGGCTGCCCACAGTGGCTGTGGGCAGTTCCAGTCCCAGGGGAGCACAGCCGTGATCAGCCTCATCTGACCTTGGAGCTGGGCTGGAGCAGGGAATCCTGAGTCCTGTGCTGCCTGAGTTGTCCTGTGACTCTGTCATTCCAGCTCAAAGCTGAGCCTCTGAAAAGTTGCTGTGAAGCCTTCATTAACCATCTATGCATGCAAAACATAACAGGGAAGAGGAACCTTATTTAATAGACTGAAAAGAAGGACAGTACCTTTAGTAAGAAATAACAAACAGATGCTAACAACAGCATAGTGGTTTGCAGTCCCTGCCTAAAAATTTCTTGCTAATACAGTCTGCCTTAGGTATGGTTAAATTCAGTGTTGTAAAACAATTTCTAAGTGTACTGCATGTGATCTGTTTCAGGCTTCAAGTCTAATTCAGTCTGCTGTAGCTTTTGTTCACTTACGAAAAGCTTTCTTCAAGGCACAATACAGTATAATAAAAATGCGGGGAGTTCTGTAAACATGTTTTGCTAAAGCTTTAATGTGATAGTTATGTTCTGTGTTCAGAAATGAAACATTAACCCTACTGCTTTCTTGGAAGTAGGCATCATCTGCAGTGGTATGACTTTGATGTTTTAAAAAAAGGTCCCTAAGTGAGGATGGGGTTCTTCTAATGTGTCTCACTTGTTTTTCTTCTTGGAAAGGTCAGGTATTAGAAACTCTGTTGTTACCACCTTTCTGATATTTTCTCTAAATTTCTTCTCAGATGAGCTGGATTGCAGTGAAACCTCTTGGTAACAAAACCTCCAGAGAAGACAGCCACTGACTAGTCTATTATTAAGACTGTGAGTTGCTTCTGTTTAACAAAAACAAACAAACAAACAAAAAAAACAAACAAACAAACAAAAAACCCCCACCAAACAACTAAAGAACCATGCCAAAAATAAACTACAAGCAATTGCTTCTGCAATAGATAGTTTCATTTAAGCAAACATTAAGCAAAAAGCTCCTCTCCATGTTGTCAAAGCTGTTTCATAAGCAGTGATTGAACATGTATTCCCTGAGTAACATAAAAGAGTTGGCATTAACAAGCCAGTGGTGCTTTCAACCGCTTCCCTTCTCTTCCCCATCATTACTCAGAAACTGTCACTAGAAGTGCTTGCTGTTTACCTCAGAAAGCTTAAAAAAGCTGAAAAAGATGAGTGTGTGAGGGTTGGAGGAATATTTGTTTTCTTTTCCCTTGAACTTGCATTTGTTTGCTGGAATAGCTAGAATTGTGGAAGGAATTCAATTGAATAAAAATAATTCTCAGCCAATTTCTAATGGAAACAACCTATTATTGATGTGATTGGAAGGTCTCCACTTGAACATAGAAGGTGTTTATCATACTGCATGATGCTTTTGGGAAAAAGCATCACTGAAAAGGCAATGATGGCTTTTTCTGTTCTGAACTGGTAGTTTTATTATTTACAGTTTGAAAAGAGAGTACATGCTGTCCACGCACTTCCTTTTATCCATGAGTAACTCACTTTTATATTCCTTCTTCCCTTCTGGATTCTCATTAGTTACAGGTAGCTGGAAGTAACACTCCAAAGTAAAACAGGATAAATTGGATGGTGTGTTTCTCAAACAGATTTCCCAAGAGACTCAGTGTTTTCTGTTCCAGCAAGTTTTAAAGCTTAAAAAAATAAATATTAAGATTATTTTGATACTAATATTATCATACTAATACATTTAGCTTTACTGAGTATTAAAATAATTCCAAATGGACACCTACTTGCTGTAATCCCATTTAAGGAGAGACAATTTCTTGGTCTGAGTCAACTATAATAATTCACACATCTTAGCATGGAAATTGAATGTTGTTACAGAAACTTAGCTGTCTTGAAGGGATGTAATGAGACATTCAGCTTTATATTCATTGTGTTAATTAAGTGACTGGTTAACAATCCAGCCTTTGAAGAGAGTTAAATTTTGTTGTATAAAGGGAGAAAGAAGAAAGCTGGAAGCCTCTTTAGTAGCAGTTGGTGGTCTACAGAACATAGAAGAAAGCTGAACAAATTTATATAACTGATCAATTTTTGATCCTCATGGAGTGATATCTGCCTCATGATTCTGGAAACCAAAAAGTCAATTAAAACTTTGCACCCTAATGATTTTAAAAGCTGCTTGTTCTTTAGATTTTTGTAAAACCTAGAACTTGAAGTTCTATTGCTTAAAGTTAAATAAATGCTCTGGAAGAACTGGAAGATGAGATTTAGAGATGCGCCTTTTTTTTTAAAAAATGAAGCTTTTTATGGCTTAATGGCTTGATTTAGTCTTTACTATAAATATTTTAATGATGCGTTTTTTCTAGGCATATATTTTGAGAGGGAATGGGTTTTGGGGTTTTTTTTGGTTTTTTGGGTTTTTTTTAATCTGTATCTTGGCCTCATTTCTGTACCTTTTCAGAATCTGGGAAAAAGCATGTAAGATTAGAGGTAAATCAAAGCAAAATTTAAAAAGGACAATTTTAATTTGAATGGCTCAGTACCTCCCCACCCCGACTCTCACCTCCCCTCCCAGTGCTGTTCCAAAGCCACCAAAAAGCTGGGATGTCCAGCCAAGGCCTTTCTGAATGGGTGCCTTTCAATGCAGGACTGAGTGCATTTGTTGCTGCTCTATTCCTGGATGAGAACTGGAGAGCAGAGATAACAACCGCAGTGCTGTCTCCGGGGCAAAGGATGTCTCCCATAATCCCAGATTCCTTGCTCAGACTTTCCAGCAGTTTTTCATGGAAGAAGAGAAGCGAGGCTGACAGCCCAAGCTGCCATCTGACTGGAGTCACATTTGATGTAGGGATGGCAGCAGATCCCTTGGCTGTGTCTGTGACAGGGGAGGTGGTCCAGCCTTCAGGCTTGGAAAAGCAGGAGCCCCTCAAAGGTGAGATGTAATTACCACTTGAAGTTAGGCTGCTCCCAAAGTGGGGATATTTGTTCAGATGTCTTACCAGGAGCTGGCAGGAGGATCTGGCTTCACTCCTCCTGTGCCAGTCTGAGCTGCTCCAGCAAGGCAGCAGGCCCAGTCTATTTATACAACTGAACAAAAGAGGTGCAGGATAAGACCTCGTTCTGACTTTGGGGCAAAGGCCTGGACAGCAGAACACATAGAGACATGTTCTTTTGTTGGAATGTGTCTTTTTAAGGCTCCATCTCCTAAGAGAGAGTGTAGCATTCAAAAGCATGAGGATAGATGGCTCATCACTAAATGGGATGTGATGAGGGGGAAGATGCTCAGCCTCAGGCAGCGTGGGAGCTAAAAACAGCTCAGTGGTGTTGTGAGCTGTGTCTGCACAGTGCCAGCACAGCCAGTGCTGAACCTGGGACAGGCTGGAGATGTTCTGGAAATGTTCAGAGGAGCAAAATCCTTGTGGGGAAAAGCCTTGAAACTGAGGAAGGAATATTATGGCATGTTCGTGTCTGGTATCAGTATGGGAGTTTCAAAGATTGCTAAGAAAATAAGCATATGGACTGTATAGAAGTCATATAAGCTTATTTTGGGTGACGAATAGACACGATGCTGTTCTCCTTTTCCCATGTCTTCAGAAAGTATCTTGGCAAGTTTTCTGTAGATTTGTGTCTCTGAATTTGGAGGGGGAGGATGAAGAAGGCAGGGAAGCTGAGGTGAGGAGGAAGAGAAGCTGAGAAGGGAGCGCTACTGGGATATGACGGTTTAGCACCAGTTTGTTTGCAAGTGGAAGATGCAGAGGAGCTGCAGTGATGTGCTATATTGTTAATTATGTTTCAGTGTAGCTCTGGAGTTGTAGATCCTAGAGATGCCAATCTGAGCAAATATGGCGTTCAGAATTTGCTGGTGAGCTGTAACATCTGAAGTGATACTTCTCTAGATAAAAATAGAGCTTAACTGTGCTAAGCATCAACAAACATTTATTACAACTCCAATTTGAATGTTTAAACTGTGAACAAAATACTAGGAAGCATTATCTAATAATTCTGTGGCATCTGCTTTCTGGAGGAAATTGTGCCCTCACTTTGTAAATTATAGGAACAAAAAAAAGTTTGTTTTTTTTTTCCTCAGGTCATGTGGCACTTGGTAATAAGTCACTGTTAAACAGCTTATGAACTGTCTGTGCTTCTCATCTTGGGTGTTGAGTTTATAGGATGTTTACTTGGAAGCCACCAGTGGGAGAGAGGGGCAGAGCTGAGGTGACAGAGCAGGGACAGCTCATGTAACAAGGTCTGTGGCACATGCAAAGGGATTGAGAACCCCTGTCTGTACACAATGAGCATCAGTGTTACTGAGCAGAGCAGTGAGATAAAAGGTCAGGATGGTTTTGTTTTGTAACCAAAAGGGCAGGATGTCTATTGAGGAGAATGGTGGCTGACTAAATTAATGTACTTTGGCAGCAGCAGCTGTACCCAGGTATTGTCTCAGCTTTTTGGGGCTGTGGCATGGTATTCAAATGCAGGTTACATTTCTTCTTCAAGATAGAGGATACTTTAAAGGCCATTTTAAACCTTGGGCACCTCAATCCTCCACTAAAAAATGAATGGATTCTATAAAAATAACAAGGCTGGAATCTTTCCTTTGGTCATAAATTTCCCATAGGAAAACTGATATGTATTCAACAATTTAATGCTGAGGTCGGTAGTGATGCTTGGGTTTAATAGGGTTTATTATATTAAAGTGTCTTCATTTTTTGGATGAATAAAATGGTTCTGGTGATTTTGCACCACATAAGCAACACTACTGTGGTCTGGTAAAGCCTGTCTTATCTTTGTCTCCACAATTCAGGAAGAGCTGGGATGTTACAGTGTACTGGTGGAACTGTACTGGTAATTGAACACAAATATCTGTAGGAAAGGTCATCTTATTTATCAGATACATATGTCCTTTTCCCTTCTACCAGCTTGCTGTTTTAATGGCTCTGGGGTAGCGCAGATTTGTGACTAATCCTTGCTTTGAATCAGCAGTGCCTACTGAGATAATGCAGGAATTGTTCAGAGCTTTAGAGGGACGGATGGCTCAGAATTTAAAAACAAACAAGGATATGAACATCGCTGGTTTGGCCTCACATCTCCGCTTGGCTTGGTGGATTTGTGGCCATTTGAGGCCACAATTTCTGCTCACTGTCAGCCTTTACTTTAGCCTGATGATGAGCTACATCTTGCCATCAGAGCTGTTTTGTGCCCCAGTTTGGGCTGTGGCGCCTGAAAGATCCCCTCCACTGTGTGGTTCGGTGACATGGATGGTTGTGGGGCATTCTGCATTGCAAGTGTTCTTCTGTAGATGGAGGCCATCCTTCCTTTGGGGATCTTTGAGACAGGAGCAGGTTTTCTTATAAATTTCCAGCTTGTCCCTGCTAAAATGGGAAAACATTACCTCCTGAGCTGTGAGATGAAACCTTCAAAGCACAGAACAGACAACAGTGTCACCAGGGAAGCTTCTTGAAAGACTGAGCAGCTCATGTCTTCTAGTGAGGCAGATGAGTGATGTGGCCTAGATTTAGCTGTGCCTACCATGTGATAATAGAAATTCATTGTGAAATGTTTATGATCCCAGAAACATGTACTGACAAGCTGCACAAAGCAAGGGTGCCACTGCACAGGCCGCGCAATGTTCTTTCACTCAATTTGTTTTTCCCTATAGCTCCTGACTCCAGGTCCATTCAACTATTTCAGGTCACTTTGTAAGCAATCTGAAACCACACTCTACTAAATACAGCTTTCCTGGATATGTAGGGTCAGCACATTTTCTTGTTGCATGAAATCTCAGAAAGGCTATTAGTAAATCCTGACTTTGATTTTTCTTTTTATAGTCGTTTACAATTTCAGATAAAATTGTCACTTCCACTGGTGAAGGACTTAGTGTGAACTTGCAGCTCACTCTCTTTTGACTAGGTTATTTCATGTGTGCCAGTTTGTGGTATCTCATATCTGGTTTTCAGCTTCCAGCTCTGTAGGTCAAAGATGAAAATTTCAGGAGAGTAGTTTATTTGTAGAAGTTGCTTCCTTTTTCTTCATGTAGATACCATTTTCATATAAATATTGAGTATTTTGACAATCAGCTCCCAGATGTGATCCAAGCGCACGTCTCTAAAGAGTCAAGTATTAGCTCATGAAACTCAGTGGCCATGAAAACTGAGAGGATGGTGTAGGACTGGTTAACTGATAGATCCTAAGAGCATGTGGTAGGAAGATTGTTAGGCACAAACCGCTGATTGATGGTGTTTGGGGCAGAGCAGCTTTTGTGCTACTAACAGACATGATAGTTCTGATAAATACCTGGTGTCTCCTCTCCTTCATGCTGCCCTGAGGATTATTTGAAGAAGCAAAACATTACTAAGGACAAAGAGAGAAAACTCAGAGCATTTTATGATAATTTGACTATAGAACCTAGACATCCTTCAGTGGGAATGGACATGCTTGAATTTCTATGCATGAATATTTTTATGATATTGAATAAAACTCTGAAAGGAACTTGCTGAATGCAGGGAAGCTTGCGGCCATATGCCGCGTGTCTCTTTCTTTCTGTGAGATGAATCCTGCCCTATTTCTCTTTCCAAGGGATTTTATGCATTTGTTTGGAAGCAGTGTGTCCTTAGAAGAACTGTTTAACAGCTCTTGGAAAAACAGTTTCCTGCCTCACAGGGTATTTTAGCCAGCTTAGACCCATAACGTATCAAAACCTGAGGAATGGACCACTCAGGACTTGAAGGATAGAGTTTTATGTTGGTACCTCTCTGCCTTGTGGAAGTTGAAGGTAAATTAAGGTGAATCTGGCTTCCAATATATATCAGAATATCTGTCACAAATCATGCCTGGCTACTGTAGCCTCTCAGATGGATCTCTGCAGCTCAGTGGTACACTGGCCCTGCAGTTTGATTTTTATTTTTTTTTTGTATGTGTACTCCATACCAAGGGCAAATAAAAAACCTATAGATCTGCCTGCTTGTCGCTGTAAAGCTGCATGGTTAATTTGATGTGTGGCCTGACCTTATGCTTATATAGAGCATTGATATGTGAACTATTCAGAATAAGCCTAAGTGCATTCATCCTTTTCCTCAGTATAGGTGAAGGGAAGAATTCACTCCTGGAATGAACAGAGGGAACGTTGTTGCTGTGCATACCTGACAGAGACACAGACTAGGAAAAATACCTGGTGAATTAATATCAGAATTATGTTACTCCCAGGCTGCTAAAAGCCGCACAGGTCTCGCATCGTTTCAGTGGTGTACATACACAGAGAGAGGAGCAAGAACACCACCACATTGCCTGAGGTTTGGTGTCACAGCACACTGAGTCTGGAGGTGACCTTCAGTTCTCATCCACGTGATACCCCGTGTGCCAAGGCTTTTTTCCATTGTTTTATTTCAGGTTTGATCTCTGCGACACCAGACGTGGAATATCACATGGTCAGTCACAGCCTGTTAGGGCAAAAGAAGAATGGGCAAATGCAGTTACGGAGCCTGTCTGATGGATACCCTTGTGCTGACAGACACAGGTGCTCTCGTGCAGGACACTGCCTGGGGACAAGGCAGGAGAAGGTGCAGTGAAAATGTGACCTGAAATTAGAGAGGGCAGCAGTGTTTGAAGACATTTCTCTTGAGGCTTTTCATCCAAGCTTCAGGCTTATCATTCTGCCATTAATTTCAGTTATTCATCTTACTGTTGTTATTTGCTACATGCAGATATAAATACCATGTTTTTGTGACAATATAGAATTGCATTCCCCTACCGACAGCAGCAAGGAATCTTG
>PYHW01010093.1:3493099-3524785 GCA_013186435.1 Turdus rufiventris
GGGGGGGCTAAAACGTGCAGTCCTAACCTTCACAGAACCCCCTGGACTCCAGCTGTGTCTGGCCTGCACAATGCAAGAATAAACACTGAAGAAAGCCCTTTTCCACTTCTGCTGCCCCTCTGCATCTCTTTAGGGATCAGATATGATTCACTGTCTTCCCTGGGACCACCTTCCCCTCACATCCAAATGACATTCAGCCCTTGGACAACCCTGGTGTGAGAGCAGATTGCTTTAGTTAAACATTGGCAAGTGACCACATCCTGCAGCTGGGGGTCTGTCTGGGCTTCTGACCCCTTTTCCTTCTTGTCAGAGGTTTTAAAGAGGGATTTAGTTTTGGAACTGCTGACTTCAGCTCTCACATCTATGCTGATGGCTTTATTAATGGCAGAGACATCACATAAACTGTCATCTCCTGCTCTTGACTGCCCAATGTCACAGTTGTCTCTGGAGACGTCTCTGTAGACAGAAGAGCAGGTTGATTCTTTGGGGCATTTGACTTTTAAATTTCCTTATCATCACCTTGCTTTTAAGGGCACTGTTACAGGGTTTGGTTACTTGTGTTGGTGCCCTTTCAGAAGGACACCCTGCAGCACTGCAGGGCTGCCTCTGCAGCCACCAGCCCAGAGTTGCTGGGCTTCCAGGGTGATCAGCATGGAAAAAACTGTGTGATCATCTCTTTGTGCACCATGAAACTTTCCATTTTACCATTCAAGCAGAGTTTAGCCCAAGTGGAGGGGTAACACAATTTCAATAGGAAGATAAAATTGATAATCTTAGATTCTTTTCTGATTGAGCTCTTTCGGTCTTTAGAGTGCCTTTTCATTGTCTAATGCTTCTTTGAAATAAAGAAAAGAAAAAAAAAAACCTAAACTGAATGAACAGTTAAGAAGATCCTTTCCCATTTCCATCAGAAAGCTGATGTCTTATTAGCACAGAATACCCTTGTAATTTTCCAATTTCAGATTCTGCTTTCTATCACTCCAAAATCAGCAGACACAGTAGAGAGTATTCTCTCCCTCTTGCCATAGGAGGGAATAATCCTTCCCCTCTGCAGGAGATTGTTGTGGGGCTAGTTGGAGGTTATCTCACATACCAGCTTCTGGAAGTTGAAATCAAAACTGAAAATATTTTTTGTAGTCTTCTCTTTGTTAGAAACTAGATGTTCTGCCTTGTGACAGAAAGGAATGGGTTTTACTTAAACCAGTATTTAAGAATGACTTGGACTTCTTTTTGGTATGGAAAGGAAGTTTTTCTTTTGCTTAGAACTGACATAATGGAGATTTCTTTTGGGGAGTTTGTTTTTGTTCCTGTACTTTTGTCCAGAGCAGTTGGGAGCAGTTGAGGGGGTTGTTATCAAATGGGTATCTAGCGTGTTGCTGAGAGAGGTCAAAAATAAGGGAAAACACTATGAACACATGAAGGTGCTTCCCACTGTAAAGTCTCCATGTGTCCTGTGCTTGGCAGCTCATGGGTTACTTGAGTGAAACATAGTATTTTTGTGTTTAATAGCTTTTGATGGATTTTGCTTCCATCAGGTTTTTTATGACATCCTCAACATTCTCTATTACCTCCTGAACCTCTCACTCAGGTCTTTATATTGAACAGTTTTCAAATCCAGGGTAGATTTGCCACAGACATCCGGAAATTGCTCCTTGAAGCCACCTTCATGACATCCAGCAGATTCTGTCTTGGAAACAATTGATATTTGTTGCTTCTTAATTCTGTGAATATTTGAAATACTAAGCAAACCATAAACCTGTGGAGGTGTGTGAATTTGCAGAGTGTTGGTTTCTGACATTTATTGCTCATTCTTGAATGTTTAGAACAAACTTAGAGTATTAAATGCCTATCAATAAATATTAATAACACTATGTATGGAAAATTTGGGGGTTTTTTTGCTGCATCTGTGAAATTTCTTTTGAAAGTAGTAGGATGTCCTTATGCAAGTTGCTGGTAGAGGAAAGAACTGCAACTGTAAGCAGATTTGGCTTAAGCATAAGATAACCTAACAAGTAGAGATAGATTTTTTTTAACCTTGTTAAGAGGACTCATGAAATGTCTTTTTTTTTACATATTTCACTGCAGAAGATGCTTATGCCATACGTTGTTTAGCTTAACAGTTGCAACAATGGGTTTGGAAATTTAATTGACCTCCAATATCTGTTCAGATGTAGATCCCACCTCTCTCTGTGTATGGGAATGGTAAAAATGTGCAAATTCTTAAGCTCCATCCATTTTTGAAAGATAAACTCCTCAAATATGGGTTTACAATGTAGAAATCATGCCTGCCAATATCCTTCATGTTCAGCAGAGGCTGTTTGAGGAGGATTAAGTCATTGTGCACCCTCTCAGGTTTCAAAGATGCCTCACAGAAGGCAGAATTACTTGCTGCTAGTTCAAACCTGTACAAAATCCCCCTCTTTGACCCTTGTCCTGCATTTGAGATCCTGGAAATGTTCCCACTGACGTAAGCAGGAGTTGGGTAAAGTATTCAATCCACCTTAACATCACATCCTTATTTCTTCAACATTTTTTTACTTCAAAGCCTCCAGAGACTGGGTACCATGCTGAAGTAGGGAACCAGCACTCCGGATCAATACAATTACACAGTGCACAATCTAAATTGGTGCCATATTTGTGTATTTCAGAAGAAAAAGCAAGTTTGCCTCTTCCAGCCTATAAGATGCTGCAATTGCAGTAACGGAAACAGGAAGCATAAAGGAGAAGGGTTTGTGTGTAGGCTGAATTTTGGTCCCTTCCCTGCAATGGCTGAGTTCAGCCAGCAATCCTGTGCCTCTCAACAACTGGCATTAAATGTCTTAGCAGAGGTCAGCACTTAGGAGGCTGCTCCTAATACAGATGGAAATTCAACTGAAGGCAGAACGAGGCAATGGTTACCATGATTTCTCTCTTAAGAGACTGTCACAGATGAGTGGTTTAGGTCACTTAAGGAATTGCTGCCAAAGGTAATAGCAACAGCAGGTTTAATCTGAGTTTGGGAAGGCGCATCTTGATAAAATTCAGTGGCAAGATGCATTCTATGACTGGCTACACAGACAAAGCTTGTGTTTTGCTACAGAGCAAACTTGGATTATAATCAAATTTTAAATTATTTACAGTGAGAACAAGGATGAAAAAGGGTAGAGATCTAAAATGTAAGGGAGATGATCCCAATGAGTCATGGGGCTCTAAGAGGAACCCCTTGCTTTCTAAATTCCTATTGGAGTGTTGGTGCAGCTGAGTCCAGTCTTAGTCCCTGGCTTGGTCAGTGGTTTATTTCTAAAGGATTGCATAGGAAAATACAAGGAGTAGGGCAGAGCATCTGTCTCCAAAGGTTTTTGAGCCTTTTTAAGCAATTTCAGGCCATGCTGCCAGCAGCAAGGAGGTGAATTTGTGCCTTTCTTCCACACTGCTTCAGAGGGATGTTGGGTTGTGATGTTTTCAAGTGAAAATTCAGTAAAGCACATTAACCTCATTAATCACAGTGTGAAGAAAAACCCTGTCAGAGAACCCAGGCTTTATCTCTGCCTTTTGGTTTTTAAGGCACTGAAAGGAGGAGAAAAAAAGACATCAGATGTGTCTGAGTGATAGCATTGAGACTCAGAAATTGTAACTGGACTAAGGGTTTTCAAAAATCTTTACCATAAGTGCCAGGAATAGAAGTCTCAGTCTGAAAGGGGAACTTGAAAGACAGACTGTCTGATTTGTTTTGCCAGAAAGGTCTACTGTTCTGATCCTGTTTTCTCTTTATGGATCAAATTTTTATCAAGTTGTTTTTATTTCACTACTAGCTTACACAAGTGCAAAAGGAAAATATATTATTAAATCTAGTGGGTTTCTGTTTGTACTTGTATACATAGTTTTTTAGAAAGCTATTTATTAGTTATTGCTACTGCACAGCATCAAGAGATAAAAAAGATTCCCAGTGTAAATGTGCCTACACAGATTTTATTTGTAAGGGCGCAGTAAAAATGGACATCAGCCTGACAGGCACATGCCATGTTCATTATCTGGAATTTGGTATTTGAAGTTTCCTAGGTTTGAATTGCAACCTAAAACATAAGTTCATACACATAAGGATATCAGCCTTATCAGAAAGCATCATTTTAGCATATATTTCAAAACTTGCAGTAGTGACAGCTGCTAGAGCACTGATGAATCTGCTGCATAGAGGTGAATTTTTCCTGTCAGCAAAAGCATATGTAGACCTGATAGAGGAGGTAATGAAAATATTCATGGCAGTTTTGACCCTCACTGCCATTGTTTGTGCTGACTCTTCATTTATAAATGGATACGGGAAACAAATGAATCATCTTTTTGTGGTGGCAAGTATAAAGTTCAGCTTCCAGGCTGCAGTGCATAGTTAATTAGTTATTTACAACAATGTTCTTTCAGAGTGAGGGTAGACTGCATTTGTGTGTTTCACTGCATGGATTACGTTGTTGTCTTTAAACCAGGAATTTGAGAAGGGCAAGTTTTGAGTACTGTTTTACAGGCTGATCAAGCACAGGAAGCCACAAGACCTTTCTCAAATCCTGCAACAACTCTCTTGCAGTTGCCTGATATTCCCTTGCCACTTACAAAAGACATTGGACATAGCTGAAGTATGGTTTCTGATCCCAGTCAAATTAACAGAATCAACTGATCTCTTCTCTCATTAAATATGTGCAGATTGAAAGCCATAATTGGGCCCTGCCACAGATTAAAACCATTGTTATGGACGTCTTTATTTTGGAGCTTTATATTTCTGTTGTTGGAATCTGTTGCCCTGTTGAGCAATAATCCCATTTACTGTGAGACACACATCAGAACCACAGCTGAATAAATGCGACTTCCACACTATGAAAGCAGATTTAAAGCCGGACTTCCTCATAATAACAAGACTTCATGACAGCTAGTGCTGACTTGTAGCACATCACAGACCGTGTAAATACCCAGTACAGCTGCTGAGAGTTATTTGCATAACATATTGAGGGCAGAGAACAACTCCCATTAATTTTACATATCATCAATTCCCTTTATTTTTGTAGTTTCAAAGCAACATGCCTTACTTTTCTCCTGAAACACACCTGTAGGTAGAGGCCAATATTATACCAAAATGGGAGACAACTGGATTTTTTTACCTACCTGAGCTAAACAAGTGCAATTTGACATTTCAGTTGGATGCATGCACATGCAAAGTGACATATATATATATTTATATATAAATATATATAATAACCACCCAGTTACTGCATTTTCTATCAGAAAAATCCTGATAGCACTCTTCTTGACCAGCAATAGTCACATCTTTTTTCTAAGTAAGCAGCCATTTGATGAGTTAAGCTGTTGGTTCTGGATATAACCAGAACTCTAGAAATGAGTTTTGCAAGCATTTTCCTAATTAGTTTTTGTGTACAGTGTAGACATGAGCTGAAACAACCTGTGGCAGCAATTCCTGTGCACATAATCTGTTGTGGTTGCTCAGCAGTGAGGAGGAGCCTGTTCTAGTGACTTCTGTGAGCCTATGAAAGAATGTCCCATTATCCCCATGGACTCATGGAGTGTCTACTGCTGCTGTTTTTCCACACATCTCTGGGATGCTGAAAGAATTTCTGTGCAGATTTGTTACCCGTTTTATGGCACTTGGATATCCAACTTCTGTCAGTCAATGAGTCAATGGTATTTGAAGATTCAGTGGCTCCCCTGTTCTGAAATCATATTCTGTAAAGTCAGAATAGATGATTATAGTTCTGAATTACTTGAAAAAGTGAATGTATAGAAAATGGAAAATAACAAGGATGGAAGCCGTCTGAAAGGAAAATTAAGAAGCAGAGTTTCAAATAATGAAAGTATCAACAACTTTAGATAGAATTAAATAGGAAATAACAAGGCTATGTTGGAAATAATGCTGAAGCTGTTGAACTTTGTGCATGAAGTATTTTCTGGGATTATTTTCCCTTCCTGGGATAAGAGAAGGCAGCAGACTGTTGAAAGAGGCAGAGGAGCAGCCGCAGCACAGAGAACCCAAAGGCTGCTGAGGTGGAACAGAGCTGAAATAAAAACCAACCTGCCAAAAACCACAGATGTAGTTTAACAACTACATCTGCACTTTGGCTGCTGGATGTGTCTGGAGGGCTGGTGGCAGAATGCACTTCAGAAACCCACAGTGCCAAGCTTGGGTGCAAACATCACTTCTTTAAACGTATTTTTCTTCTTATATCCCCATGAAGGAATACAACTCTAATCAATGATATTGAATTGCAGATTTGGAAAGCAGAAAGGGAGAAAGAAGTTGATGACATTCCTGGGGTTTTTTAACATTTGAGGGAAATCTGTTGCACTGGTGGGGGCCACTACAGTAGACTTATTTCTATTTTTTTTAGCAACCAGATCATTACCATATTCTCGGAAGCCACAGTTTCATGCTCTGGAGGAAAAATACAAGTATCATTTACATGCCAGCTGTACTACAATGTTTGTCACTCTTCTCAATACAGAACCATTACCCTTTTTTATTTTCTGTCACTTTTATAAACTGATACAGAATAGGATTTTATGGAGGGAGAGTCAGATGAAAAGGTGGTTTTACCTTAATTTTTGTTATAAGAGAGCATCTTCTTAGTTTTAGCAAGCAATCTCCATCTGCAGTTTTCCTCCATTTGCAGGAGGCTGTTTCTTTAAAAAGATGTTTTCAAGATTGATTGGTATCAGGTGTTCACTGCCATGTGCTGCAGGTGTTACCATGGTGACCACTCCACTCCTTTAGGTAGGATGTCAGCAGCTATAATTGTGCTTTAAAAATCCTGTGCACAGTATGATAACCTGCACGGAAATAAGCTGCAGCCTTGCTCAGACATAGGTCTGTCTCTGAATTTGCTGATTTGTGATTGCAAGCCACAGAAGATTTTATGCTGATGTTTAGGGGAGATTTTCCTCTCTCCTTTTCCATATGACAAACAGGCACAATAGGCTCTACAATAAAATGGGAAAGATTAAATTCTTTTAGCCACACTTCCTCCCCAGCCCCATTTGAGTCTGTGGCTCTTTCTGGTCTCAGGCCAGGAGATAAAGCTGGTTGGAGCTCTGCTGTGTCTGTGTGGCTCTGTTTGTATCTGCCTTCTGCTAGGGCACGTGAAAAAAGGTGTTTTACTGACACACTGGCGTCTGTGTGGCTGTACTCCAGACAGTGGCAAGCCTGAAATGCTTTCTCTGCCTTTGGCAAATCTCTGACCAGAGATTAAAATTGCATTACCCTTAAAAAAGTTGCTTGCTGACTTGTATTTCTTGGGTCCTAATGCTGCAACCACACATTTGCCTTTTTACAGTGCAGCTGGCAGCAATGCTACACTTGTTCCTTAGCTTCTGCAGGGTTAGGGACACAGGTACCCCTCTTTCTGCTGTGTCTGTGGAAAGGTAGTTTGCCATTTTGGCTGCCACAGTCTGTAGATGCCTGCATTTCTGCATCAAGTAGTAAGATTGCAGTGCTTATTTGTTACTTTGAATTCTGCATCAGTAAGATAGAAGGTATAGAGAAAAGTTGGTAAAGAGTGAGGAAATGGTAAGGATGGTTGAAGGTCAAGAGGCAAAGGCTGAAAGAGCAGTAGAATCAGAGGCTACTGTGCATCCTGCCCCAATTCCTCTATATCCCAGATACTGCTTTTCAGCAGCAACCAAAAGCCCCAGGCTCAGCTTCCTATCCCTTATGCAGAATGGTATCCTAGGAACCCTGTTTTTTATAACTGGCTGTATCTTTGCTTTGTCAATCTCCTCAGAGGGCCTGGGTTCAAGACCACAACAGCAAAATAGCCCTACAAGAACGACCCAGTCTGTTGCAGGAGATCAGATGGCAGGGAAAAGTCTTACTGTTGGAAAAGTAAATTTCCCCAATTTAATAAACCTTTCTGATGAAGTCCTTCACATTTCTTTAATTTTAATAGGGCTCAATCCTTTAAGTTGCTAAATAGCTTTACCTCTCCCTAGCAGAGGTAGAGAATTGTGGACATCAGCAGTTGAGAACAGAAAGTTGACCATTTGGACCTTCAAAAGATGAAATTAGAAAAGATGAAATTGGAAAATAAGATGAAATAAGTAATTATGGCCCCAGTTGTACAGAGTGCTGAACAATTTTATTTTTTTTAAGGATGCAGCTATGAAAACTGGACATGCAATCCAGTGCTCATGTTTACTGGAGCTGTGTAGTACAATGGTGTGTAGCGCTACATTTGGATTTCAAATTACATTTGATTGTATAGTGTGCTTCATTTTATTGATCTTACATTATCCTTTATTGTATTTGAGTTGTCTTTTGCTAGATATTAAGTGGGCTCTAATACCACAAATAAATGGAACACCTACACATAGCTGAAGGTGAGTGTAGCTAGCAGCTCTTAGGTCAACATTGTCATGTCCCCGCTGTATTAAGTACGTGCCCTGCAGCTGTGTTGGGCATCTTTTAGAAGCCACAACTACTCTAGGGTTTAAATTATTGAACTGAAATTTCCCATTGGCTTTTAATTAGATTAATAAATGAATGTGCAGTCAGTGAGCTGTAAGGAAAATTTCTGAATATGGAAAAAACTAAGTCAGATCCTAATGCAGTCATCGAGCAGTTTGAATAATTAAATATCAAAAGCAGATAAAGAACAAAAGAAGTCAGACTTTGTATAGTGTAGAGCATAAACACTGGTACAAAGACCAACTGAAATCTGAAGGGATGGTAAACAAGAGCATCTGTCCTTTCAAACACCACATTTATTAATAAATAACAAGCATTTTAATGGGTTGCTTTGCATCTAACTGTATAAATAAGACTGGAAAATGCCAGCCAAAGCTACTGCAGAAAGCAGAATCAAACACTGAGTTGTTTGGCATAAAAAGTGAGAACTTTCATGGGTGGCTCCTTAGTGGAGAAAAGTGATACAGAAAGTGATGTAACTTACTGATTATTGACTCATTCTTCATGTTTTTACTTCTATTTTCCTGATTCCTTCCTTCTTTGTGGGGAAGGGCTTCCCCTTCTGCTTTTACTGTGTTCCTCTAAGCAACAGAAACATGCAACAGAAAACCATCTGGAAATTGGACTTGGTGCCAGCCCTATTGAGAATTAAAAAGCTGATTTTTGATGCCTGATTTGGAGTACCACATGCTCTGTTCTATATGTCTCACAGCCAAACTGGAAATCTGTCACCGTGCCCAGTTTCCAAAACATGGAGACTCTTAGAGTATGGATTCCTGCTGTATCAGTGGATAGTTATCCATTTTTCTCACACCTGTTGGGGTGAGCAGCTCAACCTGAAAACTCTTGGCAGCTGTAACCATCTTACACTGCATTGCCCACAGCAAACTAAACTTCACTCATCAAGGGAGGCATAACAACACCCTGGGCAGCACTCATTAGACCAGGTGTGGAAGATTGTCCAGTTTTGCTTCTGCCTCACCAAAAGGATGTTACTAAACTGCAGCAGGAGTTGGTCAGGAAGGAGCACTTGAGGAGATAATGAGGGCCTGGGACTTGCTCAGCTTGGAGAACACTTGGGGGGACCTAGGACCAGCCTTCTCTTAGGCTGCTGAGAAGGCGGAGCCAGGCTCTTTACAGAGTTGCACAGCAGGAGAGCAAGACACTATGGTGATGAGAGACTGTGGTTATGAACTGGAAGAAGACAAATTCAGACCTGAGGTAAGGAAGAGTCTCTTCTTCATGATGACAGTGAAACCCTGGCACAGAGAGGTTGTGGAATTTCTATCCTTGAAAATATTCAATAGCTGAAAGGACAAAATCTCTGAGAAGTGTGATCTGAATTAGTTACTGACTCTGCTTTGAGTAGGAGGTTGGAGTAGATGACCTCTTGAGGAAGTGTCCAACCTGAATTATTCTATGATTTTACAGCACTGAGTTTTCATCCTTGATTTGTCCTCTCCTTCTGGCTCTGTCCTAGCCACCTCCTCCTGTCATGCTCTCAGAGACCTACAAGCAATGCAGGGTAACACCGCTGTACTCCACCAAGGGAGCCTTGGTGACATGATGAAAAGTGTACTGGTATTGAGATGTGGACAAACTCCCATTTTGACAAACTCTACCTTGTCTTCATAAGAGAGTTGCTTAGCCACGTTTAGGCAGCTGTCCCAGCAAGAAAATGTTTGCTTTCCTTTCATACTGCCATATATTTTATTTAGAATGATTCTTTGTTGTCTTTTACATTGCTGCTCATCTGGAAGCTGGTATTTGACTTTTCAAAATGGTGGTTGGCAAGAAGCCACAGCAGTAATTAGCAGGAAGGCAGAACAGAATTCTAAGCAGCACTTAACTGAGGTATTTTATTATCACAAAAATGAAGGGTATTTTCTGCTTCAGCAAATGAAGAAATAATGCTGTCTAGTGTTCCAGCCTCAAGCAAGTTCAAATAACTTGTATTCAGGGTCCAAAATATAGTGGAGCAATTTCTGGGAGCAGGAAATGAGCCAATGACAGTGGATACATGTTCATTTAGGCAAAAAGACAGATGGAAAAAAAAAATTTAAACCACATACAGCAAACCCAGGTGTCATTGGCAAGAGACTGAGTGACTTCTTGCATGAGAAAAGTGTAAAACATATTTCACACCCAGTCAACACCTTGACTGATTCTGTGCCAGAGTTCAAACCTATGCCAGCCTCTCCCTGTGGCCTTGTGAATCTGCTTGGGGAAGAAGATGGTTATGACCAATGCTGAAGTTTAAGCTACTGATTTCTCCCTGACTACCTCATCCATGTCCTCCCATCTGAACAGAAGAGCTTTGTTTTGTTAACTTGTTTTCACCATGAAAGAGTTGATTATTTCAGTTTTTGGGTTTTTTTTCCCCCAGGATACAGACATTTTAGTATATTCCTAATTATCACTGTTGAAATTCTGAAGCAAGCATCAGTGGATTGTGGCCTCTGAGAAGCCACCAGAGTCTGCTTCCTCCCAGACCTTTCCTCATGTCTCATGCACCCCATCTGTTCAGGAAGTACTCAGCAAAGTCAAGCAGGATTCCTTGCTTTGATTTAAATAGTGGTTTTTTTTAGCTGTCCCAGAAGCAGTGACCCTAATTCATTTCTTTATGCAGAACTCTTTTTTAGAAGACTAAACAGAATAAAGTTGAACTACTTTGTGCTCTTCCTAATTATATTACATGTTCTCTTCTCCTCCTCAGCTGACTTTGAGAAGTGCTCAGAAAGCTCATGCTTTTCTTCAGCAGCAGAGTCAGAATTCATATAGGATGGTCAGATACAAAGACATCATCCAAAGTGTGCCTATGAGTAGTCTGAAATAATGACTTAATAATTAATCTGAAATAATATTGGGACAATTCCAGAATTTATTTTCTTTCCTAAAACTGAAGGAGCTGTAAGGTCAAATTTCTAATATGGATTAATGAGTATAAAGTTTCTAAAATTGTGTTAAAGTATATAACAAGAGCACTTCTTTTTTTGGCCACTGTTGAATGCTTGGTATTACATTTTTTCCCCTAAAAATGTTACTTTGAAGAGGAAACTTGCTAGATTGGCTTGCAATAAGGAGAGCAAAAAGTCTCTCCCAGAAAACACAGGGCCTTGGATTGACAGAGGTGGAATAATAAATTTGCCTATCAAAAGTCACTTCATCCAGTTATGCCACCTTGAGAATTGGTCTTCGCTGTTTTGTAGCAGTTGCAGAATTCACTAACTTTAGAATAACTTGGGATGTGACTGAGACCTTCTCTCCAAAAAAAAACCATGTGAGCAAGGCTTTTCAGAACTTGGGCAAATCAGCTTTCTATTTGGTGAGGGGAACAAAACAAGGGGCATTTTGTGATGTGTGATGAAAAGTCATGTTGGTATCAGTTCAGACCTCACTATGTGATGATCCAGCTCTTGAACTTGGTGCAGCTTGTCGTTGTTTGGGGATTGAGGTGACAGTAGGAGACACACAACAAACACAAAAACTGATGCCCAGTGAGTCTGATATAATTGCATAAATAATTTCTGCTTCTTTTGTTTGTGGTCTCTTTATCTCTAGAACTCTGTGTGTCTAACAGCTTACACTGACCTCCTTTAGTATTTTCAAAATTCTAGCTCCAGTATTGCTCACAACCTAATATATGCCATGCACTTAAACTTCACCAAAGGCTGGCAAAATGCATAAGATTTTTTTCCTGTGTAAACTTGTATTAAAACTCTTTCAGTAACTCTTTCCAGTGTAAATGATCACTGTTTGAGTTTGGTACATGCAAATAATGTAAACAATTGAAAACTGACACTTCAGCTTTATTTAATGCTGTTGCTTTCTTTATAGGTGTGGTAACTCCTCATTGGCAGGGAGTAACCATTCCCCCAGGGAGATCAGAAAATCAAACTATTAGGTCTGGTAAGTCAACATAGCATGTAAAAGGAGAGACAATTACAACTGTCCTGTCATCAGTTCAGCAGATCTGTGTTGTGATTGACCTCATTCACTTCCAGTTGCAAGAATCATATAAATGTCATAAGATGCTTTGCCACTCTTGTCCCAAAGAGAACAGTGTCTCCTTGGGGTCCTTTTTAGTGCTTTATTAGCATTTTGGTAATGTAATGTTGGCAATACAAGGAAAATATTATTTCAGAGAAACATTCAGCAGTTCCTTGCAGCACAGTCAATGTTATTAGTGCCAAGTCTTACTTTAATAAACATAAATTTTGTTTTGATTTTGGTTTGGGTTTTGTTTGGTTTAACCCTTTCTAAAAGCTTTGTGCTTCTGACGGGTTTTAGCTTCCAGTTTTTAGCTGGGAGCTAATTGGAGAAAAGGACAGGTAAGAATTTATGGCTTGTAGGGAAAAAACAAGCACAGTCATTACAGTACTCAGCTGGAAATGTGGAAGTTATGAATGTTGGTCTGGTTCCAATGCCTCTTCTTGTATAAGAAATAGTCACCGCATAAATTGCAGAAACAGGTTTCTTTAGGTTACAAGAATAATATTTTTCCTTTGTATTTCAAGTGGTGGCCTGACAAATGCCAGTCCTTACCCCCAGATTTTGTGAAATGTTGGATTTTTTTTTCACTCAGTGAAAGCATTGCCTTAGAGGTTAAAGTGTAAAGACTAGGGCAAAACTTGAGTAGACATCCAAAAAGCAGAATTTCAGTTACAATGCTTCTGCACAGTGGAAAGTGCTATTGCTCAACTGAATTTCTTCCCTGGGGATCACAGCATTCACCTAGGAGACAGCAGCCCTAGGCAGTTTTTCTTCAAATCCCAAGGTATTCCTCTCTGCACATTTTCAAAAGGAAGAATGAACTGTGCCTGGTGGTTTGAAGGAGTCATTGCAGAGGCGATGATTTCTCTATCTGCTGAAGTGAGCAGTAAGTAGATGCAGGTGCTGTCTGGCAACCCAGAGCAGGGCAAAGTCTGCGGTGGGTGGGATCCCTAGGCAAGACCTTCTCCCAGGTGTTACCTGTTGGTTAGTTCCAGGTGGTTCTTCTTTCATACATGAAATCTGTAGGTTGAAGTAATTTTCTGAAGCATCCAGCTTGGGAGAAGAAACTTTGGCATCTAGTTCTGCAGTTTGGCTTCTATGTACTTTGCAGATCTGCTACCTCAAGCAAAGGTGGCACAGCACCTGTCATACATAGGCATGTTCTTGGCTGAAGAATGAAAAAAATCCACTCCCAGATGTGAAGAATTGTGGTGTGTGAAACAAGAAAAAAAGGCACAAACAGTTCCAGGGGCATGTTCCATGTGACAGTCCATGAAAGGTTTTACTTTGCAAATGGCTGCTTGCACTGGGCTTAACTCCACCTTTATTCACTTTAGACAAAGGTGTGGGTGTATTAGTTTGAGGATAATCCCAAACAGTTTCATATCCAGTGAAATTCAGAGAACTTATTTTCATCCCCAGTTATCTCACCTTAAGAGCATTCAGAGATAAAAGAAATTGGATGACATAACTCCTCAGATATCAGTGTAGGGAGGGCCACACCTACTAATACAAAATATATGCATGTTACAAATAAGCTGAAATGCCTTTATGTGTCTCATAAACCTAATAACATTCTGGTCATCAATCCAGTAATATATTCCATGGTCTAATTTTGATTTCTTTAAAAATTTCATGCAAGATAGCTTGATTGGTCTTGAAGAAGACTTATCTGAGCTTCTCAAATGCAATAAATTCAAGTTCAGAATATTTTGTTTGTATTTTAACAAATCAAAAAATAGAATTTCTTCTTGTAGAAAAAGTCAGCAAGTAAGAGTCTCAAAAGTATTATCTGAAAAATAAATTTATTGAAATGCAGAAGTGGTTTCATAAATGAAGATGTGCCAGGGTGGACTTTACACAAGCCAAGTATGTTGTTTGGGAGACTCTGAATGCACTCATTGCTGAAAGACCAACAAAGTTTATCTGAGTTTACAGCAAATAACCTGTCCTTGCATATGTAATGGACAAGCTTTCATTAAAGCCTCCTGCTATGAATTAGGAAGCTCTTAGATCATTATTTTATCTGGCACCAAGCCACTTACAAAACTTCTAAGAATGAAAGTTTGGTTTCTAAGTCACAGTTTTGGAAGCTGCAGTAACTGCTCAGAAAAATCTATCCTTTAGCTGGTAGAATCCCTGAAGAGCTGCAAAGATGTGTAATATATATGCTTTTGTTCTTCAGAATAGAATAGAGAGTAGCCATCAACAAACCTTTCATATGTGCATAGTGTTTTCCTCTCCTCAGCACTTAGGTACCTAAAGCAGCTAAAATCAATACCCAAAATGTCAGGTTTGAAAGGGCATGTGTGCAAAGAAAGCATTTTAGGCTAAGGATGTGGTTTAAAGCACTGGCTGTACTAACAATTTATCCGGTAATGTAGTAAAAGCATGGGTTTTGGTCTTCAGGTGAGCAACAGATTTAGAGCAAGACAGCATTTTAACTTGAGATAACATTCACAATTTGATGCTTCCCTGCTGATATCAGGCATGATTTAATGAAGTGGGGGATAATGGAAGGGAAGACAATAGCTTGGGGAAAGGGCTAATGGTGCTGTTGCCATTGTATTACCCCAGTTGGGATGTGTGTGGGCATCAGCATGGCATCAACCACATACCTCCTTTCTGAGACTGTAGAACAGGCAGTGTGACTCTGATAACATTTTCTGTCTCCCTGTATTCACATTACCCTCTTCAGATCCTGGTTCTTAATTAGAAATCCATTCTTGCTTTGCCTTGCCAGCTGTACTAAAATAAATGAAGCATATTTTGTAACTAGTGACCAAGGACAGGTACATCACTGAATTTTCTTCTGGATGGTGTTAATTGAGCAAAACCAATAAAATAGGCATAGCTGATATGCACAAGAAGAAAACTAATTTTACAGAGTGCTAAAAGCTTCAGGCAAGATTGTGATTTTCCTGTAAATTTATGCTCTCTTTTTTGTATTAGCTACCATGGCAGAAATGTTGAGGTGGAAGCAGGAAAGTAGCACAACTTATTTTGAAGTATTTTGAAATCCAGCAATCTCTCTGTGATGAACCCATGTCCACTTCAAAATGCTGGCCTTTGTTAACATTCTAATAAGTTTCTGGAGCAGGGTTTTTACAACTAGTAGCTGTGAAACTAGTAGGCAGTTCTCTGAGCCCTTCACAAAGTTTGTACTGTGTTTCATGATGTGATTTCATTATTTCTCAACATGAAAGTGCAGTGAAAAGAATATTCATCCAAGAGAGAATCTGGGGAAGAAAAGGTTATACTTACCAAGAGCTGAATTGTTGAATACATTGGTATAGACTTCAGTGTAGTTTCATATTGTAACAAATTATTACATAAGTTGCTTGAAGGCTAAATTAATGTAACCATTTAAGGAAATTTATTCCTTTTTTAACCTTCTTTTCCAGTCTACATTAAATATTTGAAATTGTGATGACACTGCACATAAAAGGAATATGCACGTTGGCAAATTATTTTCTGTTTCTGTTACCTAACTTTATGTGCCCACTGACATCCACGGAACTGTCCCTTTTTCATTCTGGTAAATAAGTAACCAGCTGATGTGAGCAGTTCATGGTAGGACCCCAATCTCAGTTGCCCCAGTGCATATCTAGAGAAACATAACTCCTGTGGGATTGCTTTAGATTTACAGCAGCTGAATTTTATTCATCTTGGATATTCTGTGTTGGAAGAAACGTATTTAGTGATAAATAAACACCCCCATCTCCCCTCCAGCCCCACCATTTGTAGGTGACTGACCCTTAAAAAATGTCAGATAGGGGCAACTTAGTCTTGGTACAGAACACCAAATAATTTCCTCAATCAATAAGTTAATTTTTCTTGATTGTTTCTTTCCCTTTTTTGCCCTGCTGCTGACATACATGGCACACAAGATATGTGTGGCTTCAGATTGCCGCAGCCTTTCTGATTTTTACAAGCAGGGAGGCAATTTGCTTCTCTGGTAGTTATGTGATGGCAGGTTATTTTTGGGGAGACAGTGGAATCTGAAGCTGCTGGCACAGCTTGAGCAGTGGCTTTCTTCTGTAGGTCATGCCAGCCCCTCTTGAAGCCGCACTGTGGGGCTGAAGGCATACCTCAACTATGAACAATAGGGTACTTAGCATTTTGGGGGGCAGAACTATGCAGATTGCCAAGGAGCCATACTAAATGACCCTCCTCTTGTAGGCTGCTTGGTTCTTCATCCAAACCAACTGATGGCTAATACAAAATTAGGCAGTGTGTTTGTTTCCAAGCAGTTTTCTTGTCTGCTGTGAATCTGTGTTTAGATGCTGGAATATGAACTCTGTTTTAGATATTTGCTGAAAACATGTTGGCAAAGCAGCATTTATCTTAGAGCAGTGTGAAAGCAGTTTTTATGCCACAATTACGTGTTCTCTGTTTGGATAGCAGAGTGGAACAGCCACGGCTTGTTGCTTACACGGTGTCCAGGCAGCAGTTGCCACCTTTGGGGTGAATGTAACAGCACTGCTGGTGCACAGAGATTTGCCTTCCGTTATGGGAGGATGGAGAATGCCTTTAATGGCACTGTTAAAGGGGTTTTTTTGTACCAGAAGTGCCCTGAATTAAAAGGCTGAAGTCCAGAAGTCTACCTGCATTTCATGCTTTCCTGTATGTGAATTTGAAATCTATTCATTTATTTTAAATGCATGCAAGTTTATCTTCCTTCTTGGCAACTGTTCGGCTTTCCCTGGTGTTTTGCTGTAGTCAGCTGAGAAGACAGACATTGAGATCACTTTCCAGTTGTTTCTGGTTGTCTCTGGTATTCATCAGCCTCTTTTTGCTGTAAGTAGCTTTTTTCTTATGCTCTCGTTTGCTCTGTTGTGTTCTGTACCTCTTTGGAGCTGTTTTTAAAACATTTTAACAGGGTTTCATTAACATTTGCCATTCCTAAAGAACTTAAGTTAATGATCTGTGCTTGTTTTCTTACTGCCTTGAACAGACTAAGCAAACAGAGAAGTTCCCCTTTTTTTAAATGTTCATAGCCTTGCCAGTGTTCTCCTGCCGCTGGCTTTTAAACACTGTGGGGATCATCCTTGTCTTTCTAGGCTCTCCTTTGAAACACTAGAGATAGCTTGTTTTTCAGTATAATAAATGTGGTTAGATTAGAAGCCAAAAACCCCTCCATATTATATGTTAAAATTATGTTCTTTGGCTGCGACTATCAGTGTGTTAGGGAGTTTCCTGCTGAGAAATGTAGAAATGAGTTCAATTTCTCTGTGGGTGCATCTTTTCCTCCTCCAGAGGGGAAGAGGCATTCATTGTGTGAAACCATTTATTTGACCCTTAAAATGGAGACTCTCAGGTCAGCCCCTGCAGAGATACCTGTATCAGAGCCAGTTTGTGACCATGAGGAGTCTGAGATGGAGTACTGGACACAAACAACTCAAAACTGAGCAATAATAGCTGGTTTTGCTTGTCCTTTGCCTTCAGACAGTCATCACAAACGTGAGGGTAAGGGACTTTACAGCTGAGGGAGGAGTGCTGAAACTTCATAGGCAGGGACAAATCTTTCTCTTACTTTTTCCCCTCTATCAGCAAACGTGAGCAAGGATTTTGTGGAGGGGTATCTGCAGGGATTTATTTTCTGACAGTGCACTCCTAAACCTCCGTTTCATTGAACAAAGCTGTAGTGGTTTGGTTGATGTTGTAAGGAACAGAATGTGGGCCATGGTTTTAAAATGAGCCTAGCATACAGGTGAAAAGGTCATGCCTGTTCATCTGCAATCAAGAAAATGCAGGATTATTTGTGAACTTTTTTAAAGAAAAGCACATATTAAAAATAAAACAAACCTTTTAGCTGCTTGTTTTAAATTGAGCCATAAAGATGTAGCAGAGAAGACCAGAGAAAAATGTTATGCCTGTAATCTTTGGTAGCTCTTCCAGGACAAGAGATCATCTCTGCAGTTTTCCATCCAGATTGATGCAAGCCTCTAGAGAGGAGATGTAGGCTCTATTCATCTCCAGTGCTCAGTGAAGTTTAGAAAAAGAAAATCCACCATCTCTAAGGATATGCACTCATTGGGAGACCATGACAAGCACCCTCTTATTTTTGACCTTTTGAATATATCAGTCTTAATGCAGAACTAAATCCCAGTATGCAAACCAAGGAGTAAATATTTCGAGTACTAGAACATCAGCATAATCCCTCAATTATCTGCATTTGTCAGTATCACTTCCAGGCTTTCTTTTGAAATGTTTAACTCATACTTCCAAAAAAACACAAAAAACCAAGAAACCCTCCTATGGAATTTCCATTAAGCAATGCTCTTAGGTCTGTGTGTTTGTGGGAAAGACACATCTTTGCAGAACATGTCCTCTAAAATGGTCTTGGTGTTGGTTTCAATCTATCTAGAAAACAGAAGTGTCAGCTTGCAGAAAGATTCACTCAGTGATAACGCCTATCTGTTTTTTGCCTTTTCTCTCTTTCTGTGCTTAATAAGACAAATGGGGGAAACAAAACAAAAAAAACAAAAAAACCCAAACAAACAAAAAAATAATAAAAAAAAAACTTGTGAAGAATTTGCATGGAAAATAAAATAATTAAAGAAGACATTAATTTACACTGTCAGGTGTCAGGCTGTAATATGATTATGCTGAAAACACTAAAAAAGGAAATGTTCAGAGCTCATAGGCATTTTAGGAGAGGTGAAAAATTTGTCTCTGAGCATTCTGCAGTTCCTGGATTCACACGTTACACAGGTAGGTACACACTGACCAAATGCCATGGTGGCTGCAAAACCTTAAGAGGAGCTTGCCAGAGGGCTGTTATTCCCAGTTAAACATAAAATCTGAAAGCTACAAAATGTCAGTGCTGAGCAACAATCTTTATACAAAGGGAAATGGGTCCTTTTGGGCTCCTCATCCCCTTGCAGCAGAGTGCCTTCAGTGAGGGATAGAAATGGCAGGTGTGAGTAACTCCAAATGCCTCGTATAACCCCCCCCCCCGCTGCAGGTTGTGTTGCTCATTCTGTCTTTCTGTGGGGAGATTCATCTATTGTGTTGCCTGGGGAAGAACCTCTGCAGGGATGGTGCAGACTTTTGCTGTGGTCCTTCTGTGGGCAGGGTGGGAGAGGCTAGCCCCTTGTGCATGGAGAGAGCATGTCTGTGAGTATGTGCTGCTGTAGGACAAACAAGAGGAGAAGGCATTTGCTGCCATGGAGGGTAGGAAGAGGGAAGACAGGGCTGGTGCTGTCTCTTTCAGGGTAAGTTTCGTTATTCTGATCCTTTGTGCCTGTGGGTGTAAATACCCTGCAGTCTCAAACCACGGTGCAGTCACAGATTTTCTGGTGCACAGGTAACCAGAGACTGTATCATCAGGTGTCCTGTTCCCTGGAGATTACTCTTATCCCCATATCTGAGTGGGACAAATCTGGTTCAGTGATCTGCTCTTGAATGTCAAAGAGCTCATTCCTAGTACTGTGTCCTGGCTGTATTATCAAATTTCAGCGGAAGCAAGACAAGCCTTACAATTAGATGAAGTATGTGGTGAACTGCAGGGTCAAACTGTAAACCTGTACTATCAGGAGATGTCTCAGTGAATTGTAATTGATTGAATTTATTCTTTTTTACTTGCATTTTAAAGTCTGTTGTAAATATAATTGAGAAAGTCTTGTGAATCAGGGTCATTATTTAACTTAAATTATAAGCCTTTATAAAAGAAGATAAATTTCTCAAATCTCAGTCTATTTTCTTGGTGAGTCACCATAGAGGGGGGAAAATTTTCCTAGCTGTAATTTTATTAAAATCAGTATATAGGACTACTGCCAAGATTAAACAGGTAAACTGTGACCTCAATGAAATTGTATTAGTGTAAGCACGATGTATGCTGGAGAATGAAATGAAAATGAAAAATTATTCATTGAATATTGAAGAAATACTGTTATATTTATGCTAAAGCATAAATATAGTATAAATGGAACACACCAAGCAAGGAACTGAGGGTCCTCATTTAAAATGCAATTGTTGAAGACAGTGCAGCAAAGTCATATAACTTCTTAAAATGTATCCATATGTCCTATTGATTTTTCATCTTTGTGAATGTTAAAGTCACTGACATGTCAAGGAAAGCAGTAGGAAACTTAAGTAACTCATTAAAGGCTGTTTTGGGGCACCAGGTTGACTTGCAGTTGGAGGTTAGCTCCATTTTCCTTGTGTTAGACTTCACTTGCCCAATGGCTGTTTCCTGCCGGGGCTCACTTTAACCATCACCAGATTAGTCTGAAAAGCACACTGTTCTCTTCTCTTCTCTGTTGATTCATCTTCCCTTGAGGGCAAACTGAACCAGAATGATTTTGCAGAATTTTCCAGCACCTGTGGTGGTCTAAGGACATGGACAAGACAAAGTTTTTAGGGGAAGAAATTATATTTTATTAGTTAGAAAAATGTAATTGGAAGAACCTTTGGGCAGACCAGCAGAGAAAGCTTTATAGAATTATCCTGCAATAGTTACTTATACAAGCAAAATCAAAGACCTTTTTCTGCCCTTGAACTGAGTTAATAAAATAACATTTTATTAACTATTTAAACATTTATTGAATTGAGCAAATATTATTTTTCTTTCCACCATACTATTCTGTGAAGAATGCCAAACGAGGCATTTTTTATTGGATTTCCAGGAGTATTCTTGGATGAGCCAGAAGAATAGTTCAGGAAGCCCAGATCATTTGTGGAGTATGAGACACAACTGAAGTGAGAAATAGATTAATAATTATGGGGGAAGCAGTTACACAGAGCTTCATGAAAAAAAGCAAAGAGCTCTGAGACCCCAAGAACCATGTTTGAGAGAAGTGTTGGGGTGATGCCTGCAAGATATCTTAGGGGCTCAGACTGATGTTTGCTGGAGAGGGTGGTAGAAATGCTCCCATCAACAATAAGCACTCCTGAAATAGCTGAAGTATTCAACTGCTTTACCTGTCAGGCTGGTGCCTAAGCAAGCAAGCAGAATAATAAACTTGGAGTGTTAGATACACAACAAAGAGAAAGGTAAGCTGGCTTTCTTGCAGCTCTGTGTGGTAAAGAAAATAAAATTAACCTTTATTAGTATGCTAGTACTTTTACTACTCAATAAAGAATAGATTTAAGCTTACATTGTTTTAAATGCTATTTCCATTCCTCTGTGAGTAAGGAGCAATTTAATACTAAGTTTCACTTCATTTGTTCTTGTTTGGTTTGTGATGGGATTTTTTTTTTTTTTATTAGAACAGACATGTATGAGTAATTCTTGTTCTGGAAATTGTGACTCCTCCTTGTGTGTGTTTGCACTATGAAACCAGAATGCAGAAATTAAAAGCTTAAATAGGAAAGTTTTAGAGTTTTAGTCAGGGAGAAGAATGGTGCTAGGATTTGGTTGGACTTTAGGTTTTCCAAAGTGTTCATCAGACATAACTACATAATTAAAAGACAGAGAGTATCCTTTCTTGTGCTCAGGTGGAGAAATGCTGAGGGATGTGACTAAAAAAACTAGCTAAACCCAATTATTTCCACATCAGTCAGGTGAACCTGAAATGAGCAGGGAAGAAGTCCCTGATGAGGATCAGGCGGTCTCCTGGTCTGATCCAGGCTACAGAAATACAGTTTGTATGTTTGAAGAAGGAAGAGTCATACAACTAAATTAAAATTAATCTGGGTATATATATGATTATAGGATGTTACCTGGCTGGGACAAAGATAAAATAAGATGCCAGCTTTTATTTCCATAGCTAAATCAATAAAGTACTTCTAAGAGCTTATCCTTGCTTTTTAATGGAAATAGTCTCAGTCCCATGCTTTGAAGGCTTAGGAACCTAGCAAGGTGCCTGCAGCTATTCACACTGCAATTCCTGCTTGCTGGCAGACTGTTAACACCTAACTGCTGAATAGAAAGAAGCATAAGCTTCTGTCCCTCACCAGTTTCATAATGGAAAAGTAACCCCTTCACCAAATCCTCTTCTACTTCCTCTTCTACTGCCTGCAGGGCAAAGAAAATGCACTTCTGTGCAGAAGCTCTTAGTGGAGCTGCTTGTTCTTTTGAGGGCTCCAAACAATATCAGTCTGTAAAGGTTGTCACAAATACCACATATTTGATGGCCAAGGTGTCGTAGCACGTCATACTAGCACAATAATTTATCTCCCTCAAAAAAACCCTGAGAAGAAAGATCCTTGGTGTAGTAAACATATTTTTAAGTTAAAAAAACAAACAAATATCTGTATTACTGTTACCTAGCTAGTTTGCTGCTAAGCACAGGGTCTCCCCTATGTCCATGTCTCTGCTCGTTCTACACCAGAGTTGGTTTCCTGCAGTGTTTCTCAGAAGGGAACAAGACTCTTCCTCCTCTCTTGCTTGCCTTCCAAAGAAACTCCTCACTACTGATTTTGTTCCTCTTCCTCAGTAAGGTTCCAGAGCTCTCCTTTCTTCCCGTGTCCCTTTAGCTTCCCGTGCAATTTCTTTGTGTCACACAGACCTTCAGGTAATCTCTCTTCTCTACATAGAAGCACAGTTACAGCTCCTCATGGTTTTACTTCTCTGTCAGCCTTCTACTCCCAGCTTTCAATCCTTTGTGCCCACATGTTGCTACGAGGAAATTCCTCTTGCTCTGCAACTCCTCTTCTGTAAGCACTTCTACAAGGACTTCCTTCCTGGGAACATACTATACATACAGGTACACTCAGATTCACTCTGAGCCAGATGGAAACATTCCTCATTTGTGTCAGTAAGCTCTCAAGGAGCTTTGGGTCTTTCCCAGTGAGAGATTTTGGGTACACAGCATGTTGGTTTACATGCATGGGATTGTTCCATTCTCATATATCTTCAAAATTGTAAATTCATCTTCTCACAAAAGCATTTTACATTTCACGGGGCCTGATTACATATCACTGATTCCTTTACTGGAGTGCATTGTATATGTGGGCTCCAGGATGCTTCAAGCCCTTTTCTTGCCTCAGCTTTCCCAGTGGTTTTGCCAGAATAATTTTCTTCCACAGAGCTGGCAAGTAAAGAACCAAATCTCTCGTTGCTTCTAACGAAGAATACAGATTGACGTACATATGCTGGCTTATGTAGATGACTTGTCGGTGCTACAGGAGGTGTTTGTGGGATGTGGGGGCAGCAGATATCAAAGCAGAGGGAAAAAATTCTTTGATGCTTTCCTAAGGAATTCCCAGTTGAACGGCTTAGGAGGAGATGGGAGAGGTTGGGGGATACTCATTTCCTTGTGTGCCTTTGACAGTGCAAAAGTTCATAAATAAAATTGAATTGCAATGTTGTAGTTGCAGGGACTCTTCAAGGCAAGATTAGCCATAAAAATTATTACTAATTCTGAAATTACTCCTCATATATATTCCTAAAAGTGAGCAAAATTCTCTTGAATTTCAGGCCAGATGCAGATTCTAAGAAAGGGTTTAGCAGGTTGAAACTGTGTGGCTGAACTCAGAAAGTAGCATGTGCATTTGCAATTTGCAACAGGAAATGAAAACTCTGTGGGGATGAATGGACAAAATATAAGAGGAAGAATTAGGTTTGTAACCACTGAGCTTCATTTCTTTTTCCATAGTAGGAGATTTCTTTCCAGCATGGCCGATGAGTTAGAGTTGAGTGTGCTTCCCATGATGTCGACTAACATTTACGGCTGTGATTGCTCTTGGTCACTCACAGACATTTGGAAAGTGACATGCTTGGTTGCCTGGTATTGACTGCCTTCAGCTAATGTCACTTCATTTATTACTTGCTGCAGATAGCTTCTGATTCAGTTGTCAGTATCATGACCCCTTCTCCTCTCTCCCTTAATTTCTTTCACAAAGAGAAAATTGTGCCATTATTTAGAGCTGCTATTAGTTGTGTAATGCGTTCTCCTGTGCATACTCAGGGGTCAGACATAGCTCACAGTCAAGCTTTCTACTCTGTATGGGTTTGTAGAGGGTGAACGGCACCACTGTTATCTGCACATTCTCCAGAAGCTGAAAGGCAGCAGGATCAATCTTACGTTGTTTTTTTCCCTCTTGTCTTTCACATGAGTACAATATTGGCTTTATGGAAGTGATTAGAAAATTCAACTGAAAGTTTCAAATTTCCATTCTGAAGAAAAAAAAAGTCCTACTAGCTTTGTCGAAGTTTATCAGATTCTGTGCCCTAAAATGATGGACTTCTGAACAACAGGATCAAGATCTTGAGTATTCATTCAGTGCTTCTGAGAGCAGGAAATGGAGGAAACGGAGCAATTATGATATTCCAATCTGGCCATTTTGGTATTAAGAAGATTGTATATGAAAGCCATTTTAGCACTCTGTTGATAAGGATATTGGTTCTGGTGCAAGAGCGTAGAGCAGGTCATGTACCCAAATCAGAAGTAACATACAAGACCTTTGTGTAAAATGTCTGTACAGCTGTGTACACCGCAAAGAACCAAAAGGGAAAACCTGTTATACAATATTTCAGACTTTCAAATATCATCCCAAAAATATCAGGTTATATGAGCTGTAACAGACAGACTGAAACAGATGTAGAAGGACATGCTTCTGGACTACAGATTTAATTGAAATAGGATATGATTATCTTCCCTGCATAGGAAAACATTAATTTTTCCGAGAACATTTTTCTGAGGCTAACTCTGTTGGTACAGGAAACCTGAATCATCTTTCCAGGGTGAAATAATAAAAAGTACTCTTGTTTCTAGTTTAGTGATACATTAAAAAACCTGAAAGGTAACAAATTTACTTCTTTTTCCTTGGTGGATCACTTCTAACATTCATATAGTTAGCTATATTGTTTCTGCATACTAAGAAATGTGTGATTTCTTGTCCTAAACCCCAAACAGAGACCCCTGTGTTTGCTTATACATATGGTAAAGATGTACTGTAAAGAACACTTGCTTATCTTTCTGTGTGCTCCCCAGCAGTAGGGTTGCCAGTGTGCAACAAATGTTCCTGATGTGAAAAAACACATAAGAGAAAATTTTCTCACAAAATATGTGAGTGTCTAGGTTACTGTTAGTCATCATCATTATCTCTAGGCTGTCTTCCTTAAAAGCATGGATGTTCCGTTTTTGGGTTTTTTTTTCCTTTTCTATGGTCCAGAAATGCCTCAGGATAAAGCATAAGGATTACGTGAGCATGTATAATGAGAATGTTCCTATTCTGAGACCTTTGGTAAGAGGAGACAAAGACATGAGGATGCAGCTGCAGCAGAAGTGGATGTGAAAGCGTGGCAACTGCATAGCAAGAAGATGTGGTTTCATCTCAGTTGCACAGTGGGAAGCACGTCATTCAATAAATTTTATGTTCTCCTTATTTAGACAATTCTGAACCTACAGGCTTTTGGGGTAGAGGTGCATGGAGAACACTCATTACAAGTAAATAAAGACAAACTAAACACCACTTGAAGGACTGAAGTTTTTTCTGAATATATTAAGATGTTGAAATGCATCTTAGAGCAAGAAACCCTCAAGACACAGTATTGTCAGTCTGGCTCTGAAAGTTTTACTTCACTATTGAATTTTTCATCTGTTTTGTGAGAGGATTCCATGCTTTCCAGTTAATTTCTACTAAAGAGCATTCAGAACAAACAGTGTTTGGGAAATGTAGCTTTCTCTGATAGCACAGGCAGGGACTATTCACAAGTTTTGTCAAAAATGGCTTAATAGCAAGGAGTGATATGGTTTTGGTCTTTTTAGGCTCCTGCATGGAGTGGAATTGACACAGTGCCAATGTTGGGAACCTTTTGATATTTATTGAGGAACAGATGACCTTCCAAGCAGAACAGATCTGGTGTTCTGTCTGTGTTAGACAGTAGAAAGATCAGAAGCAAAAATAGCTTTCACAAATACTCAAGGTGGTGATTTATATATTTTCTAACAGATAAGAGTGAAAAAGAGACAACACTGACATTAAATGTGGATTGTGGCACCTGCTACAACTGAGCACCTTGAAACATTATTTCTCTTGATTCTATCAACACAAATTTTTCCAGGAGAATGATTTGTTCTTTCCCTGTCAGTTATTAAAAAAAATTCTCACCAGATTCTGGCTCATTTTTCCCCAAAGGGATGACTGTGCTGCCAGCAAAAGAAGATTCAAAGATTAACAAACTAGCTGTCCTGTAGAGAAAAATGTCAGTGGTAGTTTACATGCCATTGTTTTGTCTGAAGACACCTGAATATATGATAGATCATTAATTGAGTTTTGCTTTTGGCTGTAGTCAGTTTTCACAAGCAGAGTGTTTCCTTCCCCCATGCACACCTGAGTGGTCTGTTGTGCCGGGTGATCCTGCAGGCATTTCAGAGGCATATATGAGAGGATTAATCTAATACTCCCAAAATCTCCTTTACTCTGTCTTGGCGCAGTAATGACCTGCAAAGTTAGTCCTGGTGATGGAGTCCTAGCTGAGATGTCAGCCATAGCCTCCAGTGTCTTCACTGGTAGGTGAGCCTTTCTGGTACATGCACCTGCCTTTCTACTCTTGACCTTCTGTAGTCAGCCTCCATCCCTGGCCAACTCTTCTTTTTTACCCAGTCACCTTATACTTTCGGATGAACCGGGCTTTTGCTATGGCAGAAAGGGAGCTGGGAAGTACAGATCTTTGTGATTTGGAAATCTGACACTGTTCTTTTGGAACTGTGCTCTATTAGTCTGGTAAGCAGTGACACAGGAGAAAAATGACAACAATAATTTGGAAACTTAGAGAAGCAATTGCACATAGGCATTGGCAACATGTGAGTACCTTTATCTCAGGTAAGGCTAGAGCAAAATGAGTTCAGTGAAGCTGAAGGAGATGTTGGCAGCAGGAGGAGGAGTGGGTTTGAGAAAAATAGATGCTGTGCACATTGTAATTATTGTTTACTCCATGAGGAGGCATGAATAATACTACGCTTAACAGATGCAAGGAGATGCCAAAAAGGTAGATGTTTTTTCTAATGAGTGTGTTAAGAAATGTAAAGGTAGAAACAGATGAAGAGCAGAGAAAATCTGTACCCTTACTTGGATTCAGGCCTTAGAAAATACTGATAAGAGAGCCCCAGAATAAAATTGAAGAAATCCCTTAGAACATTAACATACAAAATGGCATTTCTCTCAAGTGCAGCAGCAAGCTACTTTGAATAAAGTCTGTCATATGTTGAAATATGAGGTTAAGTTTTGGGTTATATGGACCTATAGATGAACTTATGTTTTATAATGTCAATTCTAAGCCTCTTGAGGTAGTCCTTCATCTTTGAAATATGCCTAGAGAACATGCTGTGCTAGTGCAGTACAGATAGAAAAACAAAGGTGAAAACCCTTAATGGTAAATGTTATGTGTATAAAGGATGATGTATTTTTAGATAGCTAAATTTGAATTATGGCCACCAGACAGATGGATAATGATCAGCTGATTTTCTGTCTGACAGATGTTCTAGATTTGTCTAGATTTGCATACTTTTTTAGTCAAGTGCATAAATTAAATTCACTTACATGAAGGGACGTTAGTCTGTGTCCTTCATCATCTTCCTGGGTTGTCTAGTATTATGCAGTGAAGGGAGATTACATCAGAGGAGAAGATGTGCTGGGGAGGAAAGGGAGGACTTTGAAACAAGTGGAAAAGTGCAAACTGTACTGCAGAAGAGAGTAGCTTCATATGGCGTGAGTTGTAGACCAGATTTCTCCATTTAAAAAGTAACCATTTAGGTTAAGACATCTATGCAAGAGATAAAATGAGGGGGAAAGTCCACAAGGCTGGCTTGAGAAAGTGTGTTTTGATGTTAATGTCATTCTGTAAATCTTACAGTAGTCTACTCACAATAGTACTTTTGTCTCTACACTATTAGTGGCTGAAATGAAATGGGCAGGAAATGCAAGCATTCTGGTATTTTGGCATTGAGATTAATTTTAACAATTTTACTAAGCAAAAGAAGACCCTGAGCATTTTCTGTTCTGAAGTGTAATTTACAATCTCTTTACTTGCTGTGGTGAGTATATGGGGAAAAACATTTAGGACATCTAAAGTCTAATAAACATGAACACCCCTAAAAAGCCATGAGACTGTGTATATAAACAAGGATTCGTTCTCCTTATTTTCATATTTCATGCCAAGTGCTGATCTCACCCTCTGATAGTATAATGCTAAATCTGAGATTGTCAAAGCATGTTTGATCATTGGACTGGATCATCTTAAAGGTCTCTTCCAACTTTGATGACTCCATGCTTTTTATGTGTTTTCTGACAAGTTTAATTCTTGAATGTCCATATATAGTTTCTACACTTTGCCATTGATGGAAAAGTTTCATTTGGCTTTCACCTGTTTTCCTGCATAACAGGAGCCTTCTGCTAAATCAAGGGCACTTACTGCCCTTGGTTAAAGCAAGCTGTTTATTTTCATGTTCAGGTCACCTTCCAGACTTGGTGGTCCTACTTGTGCCTTTGTTTCTTGCCAAGAAGAATTCTTTTCTTCTATTACAAGGTACTTAGAGATACAGAGAAAAATAAGAATATTTCTTCTTGATTTTAGATAGACACAGCTGAAAGGCATTTTGATGGACAAAAGAAAATGTTCGTGGTAGAACTGGCAGGTCAACATCAATAATCAAAGTTCTGCCTCTTCCCTTCTGCAAATTGGGAGCAAGTCATGTTTGATATGTATTTGTCTAATTTTTTCTATCCATGAAATGAAATCAATAATATTTCCCAATCTTAGCAGAATTTTAAAATGCTCTACTTGTTATATGAACAACACTAACATGATCGACATTTTCCATATCCAGTTCTTAGTCTAAATGCAGCCAGTTATCAACCAAAAGCTGACAGCCTTCCATCAGATTGGTCTCGAGTACCATCGGTATCCCTTCCCACACAAAGCACTGACAGTATTTACACAGGGACAGCATTCCTGATCCGACATTGCAAACAGAACTTCATTCATATAAAGCAAGTAACTGTTGTCTTTAATTGAGTGATGGATACCTAATTATAATAAATTGCTCTGTTAATTATCACATTATTGTGTAAATAATTGTTTTGTAGTCTTTTGTGACTGCTAAGGGCAGTTTTCACACTCTGTGTGCCACTTGCAGCGAAGTGTGCTTCTGCTCTAGGTGTTCACACTTCATCTGTTGACTCGGGATGTGATCATGCAAATTTCTCTGTGCCTGATCGAAAGCCCCTTGTGGTCCGTAGTTTTCCCATTCAGTTCAATGGGCTTTGAGACAGGGATTGCAGGACCAGAATACGGCTGGTTCCCTTATTTCCAGGATTCAGTTATTTATTAGATAAAAGTCACATGCTCCAGTGAAGGTTAAACCAGGCTAACAAGCAGCAGAGGAAAACAAATGGTTTGGTATATGAAGGATAAAGAAATTCTAAGAAGTGTTTCACTTTGTGTTTTGAGAGGTCATTTTACATAGTTTGCTCCTTTGTGAATGAGTTTGTTCTAACAAGATTTTGAATAAATCTGAACAAGATTCATAATAAGGAAAACATGCTTTACTTCGCACGGACTGTGTGACAGCAGAGTTTTAGTTCATTTCCAAGTGATTGTATGGCAAAACCGCTTAAAAAGAGGCAATAGGTCGTAAAAGGACATACAGATGGCTGGCAGAAAGGGCTCTTGCTGACCCTATTCACAGGTTTCTTGTCGGTGCAGAGTGTTCATTGTGCTACTCTGATGTGCAAATGGCTCGGTAAGGACGTGCACAGTCTTCTGTCTTCTTCAGGGGCAGAAATAAAGCTTAAACACTCAGTATTGAAATGTATGGCTTTTAACAACAAAAGAACCATTGGACAAAGCCTCTTGCTGTTGTACTATTGAGCAGGTGATTAGCAGCCATCAGGCTACAGCTGTTTTCTTCTTTTGTTTGTTCCATATGCAGATGTTGCTATGAGGAAAGGAGTCAGCAATGACTGATGTGGAGCCTGTGGTCACAGATTTTGCAGCATCAGGACGGGCAGGCCGCCGGAACGCCTTACCAGATATCCTGGGCTCTCCTGCTGGTGCTGGGACTTCAGACCTGCCACATAAACTGGCTGAGCTCTCTGTTTCAGAAGGTAATGGCTGTGCATTCAGAAAAGGACATTTTTATGCAGTCATCCTTTGCTTTTTTTTTTTTAATACTTCCACCACCGTGCAGTTTTGATATCAATACTAATATTCCTTCCATAATTTAGAATTAAATTCAACTTTCCAAAGCAGTTATTACCTGTGCCTCCTGATGAGACAAGTCAATATCCGTATCTATCCACAGATGCAGTGTTAGCAGCTTAGGGAAACAGTTCAGTGCTGGGAAGTGAATTCCAGTGCCCTTGAGGGTGAGAAAATGCAGATTTTTCCAAGAAACTTGGAAAACACATTACTCCAGCATAAATTCCAGTGTACTACTACACTGAAATAACTTTGCATAAGAGAGCAGAGCTGTGGTGTTAATAAAACATTAACTCAGGCATATACATTAAGAATAGCGTTTATAGTATTTTGCTCCTGCTTAGTGGGCTTTCAGCTTTGCTACCAGTGCCCTATTTTGCCATGTCCTTTGGTTTGATAAAGTGCTCTGTTGATATAGCACAGGTCTAATCAACTCCAGCTTTGTGAGTTCTTTTTACTTTCAGAGTGACTTCAGGGGAATTTTCAGATTCAGAAAAATCTGATTACTAATACCTAAGAAACAAAAAATATAGACTGGCCCCGAGCATGGTCTGTCCCTACTTTTTTTTAATCTGAATCAGAATTTTTTTCAGAAAACTTTTTCTTCTCATGCCCATCACTGTTGTTGTGGTACCACCACAACAGATGGTCCCACATCCAGGAGCAGTGATGGTGTGAGTGCAGCAAAGGGGAGGGCGAGCCTATGCTGAGGTGTGAACGGTCCATGAATCTGAAGTAAATCATTAAAGGGATTCCTAGTCTCCAGGGTTGCATATCCTCCTTTTACATTGCCCAAAGAAATTACAGGATGTTAGATGTACAGCCTTGTAAAGCACCTTAAAGGCTTGGGGGAAGGATTTATTTGGTCTCGAATTGTTGTTATTTTGGTGATTTAATTTATAATCTGCAATATAAACCCCACACGGGCCCATGAAAGGACTGCTGAGCAGATAGAAAGAACATTTCCTGGAGGAGTGACAAGGGCCTAATGACCATATCCTGACTTGAGCCAGAAGCAGAAAATAAGAATCTGAATGGGTTCTGGAAGAAGGCATTATTTTGTCTTGAGGAGACGTTTTCCCCTATGAATATGAAAACTATGTCCCTACAAAATAAATAGGAAAAGCTTTTTATAAGAAAGGTTACAGTGTGGCATAAAGTA
>PYHW01010093.1:3525083-3541191 GCA_013186435.1 Turdus rufiventris
AGTCCTCCTCTCCTGGTGTCCATCTAATTCATTAGGAACAAGAAGAAATTAAACACAGTATTATAGTTTTAGCAAAATGTACTGATGCTTTCTTAGAAATACAGGACCAGCACTGCCAGGATTTGAAGGACAATTAAGACAAAATTGTCCTTTGCTTTTGTCATTGACATATCGCTGTGCCAGAACATGTTGGAAGGCAGCAGATTCTGTTAGCAGCAGTTTACAGCAGTGATAATAGGAAGTGAATACAGGTTGCAGTCAGGTCCACTCTGACAGTTTGGGTGCTTTTTGGGGATGAGAATTCCATAAGTATCAGATGGGAATTTCAGCCCCGTTGTGTTGTAAGTTAAAGTTTTGATGAGACAGCAAGCAAACAGAAGAAAATTCATCAAAATGGAAAGACAGTTTTGAAGTTCAAATGCTGTGACAGGGAAACAGTTTGTTTGTGAAACATTTGGGGCTCTAACAGGCAGTTCTTTTGCCTATTTCTGACTTTAACAATAAGTCATTAAAAAAAGGAAAGTCATTTGCAGCTCAGAACAAAGAAATCTGATAAATGAGAGAAGTGGAGAAGATGGAACATATGGCTATATAAAGTATGCCCTATTTTGTTGCTACTCTGAAATTCAGATTCAGTGAAGATTATGGGAAATGGTGAGGACAATGAACTCTGTCTTGTTTCAAATTTAGCTAAGGCTCATTGGATCATACATTTCCTCCTTCTAAAATACCGTCAGCTACTGTCATAGTGAAAAGTCAGGAATAGGATGTACTAATGCCTTCTGGTTTAGAAGAGAAAAGAGACTTTGCCTTTTTTTTATGAATACACAAAGACCATAGCTGTATGATACAAATGTCCATATACTCTGCAAGCACACAAAGCTGATGTTCTCATGAGATGAACAGGAGAGATTCTGGCACCAGCTGTTTATCTTGTTGCCTAACTCTGAAATGCAGACCATCTGTATCATGCCTGATCATCCTCTGGTGGTGTGTAAGTTTTGGAGTACTGAGACTTTCCACAGATGGTCTGGAACCATGTTGAATAGTTGATTGGTGTAACTGGTGATCCAAAGGTTGAAAAGGAGGCTGCAAGAAGTTTGAAATCAAGAAGTTGTACTGGTCTTCCACATTTGGTAATCTGTGTTAGGGCACCATTCTGCCAATAACACTCAGCAGCTTAACTGGCACCTTTTGCACACCTAAATGCCAGCAAGTGTGAAATTAGATTTCCTCTAACAAACTGTTTTCCTCTACCCTGTCTGAAAGACTCCACTGACATTAGATATCAAACCTGCACAGAAAGAGCCAATCGAGGAGATTGTTCTGTCTCTCTTTCCACAAGGTGCTGTGCTACATAAAGCTAGAGGGTGTTAAATAACTTAGTTCTTTATCACTATAGAACTCCAAAGCCTCTGAATCTCTGAGCAGACTTAAAACATCAAGAAGCTTCTGCCAAGGGCTTTAGATGATGAATTGTGTGCAGCCTTATATATTTGTTGATGTGTAGAGGCTAAGATGTATAACTCTATTGTGTGGTTTTGATATTTTATAGCGTCAGAAAATGTACCCCTTAGATTATGACTGTGGAGGAGATGAAGTAGGAAGTGGAGGACAGTACAGCCAGATGTGCTAAGCAGACCTCTCATTGTCCCCAAAAGCTATGGACTGCCATAGATTTGGGTATACTGTTACCACTGGTACTACCATGTGGGGCTTGAAGGTAATGGGAAAACTATTATTATGGTTTGCAAGGAAATCAAGGCAAGAGGAACTTCTGCTTCTCAGTGAGTAAACTCAATCAAAAGAAACAGCATGGAACAACACACATAATGACCAGAGACACTGGAGAGCTTTTATTTATATCAGTCATGTAAGCATTCAACTCTGATCTGTAGAAAAGTGAACTTCCAACCCAGAGTAACAAAAAATCCCCCATCTTGTGAAGACAGGATAAATTCATGTAGGTATTTCTTGTCAAAAAACGTCGGACAGATAACTGGCATGTCCATAAACTGTAATGTTATCTACCTGAAACCACACAGTGCTCAAAGGAATGCAATATTCTAATTTGATTTTAAAAATGGCCCCCCCCCCAAAAAAAAAAAAACAAAAAACAAAAAAAACCCCAACAACAACAACAACAAAAAAAACAAAAACAGTAATACAAAGTTATTTCCAATCTATTTTTTACAGCCAAATGCACATTGATCAGCCTGTGCAAGAACTGGGCAAATCAACGCCAACAGGCAGAAGCTTTTAGAAGATGCCTCTCCAAGTTCTTTATCTCTTGAGTTAATCTCTCTTTCTAAAGTACCCATGACTGTGGTAGTAAAGAGCCAGTCCAAACAGAGATGATTACTGAACCTAAATACTTGGTTGCATTAAAAAAGCTGGAAGAATGTGTGTTGTATAAATGTTTAATTCTGTCTAATCTGTTTAGATGCAGGAGCAGAGGGTGGAGAAGTGTCATCATCCAAAGCCTTGCTGGAAAGTCAAGAGGCGGAAGGAAAACGTAATGATTCCTAACACCTAAGGACTTCTGGGTTAATGAATCCCATCGACAGACTTCCCAGTTTCCCTGTGTCACCCCATCTGAAGTGTGGTAGCAACTTTAGCAGCACAGACATGACTTTGCAACACACTTGTACCTAGATATTATGTGGATGGCATACAGTTCTTCCTACTGTCATCCTTAAAAAGCAATGTTCTACATATCCAAACAGGAAGAGAACTAAAGAATGTATCTCTTGTTTTCAGTTTTCTCTCTTGTTTTGGTTGTAGTGTTTGTCCTAACTAATCTTCTTTGACAGTTCCAATTAATATACCTACCAGGAACTAATCATTGTTTTAAAAGAAAAATCTTGTTTCTTAATTTCCCAAACCAGCTTCTTTCTGACACAGCGGTGTGTTCTCTCCCCACAACATGATATTAAGTGTATATTAGATTACAGACACTATCTGTAATTTATCTCCTGAGATTTTTGTTCTCATTAGACATATGTAGATGGGTGTGAGAAAAAAAAAAATTACATAAAATAAAATTTTCTCCTACTCCTGTCGCCAGAAGGTTTTATAAACTACTTAAACATTAGTGTTTGTTTTCAGACTCTCCTTGCCTCTATTTGATTATGGTAGATCATTTCAGTTCTCCCATTCTTTGCAGTCTTGCCACTTTGGCTATTAGTTTTCATGCTGAGTATTGTAGCTGTTCATGTGTATCTAGAGTAAAGTAGGTGTGTTTGTATATGATGAAAATTGTTTAATCTCACTGTGGAAATTAAATATCTGGCATCTTTTCTGTCTTTGGTTGATTTCTTAATGATTCTCCTGTAGGACAATATTTACAGTTCAATAATACATATTTCTCTAATTCCATCTGGGTTTTGCTTTGTTGTTTGCTGACAGTGAAGATGCTTCAACCATTGTGATTTTTACAAAGATTTTAGGCAAAATCATTTCTCTACTGAAAGGAATTGTTTTGTTTTGGAGATCATGCTCCTGAAAATACTTGGCATTCATTCTTTTATTGTAGTAGACTTAAGAGTCAGGTACAGCCATGAACCTCCACAATTCCTTGGGCAGCAGACACTTATGTACATCATGAAAACAGAGGAAGTATCTCTCACGATACACCCCATATGTGACTGGTATTCCATCTATGACATATTTGTGTAATCTAAACGTGGCAGAGAGCTTGTAAGAGCTCAAGAGAGCTTGTAAGGCACAGCTTTCATTCCTATTGTGCATTTACTCATACCCTGGCTTTTGGGGACCATTCAATAAAGGATACAGTTTAATTCAACTGAACCAGCAATCAGTTCCCTCCTCACATTTTTTTTCAGATTGGAAAAGTAAAATAACTTACTCTACTGGACCAAAGCAGGTAGCTTAAGAAAGTCTGAGAGACTGAACTAGCTGACTCTGGAGGATCAGAGCTGAAAATCACAATGGAGAGAGACTAGGAGGTAATTGTATTTGTGATACACACAAATGGGTGTACAGCTACTGGGTTGTAGTCCCATTCTCCTACAGCAGCCTCCTTTATAGCATCACAGTACAGAAAATTGGTAAATTAGAAGAAACTGTTGCAATTCCATCAAAATCAAGTAAATGGGTATTAATGAAACGTAAGTCCTTATATGGTTTGCTCTTCTGGGCAAATATGGCCTATATGGCCTGTGTGGAATTCTTCACTTCTTTCACAGTTGCAGCAGTAGATATATTTGGTTTCTTCTCTGATACAATACAGGCACTGAAATTTGGGTTACAGAAACGATACTTTAGGCACTTTGTTAGTCTAAGCTAGTTTGAAAATTGTTTGCTATTAAAACACCAATTATGAACCAGTTGAATTTAACAAATTATTCATGTGCTAAATTCTATGTGAAAGAACCCAGTCTAAGACTATACACATAAATGGTGTTAAGCACTCACAAATGTATCGTTTACTAGTCATGAATATTGTCAAGAATTCCCTGGGGAATTTATTGTAAGCACTCAGATGTTTACTTTGTACTTAAACTGTATGAACCTGTTGTTGAAAATATGTTGTGTAGAAAGAAGAATTTTAACAGCAAATTTGAAAAAATGCAGTAGCAAAAAAATAAGATTTAAAATGCAATTTAATTAAAAGCAGGATGAATATTTTTAAAATATCTGTAATAAATCATATGTCCATTATCTGAATGCAAATTAACCAACTTACAAACACAGAAATGCTTCTTTGCCCTGTGTATGTACAGTTTGTATCTAAACAAGTACTAGTCTAGACTGCATGGGAGATCTTTTTTTTAGTTAGTTGTAGCCTTAGGAATATTTATTTATACCTGGAATTTGCCAGATTTCTCCAGTTGTGAGCCAAATGCATTTTTCTGACCAGTATAAACTGACTCACAAACTGAATGATGTGGGAGACAGTGTACCATATAAACTTTGGTCTTAGAGCAGAGTTCATTAATTGTACATGATTCTTGACTCAGGCAGAAGGGAACTCACCCCTTTAGGCCTGTCTGGGGGGCTTTATGCCATGCTGTCCAGTACGCTGGGGCTTGGGCAGAAGTAATGTCTTAAGCACAGCTGAAGTTGGGAAAAGCTTTAGTTCATTTTCTTGTTAGTGTGTTGAAGACAGATAATAGTCCTAAACTTTGGCTGAGTCTGTAAAGAGCGAGTGAAGTGCTTCTGAATAAGTCTGTCACTGAGCCGGTTTATCCAGTGACAACCATTATCCAGGCTGTACCACCCTCCCTTAGTCAACTAATGTGTAATTGATAACAGTGCATTCTCTTGGTTCACATGGCCACAATGATATGGTGCTGAATCAGCAGGGTATTTTAAAACATGCTTAGCTTGAAATGTAGACGGCTTTCACAGGAGTCAGAAAAACTGCTTAGCTACCTAAAATTAGGTACATACTTAATTACCTGGATAAATGACAGCAGCAAACTTCTATTAAGGCTAATCTGGTATTACAAAGCATTAGTCTCAATTTCCATTCCAGCAAGTTTGGGTACAGGTAATAGCATCTTTTCCATCATCTTACAGCACTATCCTGGGCTACCGTAAAGCAAAGAATTTCATATTAGTACCAAGCAAAAAAAGGTAATTTTGTTGTCTCCATATTTTAGAACATAATGAAGCAATCACCCATTCTTATTCACTCAGCATGCTTAAAAAAAAAAGGTGGGGGGGGGAGGAAGTAATCTTGTAATTTTATTGTGCATATACAAAACAATTTAGGTATTTTGAATATATAGAAAAATTGCCTTGATGTTTTCCAGATATCATTAATAAATTGTACTAGGTTACTTAAAAATTACAAGAGATCAGTGGCTATGAGGCTTAAACTGCACTTTACCTCTACTACCCTTTACCTACTACCATTGGTAGACTAACTATCCTCTATGTAGCATGTACATAAAGATGAATACTTCAAGATTTAGCAGATTAGTATTAGTTCAGATTCCTCTCTCTTGTTTGCTAGTGGTCTGTGTGTGATAAAGCCCATGAAACAGAATTGAACAAAGACTTGTTCAACAAATCTCCATGGATTTCTCCAGGTGTGTTCAGTGAGCATAAGCCCCAGATGGGTGGTGAGTGTGGGTCCTCGCAGTTCCAGATAGAACAGATCATTGGGACTCAGCCCACCAGGGTCCCAGGGCACTTGTTCTGAAGCTGAAATAGCAAATGCTTAAACAGTCCTGCCATCTAGTGGGATCCTGAGCCTGCTAGGTAGGCTGTGCAAGGCAGTGAGGGAGACAAGTTTAAGAGACCTCAAATCCAGCTGCAGACTGGACTGGTGAGAGACAGAATGTCTCTAGCTGACTCAACGCATTCACTTCAGGAGTTTTGCTACAGGTTCAGAACCTTGGTGCCTCTGTATACAGAAATCCGTATGATTGCAAAAAGGAGGCATCTTGTGTTTCAACCCATAAACTCTGTAAAACAGGCGTCTGAGTCTGGCTTGAAGCCTACCTTGCTTTAGGTGCCCACTCTGAGATTTGGGCTTGGGTGCAAATCCCACCTCAGGTGATTGTTTTGATGTTTTTAAGGGGTAATTGTGTTTCATCTTTTCAACCTGAAGCTCTTCTATTTTGGCGAGTAATTAGCAGTGATTACTGAGAGCTCTTCCTTTATTTTCTTGACCTACTTCCCTCTTCAGCCCAGTGGGGATCATCCTGATGGATGAACATCACTTCATCTTGGCATGTGCCACATCCCGATGCCAGATCCCTGGATTTTAGTGCAAGACTTATATTTGATGGATACTGTTGTGGGGATTTTATGTTGTTGTTGTTGTTGTTTTTGTTTGTGTGGTGTTTGTTTGTTTGTTACGGGAGTGGGGGTTGCCTGTGTGCTGAGGCCTTTTCTGTGTTAAACGTATTTATAATAATTGCTTGCAATGTAAGGGCCCTGATGTGAGGATTTGCACAATCCCTACCAGTGCTTTATTCCTGGGGCTCTGCTGTGCAAGGATTGATGCTGTAAATCCAGTGCTTATTGTACAATATATAGAAAAGCTACTCTGTGAGACTGGCTTGGCCCTGCTGGGTAGGGCTTACTGCGCTTTTATTTCCAGACTCCTCGGGCACGTTTGTCAATGGCACATCAGCAGTGAAAACATAAGAAGAAGGAGCATGTGAACTGCTGCTAATGCCCAGCAGTATTCCAGAAACAGTCCCCCAGTATCGCGCCCAGTTTCCTAAGGGTGCAGGAGCATTCCCGAGGGACGCGCTCCGCTGCGTCGGCCACGAGATGGCGCCCGAGCCCGCGCCAGACACACGGCCGGGCCCTCGCCTTCCTCACCGCGCTCTCCTGTCGGTGCCCGGCTCCCGGCTCCCCGGGCACGCCGGAGTTCGGGTATCCTTCGGGATGTCACTGCCGTGAGGAAGAGCGGGGGCCGTGGCAGCGCTGCGGGACGGAGCAGGGCGCTCGCTGCCCACGGGCGCTGGCGGTAGAGGGCGCCCTCGGCCTGGCGCGGCCTCGGCTCCGGCGGCGCGGCCCCACACGGGCCCGGGGCAGCGCGGCTCCCGCGCCTTCCCAAGCAGGGCCGGGCGGGCTCAACAATCCCATCCTGTCCCGTTCCTTCCTTCCCTCTTGATTTGTCGCCTTACTCCGTTCAAAGCTTACATCCATCTACTCCTTTCCTGTCTTCAGTGCTCACCCCTTTCTTCATTCACACCTCAAGCCCAACATCCACTGTAATGCTTTCAACACTCAATACAAGAAATTCCGTATTTGCTAAAATAAGGTGGTAAGAGGACAACTCATTGCTGTTCCTCTCAGCAAGTACTGGGTAAATTTTACTTTATCGGACAGACTCATAAGAGACCCTCGAGCCAGGTTCAGAACAGCCCTTGTCTCTTAACACAGAGAGGGGAAATCTTCTATGGAAAACAAATAACATGTCATTATGCAATTAGAAGTGCTGTTGCAATCTAAAAAAAGTGCTGAAATAAGTTTCTTCCAGGCATCTTCTTTCAGCCTTTGAACTCTGGTTTGTTTTTTTTTTTTTTTTTATAATGTGTATGTGTGCTGTTGTGACTTGAAACTTCTAGGTAAATTTGTGAAGGACAAAATGAAATGCTGGCATATAAAAAGGACTGTATTTAAGGGAGGGAAGACAAGGGGCAGTGAGATGGAGTTAAAGGCAGGACAGTTGCACCATGCTTCCTCTCCACAGCCCTTCTCTTATCAGAACATTGAGCCAGTCATGGTGTGAGGAAGGCAGCCTGGTCCTGCACCCTCCACTGGCTCTGGACTCTGGGTGTTTTGAGTTCTGGGTACAAGGCTGGTCAGTCACTCAAGAAAGTTTCAAAGGTCTGGAGGAAGATGCTATTAGAAACCTTGTTTAAATATTACAAGATTAGTTAATGATTTTGACTGTAGAGGGTCTGGTTTATACTTGCTGTTGCCACACTGAAGGGGAAACTTTTCATAACATGTACACATTAATGTATGGAATTAAAGTAGTAGTGGCAGTATCTATACCTCCCCACTGGCACTTAGTGCAGTACAGTTCACAAAGTGAGTCCCATGATTATCCACACAGTGACTGTATGTCTGCTTTCCTTTCTGTGTATATCTGTATTTTTTCCCATAACAGACTCTGGATTTGGCAAAGTACGAACCCACACTTAGCAAGTGTTTTTAAGTTTCCTGGTATAGACTTGCCTATTGTAACCATCTCATGTGATTTCTTGCATAATCCAGGATATAGAACTTCTCTGAAATACTTCCTGCATCATGTCCAATAGCTGTGGTTGGAAGCATGGTTTACAATATGCAGGATTGAGAAGTCTTCTAAGGCAGTTTGAAAGTTGGCCAAAGGCTTAAGTCTCCTCTCCTCAGCTAATAAGCATTTCATTTTTAATATAAATTTCTGTGGGTTTAACTTTCGGTGGCTAGAATTTTGTGTACCAGACTGAAGAGACCACTGTTTCTCTGGGATTGTCTCCCAACATCCAGTATGACCAAAATTTTCCCCAAGCTTGTCTTGGTACTAGCCCTTATTTAAAGCTAGTTATGAGCTATTATAACCCTGCAATGCTTCAAGTTACTCTAAAATTTGTGTTCCGGGAAGTTTATGTATTTAGACTCATGAAAACTTAGAAATGAGTCAGTGTTTGGTCACAAACCAATATGTCAAGCAGGGATATGGTTGCACTTCTGAATGAATCAAGTTAGGTATGTAATTCCAGCTAGGTCACCCAGCATGAGGTTTCATTTCAAATGCCTGATCTGTGTCAGGCATTTGTTCATCCATGACAGGCCCATAAATTGATAACTTAATTAAATTATTTATCAAGACTGTGGAATTCATTTATTTCTCCAGATGCACTAACATTGCTCTTTAGAACTTCTGAGGAAACAGCTTGCTCTGGGTGAGAGATTCCAATTTAGAGGATACAAACGCAGAAGAGTGTGAATCCAGCTGCATCTGGGAGCTCATATCGGCCTCCAAAAGGCTGTGACTGTGTCCTGTCAGTCCTTAGCTCAGTGAAACAGAGGACCTTAGGAATATCCAAATGCAGGTCGTTAATGAGCTGAGTTTTAACTTTGCATTCAGTCAAATAAACTTGATTTTACTTCTTGCCTAAATCTCAGTTGATATGAGAGTGATTTCAGTATATTGTAGACAATGGAAGGCTTCGGAATGGACAAACTGAATGGAGGTACATTGAGCCATTCCAAAAGTTTCTTAAATTCAGCCCTGCAGATTGCACAGTTCTTTCTTGTTTTGCTGAAATGATTTACCTTGGGATTGATTAGCTTGAGATTTGTTATAATTAATTCCAAATAGTCAAGCTTATTTATGTATTTGACAGCCTCCATAGTGTGCTCTAGGGCCACAGAAAGAGAACATTATTTATGGTGCATGACAAGTTAAACTTGTACCTTTAACACTGTAAAATTTATGTTGATGATGATAAAAATCATTCCCTCCTTTGCTGTAATACAGTCCTTGGACCTTAATACAGAGGGTCTTTCTGCTCCACTAATATTCTGACTAGTCTGCCACTAGTCTGCCTGAACACCAAATCTACATGTCTCTCAGAATCAGCTGCAACAGGTCAAATGCAAGTCATCTAATCTCCTTAAACCCATTCCTCCTAATAAAAATTATTTTAATTTAGTATATTCATAGTATTCATGTGCCTTCTAAATTTCTCTGAGTCATTATTACTCCTGAAAAAGTCAGGTTGTTTATTTATACAACTTTGTTTCTTTCTTCCTTAAATATGCCCATGCTGAAATTGTAAGGCTGGAAAGCTGATTTCTTGCATTGATTTTTTACAGTAGCTACACAGCTATTGTAAGTGACACCCAGTATCAAGCATCTTTGTTACAGTTTAAAGACTTTTATATAGTTTTTTTCTATTCTTAAATGTAAAAGAAAGCAAAGACAAATATTAAAATAACAAAGGCCTAATGGCACAAAATTAAAGTAACTGCATCTTCAGTAAATTAAACTGGGAGCCAGGAAGGTGGCTGGCTTTAATGCAGGTGAATTCTTTGAGGAGAATGTCTGACTTGTGTCATCTAAATGTAACACAGTAATATTAAAAAAGAGATAACAATCTCCCAAGTGCCTTTCAGAAGCACAGAACACCCTGGAGATATTTCATAGCATTTGCTTACTTTAAATCATTGTCAACCATCTGTCCTCCCAGCTTAAACCAATCCAAATATATGTCTAATAGTTCATAATGAGGTATTAGTGGGTATTTACTTTCCAGGACTCTCCTAATCTCATGTCACAGCAATTTGTAACGTAAGAGAGAATCTGCAGAATGAAATGCATGATCACAGACAACTTCGTTTTCACCAATTAGCAACCAACACCAGAATTAGACCTTAACATGACTTGTGTCTAATGTTAGCCTGTCCTGGCATTATTTTGCATAAACTTTACAGTGGCAGAAAACCTGCTGAACATGTTCCTAAGTTTTGCCTAAGATATATCATGCTCTTAGAAATGATAAGGTGTAAACATGTCTTTCCTGCTCCTGCCTGCATTACCTTGCACCTCGCCTATCATCTGGTCCAAAGGTCCAGCAAACCCCTTCCTGTGGCATTTATACAGCACAAAACTGGATTCATACAGATGCTTTGTGCCTGGCGCCATTCTGTGACCACTTGCTTGTGCAGCTGCATAACTGGGTGTCTTTTCCATGCAGAAATCTCTTGTTGAACCTGGGGTTTCTAATGAGCTATCTGTTGATAGAGTAAATAAATGTAGGTATTTTCTGTGACCCACCAACAGCACTGAGATGGTGTATTTTACTTAAAGGGATCAGCAAATCGCTTAGACAACTAGAGGACATATGAGATAATTTTAGTTAAGAACATTCAACTGCCCTGTTTGACATAAGGTTTTTCTGCAGCACCAAAAACGAAATCACACTCAGCCCTGAAATAATATCATCCCGTCTGACACAATAGCTACTAAACTCTTTTAATTTCTTTATTACACTGATATTAAAGCTGCACAGATTCACAGCAGGCCTTCAAACAAGCTTAAAATTTTCTGAGAATACCCTAGCATGCTGTCCCTAAGTGGAGGAAACTTCTCTCAGCTGCTCATTATTTTCTGTTTCCTTAATTCAAAAGTAGTCCCTCTATATGTTTCATAATAGTATTTAAAGAAATGCCTAAGCGAGCCTGGACCCTGAATCCTGTTGGCTTTCAATGGAATTCAATTCCTAAAAGGCCTCTGAATGCCTACATTTGTTTTTGTACCAGGGGAGTTAGGCCCTGGTATCACTGCTGCCCTTTGTTGCACATGTGGGTACAAGATGCTCTGCAGTTGCTGGACCTTCATTGCCAGAAATGTTTGAATAATGCCATCATTACTACATTATCTGAAGGCCTTATAACATAGTATCTCCTTAACATAGTATTCCTGGCTATTGTACTACAAAGATGGTGAAAAGACAGAGATTTAACTGAATTGGTGTAGCAAGAGGTGGTGCTCCCTTCCTCCCCATACTCCCACATTCATTCTTCTTTTTCCTGAAGAAGTTTTGGTTTGGTTTTGTTTTTGTTTTTTTTTTTCTTTCTTTCAAGTACAAAATGAAGGCTGAATGAGGCTGACAGCCTCATTCTCTGAATGTTTGAGGGCATGTGAAGCACAGATATAACAGGGAGAAAAGTAGCCAAAAGCAGCTTTGTCTGTCCTGTATTTGAAGGCTGAAGGTTAGAGCAGTCTCACCAAATGGCCTTTGGAAGCAAGGATTACTCATTACACAGGGATAGCTCACTGCAGAATTTTCATCTTCCAAGCAAACCTTGTACAGGGAGTGCAAATGTGCCTACTTCCACTGCTCAAGTGGTGCAAAGGGTTTAATGTAAAAGAGAATGAACCGCCGGCTGTTCAGATTCTCTAGAGATACTATTTGTCACAGGAGTACACAGTCTGTTGAACCATCCAAGTGGTGACAGCACACAAGAAACTCCAAGCTGGTCTCTTTTGCAGCAACCTGAAGTGCACACCAGGTCAGTATATTTTGCACCGTGGTCTCTGTTTCAGCCATAGCAAAGCATTTATGGCGATCAAGATGACTTGTACCTGGTTTTTGATGTTAGCGTAACTCTTGCATGAGGGCCCACAATCAAACACGGGGCATAAGATGCTATGGAAAACATATGTGCCATGCTACAAGAGCCTGAAAGAAACGCAAATGATTGTCAAAAACTAATTTTAAAATATTAGAAAAATATTCCTAATTATTTGTATTTTGTATGGCTGAACTAGGTAGGAAATTGTTGAGGTTTTGTTCCTAAACCATGTAAATTCTCTTTTGCTCAGTCCCTGAGTTTTGTTGCAAGAGCTGAAGAGCTCGATTCATTATTCTGGAATCCATCCAAGCTATAGGTCAGGAAAAGCTGACACCGTGGGATGTCCCACAGAGATAGACTGCTTTCTGAAAAGCACTCAAGATGAGACAAAATGACAACTTAATGCCTTCAACAAATTTCAAAGAATAACTAGGAGGAAGACATTCCCTCTCTTGCAGAAAAAGAAAAAGAGTTTTAAGCTCTTCCTTTTTCTTCATTCTTAATCTCCAAATGATGATAGTTGTGGAGCAAAGATGCTGTTTCGAGCCAGGAACAGCAAATACCAAATTTCAGACAGCATATCTACAGATGCCATTGTGGGTAAAGGGATATGAACTTGGCCAGCACAAAAACGGCCTTGAAAATCTTCATGGGAAAATTTTTGGAACTGGTGTTCTGCAGTAGCGTTACGATCCTGTGTTTTCACTCAACAGCCTTTCACGTTGCGTGCCCTCTTCTCGTTTTGCACGCGCGCTCCTTTAGCAGCGAGCGGGCGGGCAGGGGTATCCCGGGGCGGCTCTGGCGAGGAGCGGAGCGGCAGCATGAGGCGGCTCCTCTCCCTGCCCCCTTCGCGTCCCGCGAGCGCCCGGCCGGGCACCCCACGCCCCGTCCTGGGCGGCGGGAGCGCCCTCCCCCGGCTGTGCGGGCTCCGCGGCGGCCGTCAGGGGCGGACCGAAGCCACCCCCGCCCCCGGCCTCCCGCCGGGCGCCGGCTTTAAATGCAGGGCGGCGCGGCTGTGCTGGTGCTCCTGCTATCCTTGGCTCTGCGCTCGGAACACGCAGCTGGCCGCCATGGTCGAGGCTTTCTGCGCCACCTGGAAGTTGGTAGACAGCCACAACTTCGATGAGTACATGAAGGCACTGGGTAGGTACGGCCGGGCGGCGGCACCTTAGGAAATCTTGGGAGTTTTTCACAATCTGGCAAAACAAAAACCTCCCCGCCATTGCCAGAGGTGTAGGTGAGACAGCACCTGGCAGCAGTGCTGGTGATGGAGGGGGTGATTTTGGCGGCTGTACTTCTATCCGTAGAGCGAATTCTGTGCGAGTCACTCACCTGGGGCCCGGGTGTGTTTGTGTGGGAGAGGCTCCGGGAAGTGCCCCCGGGCTAAGGGAAGCGGGTGAAAGACGAGCACGTGCTGTCTGCGGACAAGTGTGAAACAACCAAGCGAAAAAGCAATCCTTATGCTGGAGTGATAAGGAATTGAAACTCTGAGCAGCGGAAGCGATCGCGGCCATGCGTGTGACCGCGGGCGGAGTGCGGTGCTGCCGTGCTCGGCGCGAGCGAGGGCGCGGAGCCTCAGCTGGAGGGACTAGCGATGGATACTCAAGTACAAGGGCACGAGCGAAGCAGAAAGTAGCGTTTCACGGGGATAGCTTACCGCTGTAGAGCGGGGCGAAAGATCTCTGTACTTCGATATGTGGAAAAAAACAAAAAAGTAAAAAATCCCGAAGTTTGATGTATTTCTTTTTTTCCTTGAATGGTCTAGGAGTGGGGTTTGCAACACGGCAAGTGGGGAATGTGACTAAACCCACAGTGATTATCAGCAGCGAGGGGGATAAAGTGGTGATCAGAACCCAAAGCACTTTCAAAAACACAGAGATCAGCTTTAAACTCGGAGAGGAATTTGATGAAACTACCCCTGATGATAGAAACTGCAAAGTAAGTGAACTCCGGGGCTGCAGTCGCCTCTCCCTTTTGCTTCCCTCCCCCACCCGGCAGTCTCTGCCATTGGTAGGGTCGAAAGAAAAAAATGTAACTTCGGCTGCTACTAGTTATAGCACCGCAAAAGATAGGAGAGGGGGAAAAAAAAGGCAAGATTGTGTCCTGCCTGTTCACACCATACCTTTTCTGAATGTTACCAGCTCCCTGTCTGTCTTCCAGTGTCAATTGATTGTGTTAGTTGCCCGCTTTTCTCACAAGCTAAATATCATTAGGCATAACTTTTCCCAGTCAAAATAATCGCATGCCTCTTCCTTCCACCTTTGAGGGCTTAACATCGAGTATTATTCCCAGGCACATCTGAAACAGGTTCTTGTGAGACTGGAGCTCAAAGGAAACAACTTTTTCATTCTTTGACACAAACAAGAATTGTGTGGATTTCATGCTTAAAACTAGGATAATTCATAGCCTTGGCTTTAAAATGGCTGGGACTACTTTATCATTCTAGATCCACATCCATCTATTGAAGAGAATTCAATAGAACAGTGCAGGATGAATGTGTGAGCAGAATCCCAAGTACCCTAAATAAAGGCATGTCTTTGTGTTTCTTGGTATCTCACAGTCAGTTGTGACCCTGGATGGAGAGAAGCTAGTGCACGTACAGAAATGGGATGGCAAAGAGACAAACTTTGTGAGAGAAATAAAGGATGGCAAAATGGTAATGGTAAGTATAGAGCATACTGAGCATTCACATGCACTGCAAAAATTCCCAACTTACCCTTATCTCAAGCTTTGTGAGCAGTGTGACTTAGACACAAACCCTTAAACTAATCAGTGGGGAAAGCTAGCAGAGATTTAAAAAATATTTTAGTTTGGTTTGTGTCTTGTTTCATTGACAATTAAAAAATTGCTAGTGCCTTTAGGCAGGCAAGCCTGTGGATTTCCAGAATATATATGTTCTCTTTCTAGACTTTTGTGTAAATTCCCAAGAAAAAAAGTCCCGGTGAGCTTGTAATGTATGAAATTTATCTGTTGCCAGTGGCAATTTACACTTCTTTAAAAACTTTTTTTATGTATGCACACCTTTAAAAAAAAAAAAAAAAGTATTTGCACAGAACAAGTAGTTTCCTGTGAAAATAAAATTACAGTATTGCAGGAGCTAATAGCATTTTTATACCTAACAATAAAGGGTTTAGTCCTCCTATCTTTTTAAAAACTATGATAAACAGCAATTGTGTGGAGACAAGTCCGAGTTTAAATTTACCTGCTTTTCCCAACTTTTTAGAAACAAGATTATGGGGTGAATAAATGTTGTAAGTTACTGTAGATAATATCCAGGAAAGCACTTTTCATGGCACAGAGATATAGTTAAAAAAAAAAAAAAAAGTCTTCAGCCATGCTAATACATTGGGCTTGGTTGTTGAAGACCAGTTCTTTTATTTCCGAATTACTGTGTGGACTAAGAGTTGCAAATAAATACAAACTTGGAAACATACTGAAATGTAATGTGGCAAGTGTTTAAAGGGAAAACACATGCTTTGATTTTTGAGGCAGCTATGCACAAATCAACAAAAATACAGAAAATCTTGTCCTTTGGAATTTGAATACC
>PYHW01010093.1:3541771-3565231 GCA_013186435.1 Turdus rufiventris
GGGGGGGTGTATTTTTTTAATTAAAAAAAAAAAAAAAGCTATACCATCAAACTGGCATGTTTGTGCTGTATAGTGAAACAGGTTAAACTTGGCATTAAATTTCTGAAACACTCGCTTTTTTTTTTTTTTGTTTTTACAGTAAATGAAAAATATTTGAATTGTTTTGGAATGTAGATAAAACAAATTAAAGCATTTTTTCAACTGGTGCTCCTTTTGTATTAAATCAGCTAATATTCTGGTGTCCCAGAGGGAGATGTTCAAAGTTCCTTTTTCTGAGTTAAAGGCCAGAAAAGCATGTGGTACACAATGATGCAGCAGCCTTTCTATGCAGTGTAGAGTACTTGGGGAAATGAAAAATTAACTTTAGATTTCTCCAGCAAAAAGCCACCAAAGTTAACTGTACTTATGTAGACAGAGAAGTTAACATAAGTTTCAGCTCTTATCTTCACTTGGGAAGTGCAGATGATGGTCCAGAGTTTGTAGAGTTTTGGTTTTAATAGTTAAAGGATTTTTAATTTGTTTTGATAGGTTTGGGGTTTGTTTATATTTCTGCTAATATACAAATATTGGAGACTTTCACAGGGTGGGAGGAAAGGGTCAACATAGTAACTCCCCTATATTAGTCTCCATAGGAATGGAAGGAAAACAGTACAACAGGAGCCTACTGCACTTCCCTCTCTTTCCCCTCTTAGCTTCATAGCTAATATGCACAATTTGCACTGTGAGCACATTAAAATGCTTCTTAAATAAGAAGTTAAAACCTTGTACCTGACAATATATCCCTAAAAGGCCAGAGTGGGAAAAACTACCTTATGCTTAGGAAAACTGAAACAGATGTTTGGGAGCATGGAGAGAGTTTGGAGTGTCCATATTTTCTACAAGCTGAAACAGGGGGAGGTGTAGCTACCTCTAGCCTTGTAAACAAAGGCAAAGCTGAGCTGTGGATTTAGCTGGTCATTGCTCTGTGAGTGGTGTGTGTGGCTGCAGCCAGAGATGCAGGAGGGGTGTCTTGCCCAACTTCCCACGCTTCATCCTTCAGATCTGCTATGTGATGTGGGAAGAGACTTCTTGTATCCCTGGATAGATAGGCTAACATGGGTAACTCATCTGATAAAAGTTCACACATCACTGGCACCTACCCCCCACAAATATAAAATTCAATGTTGTTAGTTTTTTTGATTTTTTTTTTTACAAAACCCAGCTTGAAAGGAATATTCAAGTTTGTTTTCTCTTGTGGGGAACACTATATGGCTAGAAGACAGAGCCTTTAGTTATAAACCTTCATATATATGTGTTACTTGGTAGACATTGATAGTTTTTAAAATCTAAGAGTTATCCTTTTTAATGAGAGAAATGAAAAGTAGAATGTGATCTGGTGCTATGGGGAGCTCTGCTGTCTATGCTTTGGGCTGTTTCACTGGTAATAGTGCAAGCTATTTTTAAGTGGCATATTTTGCCCTTTGTTTTTATCAATCCATATAATCCTCAGCTTCAGTACCTAATGCAGCCTTCATCTGATTTTCCTCTGTTGCTGCCTGCTTGCCTGTGGGGTGCATTTGCCACATGACTGTCCTTACCAGCCACCTTTTCTCAGAAAGCTGGGAGCAGCTGCTTTTCCCTCTTCACTGGAGTAAGCAGACTTGCTTTCCCAATACTGTCATTTGTATGCACAAGAAATGATGTGTGGGGTCATGAATTAGAAAACTTAGGGTCTTTTTCTTAAATACTAGGAAAGGACTACAGAGGCAACTTGTTATACAAATAAACCCTGAATGGTAAATATTTTGCATTACAGTCACTTTTAAACAAACAAGAGAAGTAGCCCTTTAAACAAAAGCTACTTTTCCCTGTTCTAAATATAAACATTATTAGTGTCAAATTAAGTAAGGGAGAGGAAAGTGGAGAAGTGGTGCTTGTGAATTAATGACGCTGCCCAGAGGAGTGGAAAAGAGAGGAATATACTGACACATGGGACTCCAGCTGCCACTGACACAGCTTTGCAGAGCCCTGACAGGAACAGCACAGTGACCAATGGAACATTTCGGGCTAGCCACAGGATCCATGACCTTATTATTGTGATCTTCTCCTAAAATTGACATCAAGTATTATTCCTCTACATGGAACTACTCTGACTTCAATAAACAGCAGTTCCACAAGCCTTGGCCAGTGGAGGCTTGATTTACAATACATCTCACCGTTCCCCTTAAACTGTATTAAAGGTGTACTTTTTCATCAAGTTGGGTAGTTTTGTTTTGTTTTTTAAAGCCTTATAAGCAATCGGGATCCATTTATACATGTATGCCAAGAGAAACCGTCCTTCCAGGAGCTGCCTGAGACCGGTGTGGGGTGTCGAGCACAGCCTTCCTTCAGGCCGCCTCACTTCAGCCGGCGCCCCGACTTCAGCCCTGCCCAGCCCCAAGCGGCCGGGCCCGGCTCCTGCCAGCTCCTTAGCGCTGACCCGGGGGTGGCACCTCCTGAAGGTCACCCCGGGGCACGGCCGGCTCAAGGCGACAGCCCGAGCCGCAGTCCGACAGCGGGGTCGCGGCCTGGGGTGGCTTCTGGCCCCGAGCGGTGCGGGCGTGGCTCGGTGGTTTCCGGCGGCCCCGCGGAGGCCCGGGACTTGCACAAGCCGCCCGGGACTCGCCTCTTTCCCCGTCGCCGGGGCGGTGACACGAGGAGAGCCGTCGGCGGACTGGGCGCTCCCTCCCGCACGGCCGACATGGAGCTGCGGGTGGCGCTGGGGCTGGCGCTGCTCTGCTCCGCGCTGGAGGCGGCGCCGACCGGCCCGCAGCGGCCCCGCTCCGCCGTGGGTGAGTCGGCTGCGGGTCAGCGGCTGAGGGGCCCGGCCGGGGCTGCCCGCGGAGGGCGGGGGAGGCGGGTGAGGGCGGCCGGCGAGGGAGGCCTGGCCGGGGGCCGCTGCAGTCCAGCGGCGGGGAGAGGGGGGCGGGCTGCGCGGTCCCTGCTCGCGGCTCCTTTCCCTCCCCCTAGCACTACTGCCCCCACATAGCCTGCTGCCCTAGCATTCCGTATCCCAACTGGCTTCGGCCACACGTGACTGCTAGATCAGTCAACAAGGCTCTTTGCAGGTACGGGGTTTATATTTAGCTGTCCGGGAAGGCCGGCGGGTGAGGTGAGGTGAGCCCTGCCCTGCCTCTGGTGCGGTGTCCCGAGGCACGCACTGCAAACACCGCGTTTGGGGCTGTTTTGGGCTGTGCTGTGCTGAGCTGGGCTGGGCTGTGCTGAGCTGAGCTGGGCTGAGCTGCAGCAAACACACACGCTTTGCCCGGCCTCATCCCCGCTCGGGGCGTGCGGGCAGGTGAGTGCTTGGAAATGGTTTCGCGCAGAATTCTCGTTCCATGTTGCTCACACTTGCCTCGGAACAAGCAGCAGCAGTGTCCCGGCGTTTGTCTTGTCGCCTGTTGGTAGGCGTCACAGTTTTACAGATTTTGAAGATCGCCTCTGGTCTTTGATTGCTGAAATAAAACTCCGTGGGGTACAGTTGTGTGGTGCCTGCTCAGCCACAGAGTGAGAGAGTGACCTTGTGAAAAATCAATTTATATCTGGCCCTATTTCGCAACACTGCTCCAGATAGATGTGTGCCTTTACCAAGTGCTTTGAAACTGACAGAAAGAAATTACTCTTATTTTACATGGAACTTGAAGACTGGTAATTAACACGGATTTCATTCATCTTATTCAGCATATTCCTATACTTCTCAGCTCCTTTATCCGTGCAGTGCTATTATGTAACAGTGGCTGAGAGCATGTCAGCCTGGAAAGTAGTGAGTAGGTAAGGCTGACACACTGCTCTGTGGTGAGAAGCCCAGTCTCTGCACACATGCTGTTTCTTGCTTTTCTTTGTAGACATCCTCCTTGTCACCTTTTACAGGTGGCTTCCAGCCAGGGAAGGTCTGGAAAAAGAATTAAAATGCAGCTCCCTTTCTTTTCAAGTGGAGTGGAGAAGTTCTTCTCTTGCCTCCTCTACTATCCAGTTTCTAGATTGCTATTAATGAAGGGGAGCTGATTTTTCAGTTCCTTCCAATCGCCATTCCATTTTTGGTGAATAGCATAAACCTGCTTCTCTGCTTCTGTTTTCATTTTTTCTAAGCAGTCTACATGAAGGACTCTCAGGAAGAACTTGCCCACACTTACCAGACAGGCTAATCAACAATTCAAATTTAAATACGAGTAGCAGTAAATAAACTGTAGTAAACTTGGCATTACCCCAGTATATCCAGTTCAAATGCAAATAATGCATTTCCTTTCATCTTTGTATTCTGAAAACAGGGCAATTCTGGCATGTATCTGACCTACCCATAGCAGAGGATAAACTGTAGTAATCTTGGCATTACCCCAGTATATCCAGTTCAAATGCAAATAATGCATTTCCTTTCATCTTTGTTTTCTGAAAACAGGGCAATTCTGGCATGTATCTGACCTACATTTAGATCCAACTTACCACATTACCCCTGATCGCACCAAAGTTTGTTCTTCTTCCAAAGGAGCCAATGCCTCCAACCCAGGCCCTTTTGGAGACTTTTTGTGTGATTCTCCTTATCAACTTATTTTGTCAGCATTTTCATTCATGAAGAATTCAAAAGAGCAGGTTTCATTCATGATTTGGACAGGGTAAGTGTTCAAGTCACTCTGCAGTTAAAGCTGGATAGCCAGATAGTGTGGCAACTCACAAGTTTGTGTTTGCACCAACAGATTTGAGTTCAGTATCTCACAAATGCTAGTTGTCCCTTTAGTTGTCCATATGGCTACTAAGAGGAAGACTAAGTGAGAATGTAAGGCCTCAGAAACAGACTTTGAGCTCTGTAATAACTGCTGGACTGTTCATTGTGATATTCAGCATATGACTGTATTAGTGTGAGTTAATAGAAATGGTGCAGGGAGGGTGGGAAGTAGAAAAATCAAAAGAAAAGGTCAGGGCAGTAACTGACTCATTGCAGGCCGCTGTTCAGTAAGAACATTTACCTTTCCTGTTCTAGTCTTCAGTGGGCTTAATAATACATTCTCACGGAAATGTTACCTGTGAGGCTTTGTGTGCCTTAGCAGTGGGACCAGACAAAGAAATGTGAAAGGGAGCAACTTCACAGTACTAAGCTATCAAGGCATAGTACAGTGCCTTGTTACTTTCTAGGTATTCATAAAAGGTAGCATTGATTTACCCTTCTGCCATAGCAGAACTCTCAATTCTACCATCACACAATTTTTTACGGCATACATCAATGGATAATTCATCAAAAAGATTAGTATTTTTCAGTGTGAGAACCAGTTTGTTTATGTTATATCACTTATTTTTGCTGGGAAAGAGCGTTAAGAAATACATGAAGGCAAGGGATGAATCTCTTTCACTTACCTTATTGTACTTAATTTTCAACAAGATATTGTTAGAATGGAAAAAAGAAACTGATGTGCAACTGATGAAAGATATATAACACATACTCCACAGTGACTCAAAATGATGACTTTAATTTCTGAGAAGTCTTCATTGTGATAAATATGAATCACAGGATAGACATTGTCTCAACAAGTCTACTTCTTCGTGTTTTTTTAGACAAAAGTCTTTGCAGAGAACCTTTGATTCTGTGATTCTAATTAAAGTGTATAATAGTGTTACATGCTAGAATGCAGATATGTTTTCAGACTTTTTTGCCTTCCTTGTGTTGTTAACAAACCTTTGTTAATCAAGCCTTTTCCTTTTTCAGAGATAGCCCTCCCCATGTTCCCGTAAAAGAGCTCTCCACGAAGTTGGTCATTAGCATCATTGGTAATCTGAGTTCTACAATTCGTAATTTCTTTCCAGATCTTCAGGTTTTCCCAGCCTTAGGCAATCATGACTACTGGCCACAGGTAAAACAAGTTAGAAATTTGTTCATACATCATATTGAGTGTGTTCGTAACTCTTGGGAAAGCACATCTGAAAAATAAGAGCTAATTATGTGTAACTGTTATTCTGGTAACAGAATTCTAAAGCTCATCAGTTAGCATTTAATATTATAATAGTTCCACTCTAGAAGAGAAACTACATCACTCTTTCTGTTCTCTTACCTAATGAAACACTGGTGCCAGGTAGAATCTGTACATGGCCTGGGGTCACACAGATTTATTGCTAATCATTTCTCATGGCTTCTCATGGTTCTCATGAACCACCACATGTCAGTGTAGTTAATACATAGATACTTTTCCTTACTGTGTATGTCATGCATGTCTATACAGTAACTTAATCTACCAGAATATCCATCATTAATGGACCTGTGAGCCTGTGGTAAGTTTCAAAGCTTACTGAAAGGCCTACTGGAAATCTGTCAGCTGGCATAACTAGATTTTTTTGTTGCTGTTTTTTAACTAAAGTACATAATGGCAGTATTTTTATAAGTTACCATAGTTTTGCCACTACTATTTAAAATACATCTGCTTTTCTTTCCTCACTGGACTTTTAGAAATAATCACATTGATGATTCACTAGTTGTGTGCAGCTGAGGATGGTGCTTTTTCACTTTGACTGTGTTGTGTGAATATTGTTCTTGGCATACTCAAAAGTAAACAGTTGCTTCATTTGTCCTTTAAAGTGTGTTGTGTGTCAATCTTGCAGCACACTGGATCAGAAGCAAAAACTGTCATTGGATGTGAGGGGATCGGAAGGGATGTGAAGGGATGTGAAGGGATGTGAAGGGATACTTCGGGTCAACTGAAGTATTTTGTTTGAAATTCCTCATGGGAATTCAGTGACACCCCTTCACATCCTCAGGGCTTGTATTCCAGCTTTCTGTGGTATTTATTAGGCTGTCAGGGTGTAGGTTGGTACAACAGGTGATTGTGTGATTGCCCGTGTCATTGCTGGAGTTAATGGTTTCCAAATAAGGGTGCAGTAGAGGTGCTGAGTGATAGGGAAAAGTGAGAAGGAAGGAAACGTGAGAGACAAAATAGCAGCTAGGTGTATATTGGAGGTGTGAGTTCACCAACCAAACTGTAACTTCAGTCCCTTGTGTTCTTACTGTGGTGATAAAGCTTCAACTTTTCATATGCACTGACATGGGGACTCACTAGAATGGATTCACTAGAAACCACTGGGAAAGTATTTTGCTAAATAGCACCTTAACTGAAATGTCACGCAGTATTTCATGTTCACTTTGTTTCAATTTTAAGAATGTCTTAGCAGAGAATCATTGTCATTCAGCAATCTCCTTTGATAAAGAAAAAAAAACCCTACAAAAACCTTGCGAACAAAGAATGTAGGGAGTTTTTCAACAAATATGAATTTTGTTTGTGAAATTAAATCTGAAGACAGAAAAAAAAGATGCTCAGGAGGGGCAGATGGGGAGCAAATAGAAAATTGAAACAAGCTGGTGTTTGGTGGTTGTTGTTAGTTCTCCCTGTACAAAGCCACTGACGAGTGCTTCTGTGATTCTTTCAAATGGCATTCTTCACCAATGTGAAGAACTGGCATGCTTTTCAGTTATTGTTTGAAAAAGACATGGGATCAGACAATCCCCACTGTGGGGTCATTTAGACTTGTTTGATTTTTTAATGTTTGGTTTTTGCTCTTTAAGATTCTTTTTTTCATATGGATAGGCTTGGCAAATGTCCTGCAGATTGGAAGCAATATGGAACAAGCCACATACTGTAGGCTGTTCCAAAGCAAGTGTAAAAGCTGTGCTCTCACCATGAACCAAAGAATTTTATTGCTCTCTTGTGTTCTGAGCTGTCTGTCTTAACAACTGAACAGTCCTGGGTGACTTTTCTTGCAGAACATGTTAAAAATATTTCTCAGGTTAATCAAGCATTGAGATACCTTTCAGATCATATATTGTGACCTTGGTCTTTCTGCATAGTCTTACTTGTTTCACACCATTGCTCTTGCTTAAGACAAATCCCTAAACTGCTTCTAGCAGTTCAGAGAACACTGTCTTGCCTGGACCCAAAGCACCTTCAGTCCATAACATGGCCTCTTATCTGGAATCATGTTTTCACTATGTCTGTTAGTGACTTAGCTCTGGGTCAAAGCTGTCCTAACAACTCATGTCTGGGCACTGCAATCAACAAATGTCCCAACAGACGTCTGATTGCTCTGCTCCTAGACAGAGACTTACTGCCTAAACCTCTAATAACATAGATTTAGTTTCAAAGATCTTAGAAAGGTCAAATTTTATGTTTAAAAAAGCATGCACTGGAATTTTTTTTAACACCTGTTTTTTTTCCTTCTAGCACCAAGACTCCTGATATTTTAGGAAAGGCAAGGACAGGCTGATACTTTCCTGTCAGATCAGAGCATGGGTCTCATCAGGCTGTGGTTCAGACTGAAGAGCGCTATAGTCCTAATTAGAGCCAGTGGGAGAAAACATTGACAAAACTTTCTCTTGTTCATTTTAAAATGCTTTCTACCAGAAAAAAGGACATAATGAAAAATGAAAACATTTGTGAATTTCACCAGAATGTTCCTGAGGGCCAAAGTGGAGTTTTGGGGAGCTGCTATGAAACCCAAGTTATTTGAAAAAGAAACTTATATTCATCCAAAAGACTTTATTTTTAGACTTTGACTTGCCAGTAGATATATTTATTAATTTTGCAGAATGTATGGTTTTCCATTCTGCTGTATTCTTAAGGCTTGACATATTTCTGACATTAGTTTAATAATGCATTAATAAGGTCATGCAATCAGTTCTAAGTTTAGGCATTTGTTCCTGATCAGCAGTACTGAATAACCCAAAAAAAAAATTTTCCTTTCTTGAATTCCTCCTGGTGATGACTGGATACACTTACACGTTACACAAGAGGTCGGGCAGGATAATTTAGTGGTGTTTTTGTCTTTGTGTCTGAATACTAAGACTTAGGCAGGTTATCCTCTCTCACAGGACCAGTTTCCTGTAACTACCAGTGAAGTTTACAATGCTGTAGCAGATTTCTGGAAACCTTGGCTAAATGATGAAGCAATCAATACCTTCAGAAAAGGTAAAGTATGGCAGTAATACCTTGTGAAGCTAGGGCTTAGAGAATTAATGTTTCTGTGGATTTGTCCTGTTTGTTTAGCAAAGTCTCATAGGATGAGTCAGAACAATGGATTATCTGTAATGTTTCTCCTGGAAGAAGTTACTTATCTTTTTGAATGGCAATGCCTGTATTCAGAATAAATTTATTGCTTTCTGATGCACTATTTATCACTTTTTGTAATGTTTTGTGTTATTGACTTTGTATCAATGCATGTGAAATATCTTTCTGCTTTTGAGACCTCATCACACTTTTTAGATCAGGATGTATGATGCACATGAAAATTTTACCTTGATGGGAAAAGACTGTTAAAATGTTGTTTCTGTTTTAATGGTATATGTATTTCAGAGCATACTGAATAGGTGCATTTTTATTCAGGTTATGATAGCACATAGCTGTGGTGATTATGCTATTAATTTTTGTGTGCAACTTATTGAACTGGCAGAATAATTATGTTCTTATTAGAATTTTTCTTTTTAGCAAAGTACTAAAAAGTTCAACCCAATTTCCAGTCTACTCAAACATCAGGGATTTGAAAGTTTAATTTATGTTTTTGTGTCCTGAATGAGAGTAAACTCTGGATAAGAGTGGAAGTGGAAACTTGAAGAAGGATAATAAAACTCAGAGAGGGGGACCTTATGTTAAATTATATTGTTATGCTTCTGTTGCCATGGCTCCATTGAATTTCATGAACTATGAAGTTATACCTATTGAAGAAACTCAGCTGTGGAGAATTTTGGGAGTAAGGACAGAAAAATATGATCCTTCCTTTTCATCATATCATCAGTCTGAAGTTAAATGGCTTTCAAAGTACAAGGGTACCAAACTCAAACAGTTCTTCCTGAAGGAACCTGTATGTTTGTTGTATCTCAAGAAGTATGGACCTTTAAAAACTACTTTATCTGTCAATTTGGAAGAAAGATTCTAGGGCACTTTTTGCATGTCTGTTGGATAATTGCATCTAAATACTGTCAAATAAGATAATACAAGCAAGAATTCATAAATAATTCACTGTCAAGTTCTAGTAAAACGTGACTGAAAACTTTGTTAACGTGTCTATTGTGATAAGGTCACTGTGGCTTGAATAAGCATGATATTCTACTAGAAAGAGGAAGGTTGGATATTTTGTCAGTGGTATACTTTGATTGTAAAGTTGTGCTTTGAAGCCTTTAATTTGTCATATGATATTGGTCTTATTTTCGCAGGTGGCTTCTACACACAGCTTTTTGAATCCAGTAATAACAATCAACCACTCAGGATAATCAGTCTGAATACAAATTTATATTACAGCCCCAACAAGGTAACTGTGAATATCACTGACCCAGCCAACCAGTTTGCCTGGCTTGAGGACATACTTGAAACCTCTTCACAAAAGAAGGAAAAGGTAGGGATCAGGAGCAGAAGCTATCATTAGTTGTTCCAATTTTGGAAAAAAAAAAAAGGAAGAAGTAGAGATAATGAAAGTATAAACATGCTTCTAGAAGAATAATAACACTGCTAAAGATACTACAAAGTCAAAGTTTGTTTTTTAATAATACCTCCTTTAATACATGCATTTTATTGCAACAATTAATAAACTAGTTGAATAAAGTTTCTCAAATTATTCCTTTTCTTTCCTACCATGTAAAATAGTGTAGAAGTCAGTTTCTGACCTTTTTACATATAGCCTCTAATTTTAAAATATATGCTCTTGGCCTAAGACAAAAACTAACGTATTTGATATACATTGTAATGTAATTTAAAGTATCAAAAATAAAAGTTAGAAAATAGTTTATCAGCCACAAAACTTAGTTAAGCTGCAGTAATTGCTATGATTTGAGTGTTATAATAATTTGTCTTACAGTACACAGGTTTAAGTGAAGGTTTAAATTATTGGCTCCTGATTGATTGATTGATTGAGTGGGGTGGAGATTAGGTCATGATCTAAGCAACAGTGTTTAATTTAAACATGTTTACATTTTGCTACAGTGTTGCAATTTTAGAATATTATATTTCAGTGAAGAGGAAGGAGCGATTTCCCTTCCTCAGGAAACCCTGTAGATTGTTAGTTGGTGTGTGCAGTTGGCACTAAGTCTCTACCTCAGACAGAGGGGTTTTAACCAGGTATCCATGTTTCTGGTTACTCTCTGACTTTCTGGTACACACTCTGTAATACTCAAACCTAAATTTTCTGTTCCCTTGAGATACCAAGTAATAAATCTTGCCCTAGTAATTTATTTTTTTATTTGAAGTAATTGATAACATTATCCTTAGCCTAAAATTATGCATAGATTTATTGGAACATTTTTTTCTCCCCAATAAGATACTAAATTGATATTATGAACATAAGAGGTCTTACTGTTGGGATTTTTAAAAAACGGTCATGATTTACAGCTTTTAGAATGGCATTTTAAAAGGCAGCATTATTATGAAACTGTGGTACCACTTCTAGGATACAGCTAAGATTTTAAGTTTCAATTAAGGTGCTAATTGTGCTTTCTGTATTTAATTCCTTAGGTGTATATAATAGGTCATGTCCCAGTAGGATACTTGCCATATGCAAGGAATACTACAGCTATCAGGGAGTATTACAATGAGAGACTGGTAAAGATTTTTCGCAAATACAGTAGTGTTATTGCGGGCCAGTTTTTTGGACATACACATAGAGATAGTATCATGGTCCTCCTGGATGAAGAAGGTAATGATGCTTGTTGCCTCCTGAACTTTTTCTTCCTGATTGAAAGCAAACTAATACTTTCTTGCATGTTCTTTCTAGTCAGTCATCTGTGTGAAAAATAATAATTGAAAAAGGAAATTGGGAAATGATAGGACTTTGGTGCCTACTCTTAGTTTTTCTTCCTGGCCAAAGGAAAGGAAATCTGAAACAGATTTTTTGTTGATGTCAGCAGAGACTCCCCAAGCTTCCTATTTTTTTTTTAATGAATGCTTATGCCTTGACAAGAATTTCTAGTCTTTCCTCTCTGCTCTCTCAGTGACATGGGCAAATTATACCAGCCAGTTGCTATTGTGTAATGTGTCAAAGGGAATGTTCTCAGGCCAGCTAGACATGCTCTGTGTTCTTGTATTTCCTGCATCATTACTGTGCCTCTCTGCTGAGTTCCCTGCTGCTTCAAAGTTAATTAAGATAAGGGTAAGCAGGAGGTAGGGGAAAGAAAGTCTCTGCCTGTTGCATCTCTTAGATCAGCTAATTTCCCTTCAAGAAAATCACCCACGTTGAAATTTTTGTTTATTGCTTTAAAATCCCTTAGTTCTAAGCATGAGCATGGCCATATGGAGCACTTGTAACATCTCTAACAGAATAACAAGTTTTGTCTTCACCATAGAACAGTAAGAGGTTCACTGCTTTGATCTATGTAAAATACCCAAACATTAAATGGCTCTTCATGTATGATTTATATAAATTCATATGAGCAATTCCCAAAATGCTGACTAAGTAATACTATTCCAAATTTTTACCTTTTTACTTGGTGCTAATCTCTAGTAAAAAGCGAATCCAGCCCAGTGAAAGAACTGGCTTCTTTATTATTTTTTTAAATGATGCTCAATGCAGTCTTATACCTATATTTTTTTACACTGTCCCATTGGTTCTTGAAATCATCATCTCTACCGCAAATTTCACTGGGAACAGACTAATCTTGGTGTTTGTCATTAAAGTGTGCAAGTAACTACTTCCCAATTATGTTAGTAATTTTGCATCTTTTGACAAAATTTAAATGGTAATCAAATACACATTGTGTTTGTCTGTACAGTTTTAGACTGTCTTCTGTTTAGGACATTTTCCTCTTGACAAAAGTCCAGAAAATTCAAGATAAATGCAATATTGTAGCCAACATCGGTGTACTGAAATAGAGCTCAGCTGTATTTTGTCCAGAATACTGATTTTCAAGCTTTCAGAACTTCTGCCTATATGTGGAGGCTGACCTTGTGATTTCACTGCTTGACACTGTCAGAGATGGGAATAGTTAGGGCTTCCTTTTTGTTCCACAGAGAATTCTCAAGGTACTCACCTCCACATTCTGTCTCATCCTCATGTTTCAGTTGCTGTAAAAGTTGGTGTTCAGACAGTAGGTACTGGGCTACTCAAGGTCAGGTGATGAAACAGACCTTGGTGTTTCTAATGACATCACAAATACATAAAGCAACATGTAAAATACAGTATGGAAACAGCAACTAAAGTTTTTAAATATTTCTTCTGTAGAAATACATGAAATACAGAGACTTTACCTATAGGTAAGACCATTTTGCACAGGCAGTTTAATTGGTTGGGAAGCCTCTAGTATAGACAGGCTTAGGTGGTACACACTAGAGTGAGTACTGTGGTGTTTCACACAGGGTTTGGTCTATCCATTGGAAGTATGGCAGTTCACAGTGATACAGCTAAATCAGGTGAAAAAATTTCTAATGTCTTTAAGCCTGTCACTCTTGCTTTTGCTGTGTTGGTATTCTACAAAAACATTTGTCTGAAAAAGAAATGGTTGAAAGGAAACTGTCTCTTCAACTTCTCTTTTTCTGCAGAAAAGCCAGTCAATTCCTTGTTTGTGGCACCTGCTGTAACGCCAGTGAAGAGTGTATTGCAAATGGAGTCCAATAACCCTGGAGTCAGATTGTATCAATATGATCTTTTTGACTATAGCTTGCTGGTAAGAAAAGATTTAAGAGCATTGTTTAAGACTTCATAGTGTCAGTAAAAATTAAAGCAAGATGTCAGCCTTTGTAGTATTATGGCTGCTGGTGATGGGACTTTGGTGCCTACTCTTAGTTTTCCTTCCTGGTCAAAGGAAAGGAAATCTGAAACAGAACTTGGTCTTTCTGTGCCTGCAGAGCTACTCAGTACTTTCTGCTCTGTATCGAATGTTCTTGTGATGTAGGATGAAAGACAGAATTTTTCTGGGCAAAATCCTGAAACTGTTTGCAGGGAGCTCTGCAAGGGTGCAAGAGGTTCACCTAAATCCTGGGCATGCTTACATACCAATGTTGTTTGCTGGTGATAGCCTGAGTTTTGGGATGCAGTCCATGAAATGTTTCTAAAGGGTGTAAAAGGGCTGCTGAAGAAAGCACTTTTAATCATATAATGTCTTTTGTAATCATGCACTTTCCTATATAGAGCTCTTATAGGAAATGTTAGATAAATTTAGAAGGAAAATAAAAAGTAGAAGGTTTCTACTTTGTAGTTTCATATGATTTCTGGAGGTAAAGTGAATCCTGTGTAATTATTTTGGCTGTGAATGGTTTAGACTCTCTCTGCAAGAGTTCAGTGACAATGCACCCTGCAGCTTGATTGGGACTTCTCCCTGGAGACCTATGCTAATTCAGGCTGCTCCTTTCTTGTGCAGATTTCCCTCCTACATCAACATCCCTCCTTTTCCTTAACTTCTCCCTGGGCCGTTCTTTTCCTGTCCATTCTGCCCCTCAAGTAGTGCCCACAGAAAGGAAACTTCTGGCTCTCACCCTTTTGCCCCACTCCTAAGGCAGACAGGAGCGTTGTGGAGTTTGGACAGGAAAGACCTCTAACACTTCCACTGCTGCCTTTGTGGCTCCTTTTTCTTCTCCTCCCCATCCCCCCACCATTACCGCTCTGCAAGTACCAGCTTTGGGTGTAAGCCCAGCTCTTGGGGTGGGACGTGACCTTCTATTCACATGTGAATAATGAGGAGTGACAGCTTCCTAATCAATATATCACTCCAGAGACTTAATGAAGCAGGGAAGAAAGCAATACAGCAGTGCCTATTTTTTTTTTCTTTCTTTCTTTTTTTTTTTTTTTTTTTAAACTGTAGGATCTTTGGCAGTTTTACTTGGACCTCAGAGACGCCAACCAGAAAAATGAATCGAACTGGAAATTAGAATACATCCTGACTAAAACGTACGGCATTGAAGACTTGAAGCCAGAAAGCCTATATGAAATGGCCAGGCAGTTGTCTATGCCACACAGCACACTGTTTGAGCAGTATTACAGTAACTATATTGTGAGTTATGACAAAACTATGCTCTGTGAAGATGGGTGCAAGACCTGCCAAATATGCGCAATCCAATATTTAGATTATTCCTCATACACAAATTGCATCAATCAGGAGGCAATGTGGAGATGAAATCTCCGTGCAGTTAATACAGATAGTGACTTTAGCCTGTGATTTAAAGAACCTGCTTGTTCTTTCACTCAAGCACTGACATGCTGACAGGGAGCCTGTGGGACTTTTCTACATTTCAGGGGAGCAGTAAAACTCCCTAGATCTTTATTCTTGCAAATATGTTTTCCTTCATCATCTAAATAAAAGTTTATTTGCTATGTAACAGTGGCCAGATACTTTGCTGTTGTCTCAAGTGTGTCCTGTACTCTCCGTAACAGGCATCCCAGTGTGTGGAAATAAGTTACTTACTCAGGTCTTTGTAAATCCAAGTATTCTTTCTCAGGTTGTGTAAACATAGGCAATGCCATTTCAGGCATGGGGTTTTTATGGGAGCAGGTTTCAACCATCGTCTGTAAAAATTTGCAAACAGAAGTAGGCAGAACCTGCATTTGCTGAGACTTGAGTGCAGTTATGTTGTTGATGCCATGCCAGTTTTATATGTCTCTCTGTGCCAAGTTTTCCTTGTTAATCCCTCAAACCCACTTCTTAGGGGCATTTTCTAATGATGGCATAAAAGTGACTTAATGGAACACAAACCTCGATCCTGTAAATGCTTAATCTAATTTTTCAGCATATGTTTGCCCAGCACACAGTGTTTTGATTTTTTTACAATAGATATAATTGTCTTACATTGATACAGCTGCTTGGAAGTGTCCTGGTATGAGATTTTGCAGCAGACTATATATATATCAGCTTTAAATTCATCAACATCAGTAATTGGACTCAGCATATACATTCTCTTTGTGGTACAGGTAAACATTTACTTGTCATGCTGTTTCTTAGGTTTCCTTTTTTTTTCAGAGAGCAGTCTAGTACTTAATGTTAAGATTATCACATGTTCAAATTTACAATTGCAGAGATTGCTTCTTCCTCTTCTTATAGCTAAATATGTGCACAAGATGATGCTACTAAGAAGGCCCTTTATTTGGTGTGTGTATAACCAAGAAGGACCTTTACCCATTTTTCTGCCACACAAAGAGCTATACTTTTAGAAATTTGGTCAATAAAATACAATACAGACCCTGCTCTATATTATCCCTGAGTAAGGGAAGCTGTAGACGTGGCTATGAAACAAATCCAATTGATGGGTTTTTTATAATGAGATTAAAGCCTTTACTGCAGCTGTTGTGGAACTTCCTGGTTTTGTTTCTACTCACGCTTGACATATTCAGCAGAAAATTTTCAGATAAATTTTTGGAGTCTATAGCATGCGCAACTGTAGATGCAGATACCTCTGATTTCTCATGCATCAATCATCCACAGAGGAAATGGTTGGTTTGTTAAATTTGCATTCAGAAACAAATCCTCCAGTGCATAGCAGGCGGTCCTGTTGCCGCCTGTCGCACTGTATTTTAAATTTGGTGCTGGCGAAGATACGGTGAGCATATAAACTTTTTAGAGCTATCTACTCTGCCTGGCCTCAAATGGGTCTGGATGTGTAAATAATCTAAATTAATGTGGTCACTGTACAGACTCTGAGTGTACAGACTGTGAGGAAGTGCCATACATTTTCTGTTCTGAAATCTCATGATTCCCTATGTGTTGTATATGCCCCTTGGTTGTGATTCTCATGGGTGTGTTTAGTAAAAAAATGCCTGTTACCAATACCCGTTTTCCAAGGCAAGAAGCAGAGTTGTGGGAGGATAGCATAAGGGCAATTGGAGCTGGTAGGATAGCTGAGCTTCCTCCAATTCGCCAGATGGATTTTGTTCAGTTCAGTCTTGAGCTTTCAACCATGCTGGTTTGTTTCTGTGAGCTCTGTGGCTTCTATTTAAGCTTAATACCTACAAGACATCCTGGAAACACTAAAAAATTATCCAGTTGTATTCTGCCATTACAGGCTTCTTTATTGCTAAACTTTAGGGAGAGCTGGACCATGTGGTGATTTAGCAGCTGCAGAATTCTAGGAAGAGGAATATGCTGCTGATGGGATGTTGGGCATCCTGCTTACTAGATTACTTTTCTTGGTGTCTGTGTGTCAGTAGATGTTGTTCAATGAACATAAATAAATGAATGCCTCCAAATGTCTAAACAGCAAGCTGTGATCCAGCCATACCTTTTTTTAAAATGCGCACTTCAATTGAAGCTGAGTTGAATGGCACCAGCCAAGGTTTTTGTTTGTTTCAGACAGAGGGTTGTAGCCACCAGGGTTACATTTAGACAGGGTATATCCCCCGAGATACATCCTGTTATGCAGGCTGACATTCTCTGCTTTTTTGGTATGTAACTATAGCCGTGAAAGTGCAAGCATAACTGGACAAGAAAGATCCAGCTGTATGTTTGACTACATCATCTTGTAATTTGTAGGCAAACCAAAGAGAGAGCTTCCAGAGATGTTGCAATTGATAATACATTAATACCTTAGATACCTAGGCAGCTTGCCTGGGTATAAGGGGAAACAAAGGGACACTGTGATGTTTTTGTTTTGAGTTCCTACTTTATTCCTTCATGCATCTAGGAATGTTCTACAAGAAAGTTACCCTGTGCCGACAGAAACTTTTCTAAGGAATCATGGAAAACGCCAGAGAAGCTACTGATACTGAGTAGCTGACCCTTGCAAACCAGATTCCTGCTTCACTTTTCAGATGATATTTTTTATGGCCCCATCTTGAAATGAAGAGTTAGGGGGAATTATCTGTAAGGCTACATTTGACAGAAAGACAAATTACACCACCTAGTGGAGTAAAAAGGTTTTAATTTACCTGCAATTGAGCTAGACAAGGATTTCTCAAACATCCTAGCTTTTGAGGGTAACTAGTTTTTGAAGGAAGTACTTCTTTGTAGCAGTACTGCCATGTTGAACTTCTTCTGGGTATTAAATGTCGTTGACTTCTAGAGGCCATATCACTTGATGGATCCTGGACCCTGTGGTAGGTACAGGTCTCAGACCCCATCCAAGGAAGAACTGAGTGGAATTCCACAGGGAATCCTGTGGAAGCTTATGTCTACATTAACAGGAATTTCAGCCTAGTAGGAGTGCCTTCTTTGATAGGGGAGTTGGTGCTGAGGAGCTGATCTGGCTGCTGCACATTTCAGCAGCAGTTGAAGGGTGTTAGATGCACCCTTGAAATGCAGTTGCCAGCTGCAGCTATATCTGAAAGAGCACTCTCCAAGAGCACACTGCAACATGAATAAAGGCACAGTAAGTGAGGACGATCAGTAAACTGGGTACAGAGGTATGTTTCTGATCCAAACCAAAGTGAAGTTGCATCCAGATGGACATGTTAATTGCTTCAGCTTGCACTCATTAGTGTCTGGATGTGATCTCATCTCTTCTATTGTTTTCACTGTCAGCCTGAAGAAATGAAATGACTGAAGGAGTTGGGACTGGAGAATTTGTGAGTAACGTATTATGTTAGTAAAACTGATGAGTCCAAAACCAGAAGTAGGTAACTAAGTACCTGTATTCTTTTGTGGTGAAATGGACAAATAATGAGCACACAGCATCTCCAAGGATAAGCATCTAGTTTAATGCTGTGTCTAAGTTCCTTCCATGTAAAAGCAATTGCAAGAAGGTGAATTGTTACACAGGTCTAAGCAGACAATAAAACTCGTAGAAGTCCCTCTCATGCCCAGTCAAAAGGAACTATGACAATGTCAATGAACAAAGGAACTTTCAAGATTGCTTTTCTTCCTTATTTTTTTCTTTATTTTCCAAAAGCTGAAGACTAGGTTCTATATGCTTACCACTAGAGCTTTCAACAAGAAAATACTGCTTTAGGTATTTGTCATTGGTCTGTCCTAGGTTTCTTGTTCTGCTGGAGGAGCATCCTACCTAGGAATTCCACCAGTTTAGTTATTTTCTGGTCTGCAAAGAACCCTTGTGTGAGGTGAATGTTGTTTTTGTACCATGTGTGGAATACAACTGTAGGACCTCAAAAAAAAAAAAAAAACCAAAAAAAACACGTAGAGAAAAAATTTACAGAAATTTAAAAAGTATCCTATGTGTGCTTAATTCATTTCTGGTGGTTGTGGGAATAGTGACGGCATTATACTAAACACTGCTATTGTCCTACTGATCACTGTATATGAATTCCTGCCAAAGTAGGTACCAGGAGCAAGGACACATGTAGGATGGAACGTGCGGTAGATTGGTAGATGACTGAAAATACAAGGGAATCAACTAAAAAAATGCTGAGAGGAAAACTACTGGAAATGTGGCAACCTCAACCTCAAAGACTTAGTGAGGCAGTAGAATAAAACCAAAACTGTGTCAAGGTTTTAGGCAGGGATAAATACAAAGTGGGAATTGCACCTGAGCCTGTCACCTTCTCCCTCAAGCATTTGCTGTGCATTTTCATGGTGTTGACTATGCTTTCTCCTTCTAACCTGGAACTGAACAACTTTCTAAATTAAAATTTCCATTGGGACTGTTATGTTTATATAAAAAATTCTGATAGTGATGCAGCTTTTTCCACTGAAACTGTTAAGCACTTCTCAAACCTTCTCCCACGTGCTATAATGTTTGACACCTTGCCTGCCCAAGAGTACATGCCAATGGATGCCAGTAAAGCTTCAGCAGCTTTATTGGTCCTGAATAGTCTTAAGATTTTTGATATTCTGTGCAGCTCAGATGATCAGCTGGTAAATACTGACTTCAGAGCACTGAAATTACTAAAGTGATGAATTAATAAAGAAATTAACAATTCTACTTGAGATTCAGGAATAGGTTTTCAAATACACCTAAAAAGTATTTCTGTGTGACATAATACAGTCCTTCCTGGAACTGAATAAGCAGACTCAGGTAGCAGTACTAGAGTATCTGTATCAGTACACTGCTTTTCCTGGAAAAATTCCCCTTGTAGCCCAGAGTGACATGATAACACAGCCGTCCTGCTTTCCCTTCCAAGTTACCCTGGATGTTTGCCTGTATAATGTTGATTTATGACATGCAGATACATACCAACAGACTTAAGTGTACAAACCCAAATGAACTGTGTTCCCAGATGTTCTCTTTTGATGTTTGTTGAGTATAGATAGAACACCCTAATACAGTGTTTCTAAGGAGGTGGGGCACTCTGCATCTTGTGTATTGGAGTTTACAAGACAGTTTAGGCATGCCTCAGGGTGCTGAAGAATAGCAGTTTCTCTATGATCTTATATAAGCTTTGAAACCCAAATCTTCAGTATTCAGTCTAGCAGGAATTTCATTCAAGTGGGGGTGGTGATACAAGCCTGTCATTGTGTCACTCAAAATATATGCAGAAAGACTCCCTCCCAGATGGGTAGAGTGCCTTCAAACTCTTGCATGCTTCTCTGGCCTTTTTATGCAGTATAAAATGGGAAGCACCCATTTTTAAACACATTACAAAACATTCCCTGGCCAACTTCTTATTCCTATTTTGTTGGATGTTTTAGGCAGAACTGTCTGATATATTAGAACATTTTACACCTATGACGGCTGCCATCTGCCAGAGAGCCAGCTGAAATTTGAGACCTTGGTAAAATACACTAAAAGATTCTGAGATTGTTGCAGCTGATTGCAATGGAGTATGCACTTACCCATCCTTAACTGAGTCACTGCAAAGAACATTTAACTTAGTCTCTCACAGGATATTTGATGTTGTTTTTGCATCAACCCTAGCTGAAACCTTCCAGTATTTCTAACAGACTTTGTTGATAGCTAACAAGACATGTTTCAAGCTGTCTTTCTTAGCAAAGTTTCCTCATTTGTTGTTTCTGGTTTTGTTTTTTAAATCTAATTGAAACTATTTATACAGAGCTTGAAATTCTATACAGGCACAGGATTTGCTCAGAATAGTTGCCAGTGTACAATGGAGGGCTTTTCTATAGTATTTTTTTTTTTATATTGCCCCTCCTCCAATCCCCTGGCCAAAGTAAATTTCTGCTAAGCAATGTCAAAAAACCATAGCAACTATCTTGTGACAGAGCTGAGGAGGTTTTGTTCTTCAAACGACCCATTAATCACTACACTGCCCCAAGCCCACAGTCTCATCCAATGCGATGCTGGGAATTTTCTGCTGAAAACGGTTGCTAAATATTTGTATGGGTGAAGAGCTCCCCTCAAAGTGACCCATGGGAGGAAGTGGAGTGTGTTATTTGCAGTGTGTGAGACTCTCAGGATGGATGGAGGGGTTCCCATCAGCAAGAAACGGGTGGGGGGGGTTTCCTTTTACTCTGGTCAGGGGAAGGAGGAGGATTAGGGTCGGGGGGAGTGGGTGAGAGGCAGGCTGGTGGGGCAGCAGAGCAGAGCAGAACACCGTCACTGGGCTGATCAGGTCATTTGTTCAGTGGTTCTTCATCAGGTGCGGGTGCTGGGGCTGGAGTGCTGCTCAGTAGGTAACACTGCTCGTGGCAGTGACGTGAGCTCCCTGCCCTCAACAGCTCCCTGGGTGCCCTCCACCTCACTCCTAAACCCATCCCTCTACTCAGGATTCTAAAGTCACTTCTCTAAGGCCCCAGGTTTCCCCTGTCATAGAATCATGGAATGGTTTAGCTGGAAGCTTAAAGATCATCTAGTTCCAATCCCCCTGCTGTGGTCAGGGACACCTTCTACTAGACCAGGTGGCTCAAAACCCCATCCAAGCTTGCTTTGAACACTTCCAGGGATGGGGTATCCACAGCTTCTTTCAGCAACCTTCTCTGTCACCCAGTCTTATTTCCTCTTTTATTTAATTGCTAAATGTCAGCTATTACTTGTTAGGGTTTTTTGCATAGTATCAGTTCAAGTTTTCAGGGGAGTCCAGAATATGCCTGAAATTAAGGTTTGATCCATTGAAACAGCCCAAAAATTCCCACTTCCTCACTGTATTTACTTGCTTACTTAGTCCATAAGACCTTACAGCTGCAGCAGAAATCCATCCCACTGGAGTTTGTATTGAATATATTAACTGCACTGACACAGTGTCATAGTGCCTTTAATGACTTTGGAAACTTAAAATCCAGAAATTTGGGAATTGAGAAATCTGAATGTAGCTCTTCCTGTATCCCAATATCAGTATTTACCATGCATACACAAACAATAAACTCCTTAGAACCCTTATCATATTTGCTACTTTCATGTAGTTATTCAGAAAAGCAACTGCTGTGTGAACAGCTGGATAGAGGCAAGAGTGGCTGTTTGTGCATGGGAGAGGGGTGGCCCTCTGCTTCTGGAGTGCCTTTTGGATGGAAAATAGAATCCTATCTTGCTTAATGATTTATGTGAAAACATGTCAGTGCCTCTCAATGCCTCTGAGGAGATGTTTTCCCACAGAAATTTGCATATCTGCCCTAGCGCTGTCTTCATGTCTTTTCACCAGGCCATGTTTTGCTGCCACTTCTCTTCATGGGACAAAGATAGCATTAACAGCCAGGGCCTCATGGTGTGCCATTTCCTTGCAGATACGTTGATTCCCTTTTTGAGGCCCCTAACTGCATTCAGGGTCTCTTTGCTTTGCTTTCCTCACCCCCCCGAAGGAGAGTTAGGGCCATTCGAGAGACCTGCCCCTTCTCCTCTAAGCCAGCGTAGTTCATATCATGACCAGGGGAGGTGAAAATGTCTTGCTTCAGATGCAGTTGCACAGCTGTTATCATGCTGCTGTTAAATAATATCGCACAATAGGTTTGGGGAATTTTGGACTCTGTCTCTGATACCCCCTTTCTTAGTTTTTTTTAGGCAATATTTTTTTCTTAACACTTTGTTTGTAGGTGTGGTGACAGTGTTCCGTGCCTAAATTGCAAAGGTTAACTCTGTGTAGCGTATTGCATGTTCGGCTTGAAGAATAATCGCACATTTCCTTTGTTTAGGTACAAGGCACACCTCCCAGGCTTATGGCAGCCTAAGGAGTGTTTAGCCTCCTTTTAGAATCCAACTTTGGGAATTTTTGTCTGTTTACATTTAGGAACAATGGAAGTGTATTCCTGAAGACACAGTTTGAAAAACAAAGGAGTGGTGAAAAATGTGAATTAGCCAGTGCTAATTGGTTAGGCTGACAACTAGGTTGGCATGTTTAGAGTCTGGTGCAACTCCAGTGAGGTCAGAATGAAATCTGCATCTACATCATCTACATCATTTAACCCAGGATATGAGAAAGCTAATAACACATAGACTGCAAACTATGTTTTTCAATAATTTGTCAGGTGAAAAAAGCCTTCAACATACATGCCAAATATAGAACTAGAAATTGTAATTATATTTTAAACTTTGTTATTGTGTAACTAGACAGGTCCTTTACTTGCTAAAGTTATTGCTTCATTCAATTCATTCAATTGTGGTTTTTAGTGTCCGGCCAACTTTTATTTCAAGAATATCCTTTTATTTTTGCCTTTCTGAACTTAGGCATTTTCAACCATTGCTATGCAAAATGATAAACCATTGCATTTAGTGGTTAGGGAATAGA
>PYHW01010093.1:3565698-3584954 GCA_013186435.1 Turdus rufiventris
GGACTATAAGGCGCACTTCCGGGTTTGGGGAAAAATTTTAGTCAAAAGGGTGCGCCTTATAGTCGTGAAATTACTGTAATAATTTTGGTTTCCTTGTACAGCTGTTGCAAATTACCTGATCTCACTATTTTACTCTCAGACTCTCTGTTCTGCCTTCATCCCTCTCCCAGTTATGAATTACTAGCATTATGAAGGAGGCACACTCTTCGTTTTGTTGAATGTTGTAAAATATTCACTAGAATCATATAAGAATTTGTTCTGCTGCTGGCAGAAAGCAGTTCTATAAACAATGTGCTCCTTTGTTTGCCCGAAGCATAGTAACAAATGGATTATGTGTAACAACCATCTATAGGGCTTTTATTTCATCTCCATTCAGGCTCTGCGTATTTTGCACTGCTTTTAATGAGGCTGCCTGAACTGTGGTAACCCCGTGGTACATTTGTAAGCAAGAGATATTGGATGAATCGGCCCCTTCCAGGACTGCATTATGAGGTGATCTGCTTTCATTACAGGATTTATTTTATAGGTGGTAGACCTCAGCCAGAGGATTCTACAGGCACAAGCAGCACTTATCCGCTCTGTAAGGCCAAGTTCAGGGTCTGCATGAATGTGAATCTGCTTTCCCACAGTCAAATCTTTCATTGCATGGCTTGAAACACAACCATTTTTGTGCATGACCTCTCCTTTGCTTCCCCTCTGCTTCAGACTCATACTGGAATGATTAACAGTCCTTTATAAAATACTCTATAAAGAACTATTTTACTTCCCCAGGAGCATGACAGTTTGGGTCCCCATACACATAACAAGTACAAAACCAGCATCTCACAGCAGAATGAAAAGCTGCTTCTGCTTTCTGCCTTTCTGAAGTATGCAGGTTTCCCCTCTGGAACTAGAAATGTTTATTCCCTAAAATGGAGCTCACTGTTGTCAAAACTAACCAAACACATATTTATTTAAGTACAGATAGATTTTTTTTGTTTGTTTTGGTTTTTGTTGTCTTTTTAAACATAATTTATGAATTTGTCAAAGCAATCCATGATTCTCAAGTGGCATAGTGCCCTAGTTATCTTTTGTGTTTGTTTAAATATTTTCACTACCTTCTGTTCTACTGCTTTTCAGTCACTATCAGTATCAACATTGGGTAGTTTTGGCCTTGAAAAACCTGTTGCAATACAATTGTAAGCATGATAACAAAGTAGATAAAACCAAAGCGATGTGATTTGTTGCCAGGCCTCACCTTCCTCTTTCTAGACACATTTTCTGTATGTTGATTGAAATGTTTAGATGTTAAAAATCATAGCTCAAGCAGTTTTTGACTTTGCTTAGAGGACTCAGTAAAAAAAAGACAGTGGTTGGAGAACTACAAGAGATGATAGAATCACTGAATTGTTTGTCTTGGAAGAAACCATGAAGATCATTAGTTCCACCCCTCTATCGTGGGCAGGAACACCTTTCATGAGACCAGGCTGGTCAAAGCCCCTTCCAACCCAGCCTTGAACACTGCCAGGGATAGGGCATCCACATCCAGAAGCCATTTCTTTGGATAAGCATAACCCAGGACAGGACTAACCTTTAAGAAATCACTGTCATTATTTTTTTTCGGATTTCATGTTTGAAAGGTGGCTTTGGGAAGGAATTACTGACAGTGAGGTAAAATCAGGTTGAACTGTGAATTGCCAAGTCCTAACAACACACAACTGCAAGTAACACCTTGTGTGAATTGTAGTCTTTGCTAGAGAGTAGAGTACTGAGATGAAAAGTATCATGAATAAAAAGGGTGAGGTCATACAACATAGCTTGTTGCTATAGGAAAAGAAAAAAAAGTCTAGAAGACTAATTAGCAAAGAAAACTGCTTGGGGGAAGACTGAAAATTTCTAGGTTGTTGTTTAGATTTTTTTTCTTTTTTCAATAACAAATCAACGCCAAACACTCCTCTCCCCAGCTCAGTTTTCTGTAAGAACATACAGTGGCAGGCTCAGGGAATTCACCAACTATCATTAATTTTACTTTTTAATACGGAAACCCTTTCTAATTTCCAAGCACTACTAATTTCTGATTTTACTAGTGCAATTGTAGCCCCTCTACTGCATACATTTCCTGCTGTCATAAACATCTCTGTGTGTGCATATATGAGATACAGCAAGGTAAAGAGACAGAGACCCTGAATGTCCTGGTGGCTTTGCTGCAAATCTCAATTTCAGCACCACCATTTTTATGTCAGTTTCCAAATGCCAATGAGAGACAGAACTGCCCACAAGACAACTTCTGATGTCCCAAATGAAAATGTTCATTACACTTTTTGTGCATGCAGTGTATGTCATTGAGCTGCAGAAACAGGCAGCACCTGCATACTCTCGAGAAATGGATGTAGCAGATAGAAAATTGCAAATGTGTTGTGAAGTACTTAAAAAATCTGATGACAAACTTGAGGGGAGGGCTTTTTTGATAAATATTTGTGTTGCTGGGTGATAATCAGGGCTTTACTGTTTGTTTTTTCTTTATGTTTTAATGAGTATAAAGCCATGCAGGTTAGCTACCTGGACACTTATTTTCATTACAATTAACAATTACTTAATTTACAACCTATATTTGGCTGAATTTAAATACAGCACGTTTCAAACTCAAGGCTCTGGAATGCATGTAAAACATGCATGCTGTCTGACACCCCTTAGGTAAGTTTAAGTGACACCACAATGTCTTGGGAAGTTGCATCAGAAAAGTACATTGACTGGTACTTTGGATGTTGATCCAATTTTAAGGTGAGAGATGTTTCAGATAACATGGAATACTTAATTCCTCCCACTCATCCTCCTCCTCTTTCACTTAGGTCTAGTATTTTCTCAGAAAAAATTGGCTATGTGCCTTCAGTATCTTGCCTCTCTGAAAACACTGCAAACTTCCATTGCTTTTCATTCCCCATAGATCTGTCAAGAGACTGTCAGTATTGTGAGACACGAAGTATTTGAATGTGTCACCCCAGGAGTCAGTCTTTAGTAGGCAGAGTGAAGGCAGAATGAAGACTGAAAAATTAGAGTCAGCTAACAAGTTTGTTAGCAAAGATAAATCCTGTATTTGCTATTTTCTGCTGTGAAGAAACCCCAAATATTTGAGGATTTGCATTCTGTATTGGGTGTCTGGAAAGATCACACAACAAACCTGAGAACTATTCATTGTCTTTCTGTGGCCATCTATCTCAATTTGTAATAATGTAACTAATTTTCCAAATTTAAACTGGAAAGATGACAAGCAATCCACCAAAGCATTGACTAAGGATTTTTTTTTTCCATTGAGAATAATAAATATTTTTTAGGCAAAATGAAATTTCAAAAATGACAAAAAAACCCAAAAAAACTAAAAAACAAAAACAAACAAACAAAAAAACCCCCAGGTTGGTGTTAAGCCTACTCCCTTAATGTTTCTGTTTAAATATATGCTAGTAGACATTTAGCTTATTAATTGCCCAAGAAGGAATTGTGCAACAGCTGTAGGGATGAGCTGCCTTCAGTTATCTGATACGGGCTTTAGTGCTGATCTGATGAGTGGATATGCCGCTGCAGGCGATGCGGCTACGCTGATTTACATCAGCGAAACGAAAACAAATTTTGTTTTCTTCCTTCTGTGCTTCTTGACCCTTTCGCAAAATCGCGTTCCGCCGGCCGATGACGATCGCCATCAGCACCACGGGCGCAGCGCCGGGCAGCGTGCGGCGTTCGGCTGGAGCCGGGAGCCCTGTGCCGAGGGGCAGATCCCCTTCCCTCCTTGCCTTCATGCTTGGCTGGCACTTTGTTGGCGGCTGAATGCGCCCCGGGAGGCTTTGTGAGGTGTGAGGCGGCTGCCCGGCGGTGGCCGCGCCATGCCTGGACAGAGCATGACCAGTCTGGCTGCAGCCACTCAGGGCCGCGCTGCTGCTGACATCACCGTCAGCCCATGGCTTGGCCAGACGCCGCCGAACAGGCTCCTCGTTGTTTCTCCTCTTTTCATGGACCAGAAGAAAGCCTGGGAAAAGAGCAGGGATCCCAGGCCTTCCTTGAGAACAGCCGAATATTGTCTGCATGGTAATGAAGGGAACAAAACGGCGAACACACGGAGCTCTCTCCCCCGGCAGGCCGGGACACACAAAAGCAGGGTGTGTAATCGGAAGGACGGGGGAAGGCAGCGCAGTGAGCGGAGGAAATAACCTCCAGTAACCCCCAGCGCAGAGCCCGCTGCGGCTCCTGGGAACACCAAGCCCTTCCCTTTATCCTGTTTTTCATGGCAGTGGTCTTACAATTGATTTGGAGAGTCTGTGTCAATATGGTTAGCACAGCAGCCAGATCTCTTTCAAAAAAAAAATACTGTAACACATGGTGCACATTTATGATTCCAGTTTTCTATTACACCCACAAAGTCACGATGGGTACATTCGCACAGCTTGTCCTTGTTTTTGCAAGCTCCCGGTATTTTCTTAAGAGAAAGTGATTCCTTCTTCACTTTTTTGAAATTCAAAAGAAGCTTAATTTTTCTGTTTGCAATGTGGTTTTCATTGTCGCTTCTTTCAAAGGTTGAAAAATGGATTCACATTGTATATATACTTTGGACACCATAAGCACCTGAACCGTTTCCATCTGTTGGGGACAGGTCCAGCTTCTGTGAAAATTCTGTTTCTCACAAAAGCCCATCTCTTGGCAGCCAGGCATAGCATCCCTATGGAGAAAAAACACAGTTGTCGTGGGAAACTGTGATCACGGAGAGAAAAACAAGTTTTGTGAGCTGTTAGGGGACTTGTCTCTGTGTACCATGAAGGCATGCAGCAAGCTTGCCCTTCTGTGGAAACCAGAGCAGATCTTGGCTATGGAGTGATGAGCTCTTGGAGGACTGCTGCTGTTGGGCTCTTCTATCACAACTCTGCGTGTGCTGTCTTCTAGGACTCTCCAGGCAGGCATTCTCCTCCACGCCTCTCTTTGTTCCCTAATTGTGTTTCTGCTGCATGTGATACTCCTTCTAAAATGTCAATAAGGAGGATGCCATCCAGATGGCTAGAGGAACCCTTTTTACCCTAGAGCATCTGTTGGAGTTGCTAAGTGAAAACTGTGATGCAGAGTTGGATGTATATCATAATCAAGCCCTAGGATTTGTTACATATGTGTTCATTGAGTACGAGACATCCATCAGCTGAGAAGTTTCAGGGCTGCTTAACAGTCTTCATCTGATATCTCTGCTCCATTTAAAAAATGTTGTATTTTAGATCAGGGTTGACCAGAACAGCAGGCCAGAACTGTATCAGTGACCTGTAAAGTGGCATTCATGCCTCTCAATCTCTGTTAGCATTTCTTTTCCTTGTGTGCACTGCATATCATTGCCTTATAACCCTACTGTGATTGACCAACACACCCAGGTTTACTCCTAATTTATTACATGTTGCATAGTATGAAAAATAGAAAAAAAAAGGTCTATAGAAAAATGTAGAACTTGTACTTTGTTGAACTGTTGAATGCTGTTCATGAAGCCTTCCTGATCTCTGCAGTGAGAAATTCATCCACCAGTGCATGAGATCTGATTATAGCCTTGCACCACGACAAATGTTACCACTGGTTACAGAATTATCCACTAATTAAAAAGAAGTTGCTGTAATTAAAAGAGTCTTCGTTCAGATGTGCTTGTACAAAGAAAGGCCTCAGTTCATGTTCTGAGCAGTGATAGTGGACTCTGACAGGCAGAAAATGGGAAGAATTGTCTCAGCTTCATACACTACTCTGAGCTTGATGGTAATTAATTATGTAAATAGTAGTGTGTTGTTCATTTCTGTCAACAGAAAACACATACACATGAAGATGAATCACTGCTTCCCACAAGGAGCTAACAAGTGCAGTAAGTTTGCAAATAGTCTTGCAGGAGATTTCTTGACAGTGCAGTAATGTTTGCAGTTGATTGTCCAAACTGATGCTATCCAAGAACTGTGTCTGTTCCATAGTGGTATTAGCCCAGGTAGAACAAGGATCTTATAACTGACTTTTTTTTCCTAAAACCTAATTTGATTGATTAGAGACTACTAAAACTAATCCCTAAACATGCTAGTCTTGTTCAAACCACATCTGCTTCTCTCAGATTCCAACATATTCTTAGAAAACTATTGACAGGGATATATTTTTCCTTACTTGGCTGAAAGATTAGATTAATTACAGAAGCCAAGCTCAGCTTCAGCAGCTTTTCCCAACTATTAAGGAAGCGGTTCAAGCAACTAAAATAGGCTGTATCAAAGCTTTTATTTTGTTCAAGAAGTGTACATCCTCAGCCCGAAATCACTGTCGAGCCAATTTACGTTGGACAAACCATTGTTTCAGCTTTCAGATCTATGTATAACTCTTTAGTGCCCTCCCCTGTCCCAGTGTGGAAATGCCTGTGTTTGGTAGGGAAACTGTTTAAATATGGTTAAGAAAAAAATATTGTGAGTTTATTACTAAATTGAAATGTTACTGTTGTCTGTTTTATCTCTCAAATCAATCTGTTTATCTTAAGAGTGGGGAAGGGGGCATTTCAGAGAATAAGAAATCAAAATGGCCAAAGGACTGTGCGTGTGCCATGTTTTTGTTTTACATATTGTTTTTCAGGGGTGATAATGGTATTGACTTCTCAGTGAAGTATGTCAGAGAGGCAAGTCGGGAAAAAGTAGTTAACAGTAAAACTTATCACTCTCTAGGTCAGTCAGATATTCTTCCATGTGGGTCATTTAGCATTGAACGTTGTGTGCATTTCTCCTGGATGAAAGGGGAGACAGGTATGCCGTGTGTGCTATCTAAATCACACATTGCTCAAAGAACGAATGAATGTAAAGGTGGTAGAGCCAGTGTACAGGGGAATAAAGTCAAATATCTACTGTGTGTGCAGATGCAGGAAACTCACCCTATCCATACTCTTTCATGGCTAAACTGGCCCTTTGGAGAGCCAGGGCAGCATCTCCACGGCCTCCCTGCCCTGAGACCACATCCCTGCAACCTCACTGGGTGCTACTTTATGCCAGCTCCATGCAAGAATAAGCAGGTTTGATGTGCAGTCAAGAGACTCAGATTTCCTTGGACTTTTTGAAGATGTTATCTGAAATAGCTGTGTCCTTGCTTGGAGAAGGTTAGTTGCTTCACACCCTTGGGCCAGTGCTTCTATAGTATTTCCTTACTTAATATCTATCTCATTTCCTTCCTAGTAAAGAACAATTTCCCCTAATGTTACTCTCTCATCTGCCTGTCACATCCTCCCTTCAGGAACTGGAATTCACTGATAAATTAAGCTGCCACATTCCTGTCTGTCCTTTCTCCTTGATAATATGTAGCTTTGGTAGCTTTGATGAGCATATAATCAACACTGATGTGATCATTAATCAATACAAACACCATGAAGGTGGTTTTGTGGATTTTGGGGGGTTGTTTTTTTGTTTGATGGGTGTTTTGTTGTTATTGCTTGTTTTGTTTTATCTTATTTCATTATAATTTTCTGGGTTAATTCTGTGATTGTAATTTTCTGGAGTAGAGAGAAATTCAAGTCCTGCTTTCCACCGGTTTCCTTCTGCCATGCAATATGTGCTAAAATTAGAGTCTGTCCATCTGTCTTCCTATAGTACACAGGTACTTTTTGCATGACTAAAATTGGATCTAATGTCCTGCAAGACACTTATATGGGTTAGCTTGTCTTAATATGCTTTAAAACCAAGTAAATGGGAGAAAGAGACAGTAACTAGAATATATAGGTCAAAGATTTCTTCATCCTTCAGATAATCCAGTTATTTTAAAAAGTAGCAGGAAGTAATCCTAAAAGCTGAGCTTATCCAAATCAATTATAAACATTGCTTTGAAATCCTGCATGGGCTTTATTTTAAATTTCAAAATGGTTTTGTAAATATGTTTGTAAATATTGTGTGTCTCAGCTGATATCCAACAAAAAGCTTGTTTGTTTGCTGTGTAGAGTTCACTTTAGGATTAAGGCTTCAAGACCTTCACATCACTGCAGACACACTCACAGATAGATGTTTACTCATAGTTGTTCAAAACTAAGAGGAAGAGTGGATTCTCTTCTCAGATGTGGCTAAACAGGAAAAAGGGGTGGGTATTGTTACAATACAACAGCAGTATTCCAGAAATGCAGCAAGAAGACAAGTAAGAGCATGTTTCAAGGTCCTGAATCCTTATTATTGTTTGGATGTTGTATATTTCACAGCATTCACCCACTGACAGGATTTCCAAAGGCAGCACTATGATCTCTCCCGCCTCCTGCACCCAGCTTACCCTGTTCTGCTGTCTGTCCGTAGTGACTACTGAGTCAATTCCTTTTCTGCCACTGCATCTCTTTGAAGCTGAAGCACTAAAACATATGAGAACTATTATGCTGCTGTTTCTTTATCTCCAAACACCAGTGTAATTTATCTTTATCTGCCTTTTGCTGAAATAGATGTTGGGGCACAGGGCTGGATATGGTTGCTGTTGGCAGCAATGAGAAATTCTGTAGCTGTTGCTAAGTGTTCAAAACCAGGATGTTGTTATAGCTGGCTAGATGTCATTAAATGCTTGTAGGTTTAACAAAAGGTTTTTGTGAGGGATAAAGGTAGGAAGAGAATATGCTTCTGTAGGTATTCAGAAAACTGAAATGAAAATGGTTTCTATCTAAAAGAGACAGAGCACAAATGGGTTTTGCAATATGATGATGCTCAAATCTGTGGGATGCAGAATGACAGAAATAACCAACAGAAAAGTCTGCAAAAGACAATTATAAACAGGCATGGGTGAAAGCAGAGAGAGAATTCTAAGTGTTGTTCAAAAGGGACAACATTTACCTGTTTGATGAGAAACCTGCCCTGGTTGTTTATTTTCTCTTGCAGTGAAGAAAGGTGGCTTTGAACATTTTTTGTAATGAGCTAATTTATATCCAAGATATGCTGGCCTCTGGCAGTTTCTCCTGCATTTGAAATAACTCACAAGGCCCCAGACTCTTGGGTCTCTGCTCCAGCCAGAAAGAGGTAACATTATCTTTTCTTCAAAGGAGAAATAGGATACAATTCTATATTTATCCAGAAACAATATGAATTGTGTAGTATTAGCATTACTTACTGAATTTGAGTAAGTTTCTGTACTGCTGGATAAGTGCATGGCAAGCAGCACACCAGTCCCATTGCCTGCTCCTCACCAAAGTCTCAGCACACAGAAATCAGAGTCACAGCCATTACACTTTCCAATTCCATCTGAAAAGCAGGAAAGATTAACCAGAATCTCAGTAGATGACTATGATGTATTGGAAGGCAGTGTAGAAAATATTGTAGATTTCTAAGTATGCAAATATCTTGCTGTTATGATTTATGAATTAGATTTCTCAATCCTACTGGGAACATGTGCATTTCCAATGGTAGGGTTCTTAGACAGGCTATTCTGCTTCTACAATCTCTTTGGATTTTTAGCAGGAACAAGTTTTGAAATCATAGTTGATTTATATTGGCAAAATGCAGCTTTACTTTCTTTTTTGTCAAGAAGTGCTTTTGACTTGTTGGGCTTCAGCCTGAACCTAGGAAATTTCACACAGGAGCTTGAACAAAACCTGATCACTGTTCAGCAGTGGTTGTGAAAGGGTTAGGCTCTCTTGGTTGCTAGATTTTTCTGCTTTGCTCAAAATTTTGCTCTTCTGGAAGAGAGATGTTATTTTTGAGCCACATGCTTGGGAAAACCCAAACTTAGTTTCACAAGGCAGAAGCCCCTAAAGGTCTTTGATAACATCCAGATCAAAGCTTGCTCTCAAATGTGGTCTATTTCCCCTTCATCACTCATGATTTGTGTAGTTGCCATCAGCTGCAGCTGCCAGCTCTGGAATGCTCTGCTGCTCTTCCTCACAAAGGTGTAGAGCCTAATGCCATGAACTTTGTTTCAGTCTTCCTTTTCCAGGAAAGAAAGATCTTCAGCTTTTTCAGGTGACAATGTTGCTTGTCCTAAGTTATTGGCTAATGGTATATCAGATATAAGCAATTCTTTCTCTTCAAAGCTGCAAAAGTTAATGAAGGGTAAACATTTCTTGTGAAGAGATCTCTATTTTTTACATGCATAAATCAGGTTATCTAGAAAAATTTAATTAAATGTATTTGAAATTTATATTAATTAGCTATATTGAGCCTGTATTCCAAGTGTTATGCCACCAAAGCACATCAGAACAGCAAGGAGGTAGGCCAGGCTGCCAGGAGAAACGGGGATTGGCATATTCACTGGACGCAGCAAGGTTAAAATGGAACCATTTTAGTTCAATAGAATCCAGAGCTCTTGCCAAATCTCAAAAAGAATGAATTGCAAGCTGTCTTTTGGACACAAAATTAGCTGTAATCTTTCTTTAAGATTATCTGTACTATAAGAGACATTTGAAGACATCTAGTTGTTTGCTTAAATATTCCGGTTTTTTTTCTCCTTTTGACTCAGGCCATGTGGTTCTTTGGGTATTTTTTCTAGCTTTTTCTCCAACAGATTTCAAAACTCTTAACAACAAATCACTTCTCTGATCTCTTCTCCGGATTGTTTATTCTGTTTCCTGTAGATGACATTTTCCATCACCAAGCTTTGTCTTTGAGAGCAGTAGTTTCTTTCCTCCAAACAATTTCCTTGATGTATTTTACTTTCTTTTGGGTAGTTTTGGCCAGAATTTCTGGGCTTGCTGAATTTTATCTGAGCTATAGTTACAGCACACTTATATGTCTTCTCATCCTCCTTCTCTTTTGTTCTGAATTTGGCCATAAAATTTCATTTTTCTTCCTTTAAAGCTTTTTTGCTTTGATTCCTTAATCCATTCTTCCATCAACCTATCCAGGATTTCTTGAGATCTTTGAAGCTTTTGTTCTGTTGCAAATCTTTTGCTAAAGCTCATCAGCTTTGACCTGGTGAATAACTCACTTCAGGTTCCTGTGTCTTGTCTCTTTGTGCTGAATCAACTCCTGTCTCTTCTTCTTCTCTTCAGTTTCTTTCAAAGACCTTTTCTTAAAAGCCCATGAAGCCTTGTATCTGAGCAGATTATGGTTCTGGTCTGTAGTATCTCTGTAGTATCGTTCTCCATGATCTGCTTCTTTCTCAGATATTTTTCATGGAAACATTTCCTCTACTCATCTTAGAGCTTTGATCTTTTAAGCTTTGCCTTGTGCCTTGTTTCTTTCCCCTGTGCCAGTCTTTGTCATCTCATCTCTCATAAGGCTTCCTTCCTTCCTTCCTTCCTCCCTCCCTCCCTCCCTCCCTCCCTCCCTCCCTCCCTTCCTTTGTGGTCTCACACCCAGTGGTAGCCACAGCTCTGAGTGCTGCTGGTACTGAAGTCCAACAAGTTAAGGACCTGAAGAGGAATTTTCAGCCTGCAATCCCTTTGTGAATACAGCCTCCAATTGTGGTTAACAGCTCTTCCAGCAAGGAGCTTTGGACCATCTGCTGAGAAGGCTCACCATGGAGCTCAGCACTGTACCACAGAGGGCTGATTGGATTCTTTGCTTTGGAGTCATGCTAGGGAGCAAAGTGCTGGGGCATCATGTTCTTCAAGGCTGCTACCATTACAAGAGATTTCTGGGATTTACACCAGCAGAAGCACTTTTTAATCTCAGCATGTGCATTAAGCAGTTTAATGAAGAGTATTGATTCACCCTGAAGATGTAGGTTGCTGTGACTATGCCTTTAATCAAAAATCAAGACCCACAGTCTTCTCAGAGAAGTCTTCTCTTAAACCCTCACTGAAAGAAGCTGTGTTTTTGTTAGTCCTATAAATGACTTTTAGCTGATTTTAACAAGAAACATTTTCTTTTCAATATTATTGTATTATAGGGATTTTAGTCATTTTTTGATCTCTGAAAATCAAAGTATTATATAAGTTTTCTTCAGTTTATTAACTTTATTTCCTTGCTTTCTCAACATAAGCTCTGTTTGGTGGCTGAGGAATCTCCATTGGGTATGTTCTTAAACTTGTCTTCAGCATTAAATAAATACTGCATACTCTTTTGGATGCTTTGGTGTGAGTTTTCTTAGGTAATTCTCAATTGTTTAAAATTCAATTCTGAAATCTTGGTTATTTCTGTACTCTGGTACAGTTTCCTTTCACATGCAGTTTTTTCAAATGTGAAAAAAACCCTTTAAACTGTGAGTGAACAATAATGCATCCCTCCATGTTGTGTGTATCTGCCCCTCTCTTGCAACAGATAGAATGTTTCATAAGGAGAAGAGTTCTTGTCCTCACAAGTAACAGAGATAGTTCAGTTTTGGGACTGTGTATTAACCTCAGATCAGAGAGCACATGGAGAGTGATGCAAATGAAAGCAGACGGCCTTCTCAAACTATTTATCTCTGAGTTCATAAAGTTGTGTGGAAATGCTGTGTGGAGATGAATTACAGAGGGACTGGTTGTGTCGTGTAAAAATCATGTTGGTGGAAACAAGGAGAAGAAAATATAATGTTACTAATCAAAATGCTGTCAGCATGTTGAAAATTGGAAAATCTTTATCCTGAAACAGCAACATTCCTTGTGGAAAAACAATTTCAATGAAGATATTTATACCAATGCTATTCATATTGTTCCTAAAGACCTCATACATCTCCCTAACATGTAAAAAAACCCATTCATCTGAGTTTTAGAGGTAAGGAACAGAAGAGGGCAAATGAACACAGCAAATCTCTGCTGAGCACACAGAGCTCCTGTCTTTTCTGTCAGGTTAGCACCGATGTGCTAAATGTGTGTATTTGTAACACAGTTTTGACATGTATTTGCATAACGGCGCCCTGACTTACTCATAGAAATGTTTACATCATCATGATGGCACTTACTCAGAACTGAATTAGCCTCCTTTCTTCATGTTGTGTCAGGTGGTGGGGATATTTGGCTTAAGGTTGACCTAAGATATACATATTTTGTCTGCACAATATTTTTGTCTGAAGCATTGAATGATCAGCATTTTGCTGAAGATACACTTTAAAAAAAAAAAAGGTGTGAAGATTAGTTCCTTAGTCCCTCACATCACTGAGAGGAGACAGCTTCAGAAGGAATGCTGGACTCACACACAGTGAGTCTGGCCATTGGTGAGAGAGCACAAAAGCTCCTCTGCATCTTTCTTTAGCCATGACATTCACTGATGTTGATATTTTGGTCAGAGTTTGTCTTCCATGTCCTTTCAGTAAATTAAAACACTACATGAAATAGGCATGAATATGTTATTTGAAGGTGATATTAATGGTAGGAATAATATAATTTACATAATAGTAACATTTATTAAGGCATGTACCACTGTGCTGCCTATTAAGTGCCATTGTGCTGCCTATTTAGTCTCTTAGACTATGAAAGACTATAAAAGATTGTGCTGATGATCAAAATGCACTACTAAAAATTCTCTAATCACTGCCTTTTTACTCTTCTGTGGGCATGGCGCCATGTTATTGAGATGCAGAATAATTTGTGTAATCAGTCATACAACAATGTCTGTAGGTGCTTGAATATCAAAATAACTGTACAAAGTCTAAGTAAGAGCCAAACAAAAATATTTTTTGATATTTCATTCCTTGTACCAGGGTGACTACATAAGTAGGGAGGTCAGGCTTCCTTCTCACCTGCTTGTGAGTTGCAGTCACTCAAACACATTTATGACAAAACAGCATTAGTAATATATAGCTATGAGAGCTAAAGGAGAAGTGGTTTATTGTTTCCTGCTGTCACTGTTTGCTTCTCCTGCAGTTTAGCTACAACCTTTGGCTGCTGATGTTATGTGTTTGTTTTACAGGATCTGAAATAGAGCTGTGGGGCTCATACTTTGGGTCAAATATAGCTGGCCATAAAACTTCACAGTGAAACCAGGCCATGTTGGAATGCACCTTTCATGATGCAGTCAGATACAGTCAGTGGGGCTGAAGGAGATAAGACAGTTAAAGACACCGAAACACTTCCTCTTTTCCATTTCTTTTCCTGAGGAAATAAATTAAGTATATGAAACAATGGATATCTGTTATGAGATGCCAGAGGTGAAAGATTTCCCACATCTTGGTCCCATTTGGACCAAGGCAGAAGTTCAGGGTGGATTGCTTGTGCCATGTGTAGTAAACAGCAGATGGCTGCAAACATAAGGGAAAAGAACATGTATTTGGCAAACTTATATTAAAACTAAATAAACCAGTTCTTCAGCTGGCGTAGAAAGGTATCTGTCTATTGATTCTGACAGAGATTTATTGGTATACAGGTGGCTTGTCCTGAGAAAATGTTTCTCTAAATATCAATGGATGGTAGAAGATTTTACACACAGAGATAGAGTTGATCAATACAATAAATATTTAACTTTCCTCAGAATATTTGCAGCCTGGATGTTGGTTCAGCTTAGGCCAGAGAAGAAACTAATTTTGACATTCAGATCCCAGTGTCTGAGGGGTTTGAATCTGTTTTTATAAAGGCAGTCACTTGAATGCTGTCCTATATTAGTGCATCTGCTGAGAGAAAAGCCATCTACCAGAGCAAAATGAAACTTCTGCCCCTTGAGGGTAGGCAGGTATGAACTGTGAAAGCAAACACTCTCATTGCTGATGCTTACATTTGTTTTGACTATCTCAGGGTTCCAAAAAAAGATCAAAATTTTGGAAGACAAGGCTGAAAGATTGGGTTCGTAGAGCAGGAATTCATGTTTCCTAGTCGAAGCAGCTCAGCTCATGTGGGTTTTGCTATCATACCCACCTTTTTCCTTTAAAGCTGCCTGTGGAAGCAGGAAGCATTCTGGATGGACTCCAGTAGGGAGCACTAGGAGGCTATTGCACATGCAGCTACTGGGGAATTGCACTGAGATCAAATGGCTTAAGGATTAATTTGTTTCTGCTGTTTTGTCTTTTAAAGGTATTAATCTAGAAAACAACAGTACCTTTTATGAGTGATCAAAGCTGTCATGTAAGAAATTGCAGGGAATTTAACATATTCCAGTTATCACCATGCTGGGTCGGACCACTTTCCTGAGCGAGGCACTTAAAATACAATTTCAGTTTGAGAACACCCTATGATTGCAGCAGAATCATTCATAACGTGATTGGGGTCAGAGATTTTATCTAAAGTATGTCCCGCTAGTGGCTGGGTTTCATGTGTTATTGGTTGTGAGGAAGACTCTAATTACGTTTCCGCGCTGTGTGGGGACTGGTTAACACAAAGAAATCTCGTCTCCTTTTGTGCTGTGCTCAGCCCAGCAGTTACTTTTGTTCTAAATTGGGCCTGGCAGCCTCTAGGGTGGATGATTGACATGTCAATGTGCTAACAGAAGCCAGAACCAATTCTCTTGTCTGACACCTCCTTTCCTCCTCCGAATATTAATGATGAGTGACCCAGCTGAATGAATGAAAAGTGCACACATCCCTTGTGGGTCCGTGCAGATGCTCAGAGATGACAGCAGGATTTGCCCAGGAGACGACACAAGCCCATAAAGCCATCTGGTATTATGTAGTGAGCTTAATGTGTTCATTGACTTGGCCAAATGTTTGGTAAATCAAAAGTTGACAGGAAAGGATTCGTAATATTTATGCTTAAAATGCAGTCAAAACATCACAGAGAAAAACAGGAGTCCAAGATGAATTCCTACAAAAACCAGAAAGAAGTACAGCTCAGATTTTGGGCTGGGAAGATGGGCAAGGAAAATATAAAAATATTTTAGTTAAATATGATTCACAAAGCAGTGATTTGCTCTAAAAGTGCCTTCAGTTACCTTGTGATTGATTTCAGATAATGCAGGTTATTGATGATCACCACAGGCTTTTATAGTACAATTTCCCAAAATGTCCAAATGAGCCAGCCTTGGAAGACATTTTGCAGTCACTTGATATTTATCTGTTCATTATTCTGATTTGGTCGAATCAAATAATCTGCTCTTTCTTTGTCTGGATTATGTAATATTTATTGTTATATTACAGACTGAGACTAATAAATGTGTAGTCAGACTTTTAAGACTAGGTGGTGTAATGAATAACCAAGGAGCAGATTTTTTTATTTAATCATGTAAATTTTGTTTATTTTTTCAATGAAATAGATTCCCTTTTATAGTCTATGATTTAAGATTTTCCACATAAATGTTTCTTTTATCTCTAGTATCTCAGCCAGCAATTCTGCCTCAATAGGCAACTAGAAAAAATCCACAGTAACATGCAATAGACTTTTTCTCTTTGTGAGGTTTAGATCTGGTTCAAAGACAAAAAAAATCTTTTCACTCAATTTGGCATATCATATTTTTTATCTCCACTACAGTAAAAACGCAACCAATTTTAACCTTCAGCACCTTCCTCATCTTTTGAAGATACTGCGGTTGAATAGCCTTTGTATTTTCACAATATCCCAAAGATTGGCAAATCTTTTGCATCCATACAGGAGACTCTTGTATCTGTGCATAGAGCAACTTTTGCAGCGACTATAACCTCTTCCCTAATCGCTTTCTCTATTTTCTTTTATACTGTATGGCAGCCCAGTCAGATTCACCTGGTTGCTGTGAAACCATTTTGTCTTGCTCTTCAAATCCTTTTGTGTGACCCCACTTGATTACCTAATTATGTTATTTCCCATCTTCCACATTTTTCCTATTACCCCAAAGGCCCTTTGCAGTTTTCTTTTATTTCTCAGCTGATGATGCTCCCATTTTTTACTTTGCAAGCCATATATCTCACCTCACTTTGCTGTCTAAAACCTATATGTCTAATTTAAACCACATCTTTCAGTGGAGAAATATACTGAAGAAAGAAACTCCTATAGTTAGTGGAGAGAAAGGATACCTTCAGAGCACATTTATTTTGTCTCAGCCTAAGCTAAACATCTAAGTTAATTATGATGAATTGCCCTCTGGGCATTCTTTCATACACTGGAAATCTAGACAACCAGTTTGGTTCATACCTTACGAAGTAGGGAAAATGAATCTCTGTTTTAATCGGTTTGCCCAGAGTTTTCCCAAGTACCTTATTCACTTCTGTCTCAGTATCTTAACCCTCTTCCTGGAATCCATTTGATACCATTTTCTCGTACTAAGTGTGCTATTAAAATTTAAGCCTTCAAGGAAATATGTAAACTGTTATTGCAAACATCCACTTAGGAAAAGAAAAAAAGTTTAATTTTTAAAATAATTTTGTGGGGTATTTCCACGTTTCTGTGAGAGAGTGCCTTTCTACTCTATCTGTACAAAGGCTTTATTAGCAGAAGGGTGTTCAAGCTTACAAATTAAACCAGCATTTGCAACAGAAGCCTGAGTAACACCTGTTACAACAATCCCCCAGAGATTGGGTACACCTGATGGCCCACACTGTCACATGCAGACTGATAATTCTGGCCTGAGGTGGCTATGAGTTATTTAAATACAGCATGGAAATTATTTTTGTATAAGTATCTGTTTGAACAGAGCCCTTTCACTAAATTACAGTAGTAAAATCAATAATTAAAAAAATCCAAAACCTGCCTGTAACATTTGGTCTAATATTATTTTAGAAAAAAAAAATCTGACAAAATATTTTAAGATAAAAAAATTCTTTACTCTTGCATCTTAAAAATAGTCAAGCAGTTAATTTTTAAAGAGTTACAAAGAGAATCACTCTGCGATTAGACCTTTTAATGACAACATTCAGCTGTAAGCACTTTAATTATTTTTTCTTTTTTTTCTATGTAAATTAATAACTAAATAATTGGGCCACAGAAACAGTAGGTCCAAGGTTCATAAAGAAAGTAGAGCTGCACTTCATAGATTTATGACAACTCGATCAGTGTCACTGAAAAGCAAGAATGAACTTTTCATCTGTTGTTTGCAGTCATATGCATTGTGCCCTCCAATCTGAAGCAAGACAAGATGATGATATCTTTAAATTACAAAATAATAAAGAAATTATTTTGTTCATATAGCTTCTTCTACTAGAATTAAAACATATATAATAATTATCTTATTCCATGGAGCATTAACTTGCTTCAGTAAAAATGTTTGGTTTCTCTTGTGCGTACCAGTTCCAGCTTTGAAACTCACAGAAAGGGCTTCATTTCATAGAATCACAGATTGGTTTGGATTGGAATGGACATTGGAGATCATCTGGTTCTAACCCCCACTGCCATGGGGTTAGAATGTACTTTCCACTTACTAGATTGCTCAGAGCCTCATGCAACCTGACTCTAAACACTCCCAGGGATGGGGCATCTATAACTTCTCTGGGCAAGCTGTTCCAGTGCCTCACCACCCTCACAGCAGAGAATTTCTTGCTAGTATCTAATCTAAATCTAATCTCTTTCAGTTTGAGGCCATTGCCCCTTGTCCCATCACTGCATGTCCTTGGGAAAAGTCCCTCTCCAGCTCTCCTGCAGATCCCTTAGGCATTTCAAGGCTGCTTGAAGTTCTCCCTGACAGTGAGCAGGTTCTCCGTAGGCTCTGCCTCTACAGTGTTGAGCCAAAAGTAGTTCTGGTACTGGAAACTGAATAGAGATCACTGAGTTTTCTCACACTCATGTGGACAAATTCTGCCTGTGAAAGAGCAAAGTGGGTGTGTGTACATATCAATTCTTCTGGGTAAGCCATTCTCAAAAATTAAATACAAACAAAAAATCTGGCAGGAGAACAAAGTTCAGTATGGGAAAGCTTTTATCACAACAGAAAGTCCAGACCCCTCCAACAGAGAGTTAGTGCCAAATTATTGAAGACTCATCTGCATTGTTCCCCTATTGAATGCTAAGATAATTTGTTCTATTTGGTTTAGATTTAGGGAGGGGTGGAGTGGGGACAGTCTGAGTTTCCAGCTGCCATGGCCCAAGCAGAGAACCTGTGCAGGTGGGGAAGGTCTCAGCTGAATGGTAGGGGGCATGCTGATTGTTGATGCATTTACACCATGGGACACATCTCTGTATCTCTGGGATGTTTAGAATATGATATTAGATTGTTCACTGTCCACTGCCAGGGCAGACAAAGAATACCTGTTGCACTAGGAGAGAGGGATGTCCCCCAGAATGGAACTGAGACCATTTCAAATGGTCTGAACCACCAGAGAAGGGGTTCCTCTTCTATTAAATGAGATCTTAATTTTAAACTACTAAGTTTGGTCTAATAAAATTTCCCCTCAAACATATGAGTGTGAGAGCAGGAGGAGCAGCGCAGGAATACAGCTTGGGAGCAGACAGGAATGTGGCTTTGGCCATGGCTCTATATGTCTACTCACAATGAGCTTTGAGACCTGTGGGAAGACTTGCCATGCCTCTAGGACACTCACTGCCCTCAGGAGAATGCCTTTTACAGGCTTCTGGGGGGAACAGAGGTCTGTATGTGCCATGCCTAAAG
>PYHW01010093.1:3585004-3607949 GCA_013186435.1 Turdus rufiventris
ACAAACAAAAAATCTGGCAGGAGAACAAAGTTCAGTATGGGAAAGCTTTTATCACAACAGAAAGTCCAGACCCCTCCAACAGAGAGTTTCTTGCTAGTATCTAATCTAAATCTAATCCATGGCTCTACATGTCTACTCACAATGAGCTTTGAGACCTGTGGGAAGCCTTGTCATGCCTCTAGGACACTCACTGCCCTCAGGAGAATGCCTTTTACAGGCTTCTGGGGGGAACAGAGGTCTGTATGTGCCATGCCTAAAGCAAAAGGTGTTAGAACAAATCCCTTTGGATATGGGTAAAGGACACAAAATCAGGAAAGGAAAAATGAGCAAGTATATATTATGCAGGCTAGAGAGAACTGCTTCTTCCATATAATTTTTTTCTGCTCAGTAAATGTTAATTAGATTTTGGTGTGGGGCCCTTTCAGGATATGAAGGAATATATTAGCCATTGACAGCTATTAACAGACTATTTGGAGTTTAAAATGAAAATAATTTATTTACTGGCATGATGAAATCTGAAAGCATTTAGTGAAAGACAGCAATTAAGGGACACAGCAATAAAACTGGCAGAGGGAAGGAAAGAAAAAATATTACTGAAAATAGGGATTTTTATTCTACATTTCAAAAGGAGTAAACATGAATGATAAAGTCTGCAGCATGGATTGAAGGGAGATAAGGAGCTTAAGCCTGCTGCATCAGCACTAACTGGTCCTGCACATACACTCCTGTGGCATCTGATGGGGCTGAGTTTGTGTTACTGCACAGGAGACCCAGGCACCAGACTGAGAAAGGAAAGCAATCCCTTGATCAGCTGGGCACTCCACAAACTCTGGCTTTCCAGTTTCTCCTGCAGGTTAAGTAAGAGTAATGAGAGCTTATCAGTGCCTTGATTAGACACAAGGCCAAGCATTATCCTTTCCCTGGCACAATTAACCTTTCTGGTGAAGAAGTGGTTTTGCCTTAGCTTACCTAAGTGGGTGCTTTTACTTACAGCTAAAGTCATTACAAGAAGCACTGTGAACATTTTTAACTCAGGTGGAAAGCAGATTATTTCAAGCATTTAATTTATGTTTATTTCTAAGTAGAAGAAATACTACTTCAACCAAAAAAGCATAAGCAATTACATAAGCAATGAACAAAAACTGCTTAGAAAATTTTTTGGGCTTTTTTGTTTGCTTTTTTTGTTTTTTGGGTTTTTTTGTTAAACTGGTGTAATTTTGGGAGCAGATAGGGTCTTATTCAAGGGAACAATGTCTCAATTTCATAGTGTCCTCATGCTAGCAAAATTCTTAACAGTAAATTACTCAGAATATAAGTTCTGCTTGAGTACTGTTTATAGAAGCAGGCTCTGGGTTTCTCTGCTGACTGTGCTAACAAGACTGTCAGCTGTGATTTTGTTTCTTGTGATATGGATTAGATCCAAGCTGAATTTGACTTTTTTCCAAGTCAATTATGAATTATCTGAGAACCAAAGCAGCAAAATGAAATTGCCCTGAACCTGAAAAAGAAATTAAATTTCTTATACGCTCAAGAAAGAGAATATTGCTATTTTTAAGAGGTAGGAAATAAATTTAGTTTGTGGCTTGGGATGTTCATAAGAAGATGCTCAGACATTCTGTTGAGGAAGGGTCAGTTAAATAAAGAGAAATGGAAGCAGAGAGGAAGAAATTGTGCAACCAAAAAATTTCATAGGCCAATTATTGTGTAACATTCCCAGCCATGCACTACAAGCATGTTTGCTTAGGAAAGTTAAAAAACCTCAAGCAACAAATCAGCACTGCTCAGAAAATGGTGTCTTGAGGCCTTGATGTATGAAACAGCTGTGCAGCTTGGGTTTACCATAGATGAGAACACCAGCTTCTGATTCCTTCCCAGCTCTAATTTTCTTTGTGTCATACCACTTTCTACCTCCGGTTTTACTATCAGTACAGCTGGAATAAATAAAGTGTAAGGCTTAATGTTAATAGATTTGCATTTGCATTTGCATCTCTGACTAAGAGAATTTTACTCTAACCTAGCTCTGTGGGTAGAATGACATGAAACAACAGATGTCTTCATCCCACCCACAGTGCCATTTTCATTGTCTGCTGCTCTGCCATTGCAAAGCAGGTGAAATATTCTACAGTACTTTCTATTCCGAACTTGGGCTAAATGACTGAAAACTTGTTGAGACATCTGTAAGTGGATTGTATCATGCCAACAATTTTTTTTACATCCACAAAGATAAAGATCTAGTTGTAGCAAGAGCTGAGAATAAATGGTAATCCATCTCAGCTGAAAGCAGTGATTAAATGCTCTTGGACTTCAGTGGGTGAAATTTTTATTTAAAATGTTTTAAATTAATTCAGTTTTGGTTTGGTTCTTTCAGTGGAACAAAAATGCGAGAGAAATAAACAAATTATATTCTACTTGCAGTTTAATTTATGAATCCATCGAATCTAGTTTACCTTCATTTTATTTCTTTCTTATGATACTTATAAGCAGAGTTTTATTGATCATCTTTTTACCATCCTCTCTGTATTTTCCTGGGAATAGATCTGCTTCTAAATCAGGCAGATATTGCAACTGTCATCAAATACTTAATGATTTTTCTTATCCTTATGTCTTGAAATAGTTCTGAAAAAAATTTATGTGGCCATTAATACATTATTGTTTGCTCAGTAGCAAATGAAAGTTCAAATAATGCAAGTGAGGCAGAATATTGAGAAATTTTAAAAGCTGTAATTTTTCACAAGTTGAATTACTTAACTGTTATTTCATAAAGCTGTATTTATTAAAATTCCCCCTCCCCTTGCATTGATACGCATTTGATACACATTTTTCTCCTCTGTTGTGCACAAAATGTAATCAAAGTTTATTATTATTTAAATTTTGTTTTTATCATCAAGAAATTATTGTTTTATTTCCTTTCTGGTCTTCATATAATCATCTTTTCTTCTTATCAGACTTACCATTATAAATGGAAAAAATTCTTTATATTGAAATAAATGGATTTCAGCTATTGAGCAGCTTATGTCTCATGAAATGACCAGAAAATACAGTTGAGGAAGGCTGCATTAAGCTAAATTACCTCTGTCCACAGATGCTTCCTAGTAACAGATATTAATTTCCAAATTCATTCTGTGCATTAAAAAAGAGCTAATTATGCCAGTAATATCCAGGTAAAATTGCCAAGATTATGGCAGTGATCCTGCTGTTATAAGAGAGGAAGGCAGTACAGACAAGTAGCAGTTGCAGCACTGATTTATGTGCAGATACCAACCTTCTCTTCAGCACAGTATATTGTTAAGAAAAGCCAGTTTTCACATCCCCAAACCTAGTCAATTCTATCATTGAAATGGATTTTATGTCTTGGCCATTCAAGACACCCTTTTGATTTCCTTGGAGAGTGAGAAGTTTAAGAATAAAAGAGTCTTTCACTTCAGAATACAAGAACTTTTGCCTGTTCCAAATGGATGAGACATCTGTGTGAGGTGGAATCAAATCTTTGTTTCTGTTCTGAGTGAATGAGTCCATAAATAAGATGGATTCCTCTTAGGCTAAACTTTTTTAAAAATAATTTTTAATAGATATAGATCTAGATATCTAGATATCTATCTTTAATGTCATCATTTCTGAGTGAGGGAGTGAGAGAGACAGTAAAACACAGCATGAAGTCTCTTACATTTCTGTTCCACTGGGGGTAATGAACATAGCATGACACCTTTGCAAGTTTTCTGTACAGTCTTTCAATCCCAGTAATGTGATGATCAATTTTGAGAAGCAGAGAAGATGCTCTGCATGGGCTTGTGCTGTTGTCCTCATTCTGCTGAGATATTTGTGTAATGATTGTTGGCTGAACTTGTTCAGTGGAATAAATTTTACACACCGGCTCACATTGCTTGTGCTCTTCCCTTCCAAACCAAAAGGCAGATGGTTGTCCAAAGAAAACAACCAAAGGCAGAGCTTGGCAACCTTGTTTAAGACTTACGGAGGATGAGGGCATTAATGCTATGAGATGAATGACCCCACAGGACTAATTGTTTGGCTCTTAGAGGGAGCCTTAAAAGGTGTGAACAAACACCAACCTGTCATTGCTTTTCGAGAGGAAGCCAGAGAACACAGTGAGGACCCTCAGTAGCTGTTTCTCCTTTCCCCCTGGCTGCACACAAGAAATGCTGAACACACTCCTTCCTCTTGACACATTTCTCTTGATTCTTGTGAGTGTTTTGGCTTGAGAAGATGAGCAAGTGCTACCTGTGACAGATATCACTCCTTCTTCCATAAGGTTTCACCCTGAATCTTGTTACATTAACTACTGAGACAAACATGAGCCTAACCTACACAAACAATCCATGGCAAGGCAAACATGAGGAGGTCTTGCTTCAAACACAAGGAATTGCTTCAGAGCAATTTTATGCTATTTCTTTAATTCATTTTGGAACTGAACAGGGTGAAGTTTTTTTTTACTTGAGTTTTTTTAAGAGCAGTCCTCAACAGAGAATTACTAAGAGCATGAATGTGGAAAAGTAATGCTTGGGAAAGTCAGAAGCAAGTGTAGCAGCTACTGAGCTTCATTAGTGCTTAAAAAATTGTCTGCTCTCACTGCTGTGCAATGACAGATACTTTTCAGTTCATTTGCCTTTCTTTGGCTTTTAACTTAGTTCCAAAATTTTCTTTAAAAGGTGCCACTTATAATTTTTGGCATCACAGTGCTAAACAAGAGACTGTACAGGATAACTCTTATAACTGATTAGACTGTACATGTTCACTCAATGAAATCTAATTGAATATTACAACTATACTTTTGTTTAGGTCAAAGTCAAAATCAGAGCTAGTAACAGGATGTTAGGAACAAGAACAGAAGGATGGATGGATGCATGCATGCATTTTCATAATACAGCAGGAAAAAGTAAAACACATCATATTCCTGTTTTTTGATATTAGACGTTTTTGTGCTTTTTTCTATCCAGTGCCCAATTTTTTTCCAAAAACAGTCAATCATTTTTGCTTCATTGTTTCCTCCTGTAAGTATTCAAGTTTAACCAAACAACAGTAGTACAAGGGACATAGAGCATTTCTGCATCTCTTGCTTCAGGAGTTGTTGTCTGAAGCCCTATTTCTAAATCCAAGCTTTGCTTTCATTCTCTGTCAGACAGTGTTGATTACCAAGTTAGAGAAATTGATTCATGAGGAAAGGTTAAGGAGCTAAATACAAATAGCTTGGCTGCACGATGACTAAGACAGATGGGAACATCATAATAGGCTGCAGAGTATGATTGCACTGAGAGGGAAGGGCCTCTGGGGGAAGGCATAAAACATAATCTGGCTCATTTTGAGTCTTCCAATTGTCACCAGAACCATTATGGTGAAAAGGGAAGCAGGTGGCTGCTTTACATACTGTTTTGAATTTAAACAAGTCTCAGCAGAAGCACTAAGTTATGGGTTATCACAAGAGTGCAATATTTGCCCTGCTCCTTTAGATCAAAGCTCTGTCCAGCTGCAAATCCTGCCTCCTGCAATGCTATGAATCTGATGCTCTGGAGCTGAGCAAATGTGCAGGGTTCCTCCCCTTGGTCTTCTCCCAGTTCCCAGCAGTTTGTGGCAGAGGGTTTTCTTGAGGTTTTATTAAGACCATTACATTTAACAACTACAAATTAACCCAGGCCTCCATTATTCCTCTACTTTTAAGCCCATTATTATTTTTGACACTGGAAGTGATTTCCCCAGTTTAGTTATGCATGGAATGTAGCGTTGTCTAATCAGTAGATTGTGTGTTCTTGGCTATTATGTTGAAAGATTCAATGGTTGTTTTTCAGTCGTACTGAAAAAAGGCTTTATTTCACTTGCCTTTTTTCTAGGCTGTGTGGTCATGGTCTGTGTGGTCACTTTTCTTAAATTTCTCCCCTAAACAGCTATTCCACACTTCCCATTATGTTTGGGGTGGTTTTTTTTTGTTTTTTGGTTTTTTTTTTTTTTGTTTGTTTGTTTGGTTGGTTGGTTGGTTTTTTTCCCCTTTAAAAATCAACTATGTATTTTTATTATACTATTTATCTGGGATGTACCCAGTGTTCAAGATATGAGTCTGTCTTAAACCGTGATCCTGCGATCCTCTTATTTGTAGATTTTTTGACTGCTGCTGAGCAGGGATGACATTCACAGTGCTGTACTGTGACACAGCATCTCTTTCCTACATAGTGGTAATAAATCATACTGTGTTTGTGTCAGTGTGCTTGTTTTGTCCCAGGTGTTTTACCTTGAAGTACTGGATATTGAAAACAGGTTGTTTTCTTTCCCAGTCTAATATTTGGAGATGTGCATTCGGGGAGATAACTCTTTTACTTCTCTGTCACCAAGTATTAGAAAAAATATTTTTCTTTCCCTGTCCAAAGTTAAGCTTTCATGGAAATGATGGATTTTAAAAGGGTAATTCTTACCTTGGTCCAAAGCCAGAGCCATGGCATTATTGGACAGGCAAGAATTCTTGTTTTCAATGTTCTTTCTCCATGTGCAACAGCTTGCTGCATTCAGGAGCAGTTACAATGTGAGAAAGATGAAGAGTGGAGGATTTGTATGGGTGGAAAAGAGGGAGAGAAGGAGCAGATTTGCAGAGGGGAAGACAACAGAGAAAAGGCAAGTCCATTCACTGCAGCAATGCTTTTGTAAAATATCCACGTTATTTTAGACCATGTGAGATACACAGAGCATTGATAGGGTTAGGAGCTATTCAGCACAGATATAAAAGCAAAATTCAATTAAACCCATGTACAAGTTGCCAGAGTTTGCAAGGAGCTTTGTCAATCAGTGCACAAATCTTTATTTTGTAATGAATGGAACTTTAACCTAGAGAGTAGCATACATGATTTTTAAAATCTTTCTGATAAAACCTCTTTGAAACTGAAAGGACTCCAAGTTCCATTTACATCAATACCTTCCTAAACAAGCAGGGCCTGTAGAAGATCATGTCTGCCTAATAATAAACAGTTTCTGTTCAAAGATATTCACAAGATTAGAAGAATACAGGAATCTGAGAAAAAGTGCATTAGTATACATAATTAGTTTGTGCTATTCAGTAGCTGTCATACTATATCTAAAAAGTGATGTTAAAGCAATTAACATATTAATGCTAACATCCCAAACTATAATTTAACTGAAGCTTTATGGCTGAGACACAATAAAGATAAGAAATTGTCAGGCACTCACTCTTCTTTGGGAAATGTAAAAAAGACTGTAGCTTGAATATGTCATGGTACTCATTTCACTTTATAATCTTCAGAGGCTTTTCAGAAAAAAACCCTCAAATATCTGTATTTTGATCTTTATGTATGTAAAAGAATATCTCCTATTGCTATGATTGTGAGCTGGAAAGTTGTAGCTTGATGAAAAAATTTTCCCTAAGCAAAAACAAAACACTGCCTAGTATACTAATATGGGAAATTATTCATGAAAAGCACTTTTCATATGAAATCCTAATTATAAATTACAATTTTCAACAAAATCATGACATGAATTTAAACACACAGTCAAAATAATGTACTTGCATTGACAGTACTATGATGGACAATGTGTGTAGTATTTTTAAAACCACTGACAAACAACTCTGGGTTGTTTTGTAAAAGCTAATATAATTGTACCTTCATGTACATGTAATACATTATAAATATGTATTTTATAAAAAAATTTTGACGTCCATTTTTAATGAATACCCCCCATACAGTGCAAAAGAGACATTTATAACCTAAAAAAACTTATCAACCTATCAAGTCTTTAGTTGCAGGGTATCAACTGCAACTTAAGACAAACTGCTTTCTCTATGTCTGTTTCCCTGTAATCAAATTACAAATGGAGATCAAGTTTTTTTTCATAATATGTCATTGGATTCAGAGAGAGCCACTGTAATATGATACGCTCTACATTTCTGTGCTTTCTTTAACTGTTTAGCCTAGTGAGGAAAAAGACGAATGTTACAGCATTTCCCGATTTTTTCTTTATTTTAGAAAGAAATGTATCTCTACAGACCTGGATGTCTTTAGTATTATGATTTTGATTTGGAATTGTGAATTAAGACACTGATGAACACGAACCTTTTTTTACATGAAGGAAAACATACATGAGCTATTCTTCTGTTTTGCTCTATGGGAAAAATTCCAAGCTGTTCTGGTTCATACATGGGACTGTGAAATAAGACAGTTTGAATACTGAATGCAATTTCTTTCCTTTTGCATATATTTTTTGTGGTGTCCCCTCATTTTCAGCATTCATGGACTTCATGATAAAGAAAAAAGAAAAGCTAAATATTACTTTGCAACTTCCATTTTAAAACCACTTGTACTTTTATATAATGCTTCAGAAGGAAGATTAACAAAGCTGCCTTCTAATTAATATCCTTCATGTTCCTGGAACTACAAGAAATGCTGAAATAAAAGTGATATTGAGATACATTTGTGTATGCCATATCCACAATTGGCTTAACTTTTAAACTTAAAATTTTTTTTAATGTCCTTGCTAATTCATTTCTGTTTGAGAGAATATCAGCCACTAAATGAGGTCAAAGAAACCAATTATCCACTGTATCACCTCAGTGTTTTCTGTATTTAATTTTTGCTCTAGACAAAGTCATGTGCTGTTCTAATTGTTTTCTTGTGCATCAGGCTTACATTACTCATCTTTGCAGCTAGTCCCCTAGAAGTGTGGCCTATTTGTCATCTCTCATTTGCACTGTTGATGTCAACAACTGCTTTTGCTGAACCCACAGTCACAGCCTCCTTTAACTTGTATTTTAAATTTACTGACAAGTGGCTTGTGCTGCCCTCTTTCTTGGAATAATACAATTTTTACGTTACCTTGAGATTTTCTAAGATTATTTTTTTCCAGATCTATGTGCAAAGCATCTTCATTGTTCTTTTTCAGTCCCCTTTTATGCATGGTAACTACCAAAGCCTACAAGAATATTTAAGACACGGCCAGCTTTTCCATTGGCCTTTGCATTAAAATGTTGGATGACTTTGCAAGGGTCAAAACATCAGCCTGACTGACAATTGCAAACAAAAATCAGAGCCAGAGCAAAGTGACTTTCTTTATGAACAAAACACAAAATTGCAATAAGAGCAAGTGCTGGTGAATGTATTGGATGAGACTGAAAGAGCCAAGGGGAAGTACCTTGGAGCATTGCATTTAAAGCCAAGTTGCCAGCTGTGTGAAGTTTCCAGTGAAATCTGGGGAATTCAAAGGAGAACATGCTGCTGGCATACTGACCTGTGGGCTGGCAGAGCCAAACCACCCTCCAGCTCTCAGGATTTCCTTTAATAACTTACAGGACTAAAAAGCACTAGCTGGGACAAAAAGCACGTGTCTCTAAGAAAAGATGTTTGTTCTTTCCAGGACATTCTCATGCTTAAAGAGAAGCACTTAAAAATTGAGCACTGTTTTCAGTCCAGCTTTACGGCAAGCAAGGCCAGACAGATCCACTTTGGCTCAGGGAACAGTAATTACTTTTTCTACCATAAAAGTAGCTCATTCAGCTCCCTTTTCCTGAGATACAGAGGAGCAGTTTTTCTCAAGTAAAGGGAATTTACTTGTTTGTATGTAAATGCACCGTATTTCCCTGAAGCTTCTTTTCAAAGAAACTCTTGCTGCAAACAAAAGTCATTAGTGCTCTCAATATCTAAAAGGATGAGTAAGGGTTTGGATTTCAAGTATATTTGTCTGGCTGCTATTGAAGCTGCATGCAGTGTTCATAAGCTGAAGTGAAAGATCCTGACAGCTATTTTGATAGTCATGAAAGACCAAGGACAAGACGTGAGCTGGGATGGATGTACAATGGGAGGATTCAGAACTTGAGGCTGCTGCTCTTAGGGGAGCCAAGTAATGGATAGAACTACAGTGAGTGTGCTTTCAGAGTCAGTGACCACTTTACTAATGGTTTTGGTGGAAATCCCAGTCAACCTCTGGGAGGCATCCCATGTAAAAATTTGTTAGCATTTGATCTTCATACTGTATTTACATGCACAATGACTAACACATGAACAACATGAAAACCCTGGGAAAGAAACAACTTTGTTTAGAGGGGGGTGAATTTCACCTAATGCTAGAATCTAAAAGGTCAATATCTCACCTAAGGTCATTGTCTCATCTCCTTCTTATCAGCAGGAAAGGCAGCAAGCGACATCTTTCTCCAAAGGTTGATCTATCCTATATACCTTAGACATCCATCTCAGGACAGAGTGGGTGAATTGCCTGCAGGTGCCTCTTTTCCCCCTGTGATTAGACTGCTATTCTAGGCAAGATTTCAATATCTGATTGGCTAAAGTTAAGTAAATTGAATCCCAGGGATATCTGTCTAAACAGCAGAACACATCTAGCTGTGTTTTCTATCATAATAACTTTTTGTACCATGCATTTGTGCCATTCACTCTTCTAGAACTCCCTGAAAGGAGGGATGTAGCAAGGTGGGGGTTGGCCTCTTCTGCCCAGTAACAAAAGATGGGATGAGTGGAAATAGCTTCAAGTTGTGCTAGGGAAGGTTTAGTTTGGGTATTAGGAAAAATTTCTTTACCTAAAGGGTTGTCAAGCATTGGAACAGGCTGCTAAGGGTAGTGGTTGAGCCACCAGCCCTAGGAGCATTTAAAAGATGCATGGATGTGATGCTTAGTGACATGGTGTAGTGGTGGCCTTGGCAGGACTGAATTAGTGGTTGGTGTTGAAGATCTTTAAGGTCTTTTCTGATCTAAATGATTCTTTATTCTAGGATTTTGGTTTTGTTATTGCTTATGCAATATTTAAAAAACTATTCTTGCACTTTGTAATTTTTTTCGATTAAAATTATAGGGATTAAAATAATAATATGGATTCTTAAATTTATTTAGCTTCTTAGTTGGATTCTGTAGTGTGTTTTAATGCAGATAAAGGCTGAACAGGAAACAAAAAAAATTGTCATGTGTGGAACAAGGCAAATTATACTTGCAGGTGTCAAAAGATACAGAAGTCTTGTTTATAAAAATAAAGAAAATATTCCTCTTTCTAAGCAACACATAAATATATCCTGTCATCTATTCTAATAATTGCAAGATCTCTGGAAGCCTGCAGGCATTTTGCAATGAATACAAAGGATACAAAGCATTACAGCAATAGTATTCCCTTTTTTTTTTCCTCACAGAAGATCATCTGTTTCATTTTTAAATAGGTGTGATCTCTTAGGCTGACTGTGGTATACTTAGGGTGGATTTTGCCATTTACTATAGTAGGACAGAATTCCAGATAATCAGTATCTTGTTGCCACCAGTACAATGTGGTAAGCAACCTTGGGAAATGGAATTTACTTTCCATTGTCATGTGCTAACAGATAGAGTTAGGTAAGGGGGCAAGTGATGCATACCTGGATCAGAGAGTGAGAGAGCAAAAAATGTACTATACAGCTTTTTGATGAATGGGATCATGGTTGGGAATGATCACCAGCAACTGGTAAGGCACAGGAACAAAGAAACAATGAAAACTAAAGACCAGGGGAGACTGTGCAAAGGCTGATTAAACTTTTTTGGTTTTATGCCTTCTGAAGGGTAAAGATGTAAGCAGGCAGTCTCCTGTGGAATGTATATTTGGGGAGTGAACAAGCTGTGACTGGACCCCAATAAGCTACTTTTGGCATTTTGGCTGGGGTATTCCAGCTCTCAGAGGCCGAAAGGGGAGGGTCTGTACTGAGCACCCACAGCCAGGTGCTCTGGCTGGGCCATGAAGGGCCCTGTGTATCTGCATCTCTTGACAGCAATGTTGTTAAGGACCTGGAGCTGGTCCCAACCGTATCACTTTACATCAAACAACTGGTGAAATATTTTATAGCTCATTTGCTCAATCCTCTGCTTAATACTTCAAAGGCATCTCTGATGACTTCAGTAGTGCTATAGTCATGCTACAGGTTTGAAAAAGTTAATGGTAGAGAAGCTACATGTGAACTGGGAGCATCAATGCTCCATGGAAAACTATGTATTCCTGAACTTCTCACCTTCCAGGTTGAGGGTCATGGCCACTGCACACTTTTATCTCCAGTCTTGTAAGCTCTCCCAGATAAACTTTTTATAAGCATCCAACTTAAGTAAGAATCCATATTCCACTCACTTCAAAGTGCCTGGAGTACCTGCCTGTATAATTTCCTTAATAGCAAGAAGAATGGGGAGATAAGGGGCAGCAGTAGCTATGACTCTCAGAGGGGGATTATTATTACATTCTCTGAATGTTTAAGTAATAAAATATCCATTGTGAGCAGTTTAAAAATGTATAAAAAAACTCTTTTGCCTCTAGGAAAGTTATGTTCAACTTCCATTTCCTTCAGAGACAAATATCAATTCAGAGAATCAGGAGAAGATAGAATGGAATGAACCAGGTACTGTAAGACTGTGGGGTGATCACCATGTAATTCTAGATATTGTTGCAAAAGCTGGAATATTAAATCTCACTGGGTGGAGAGATGGATGCAGTCCAAGGGCAACCTAGAGGGAAATAAGACTGAACTAATGAAAGTCTGCTCTCTCAGTAGTATGTAAAGAATGTCTCCAATATTGTGCTCACTAAAATAGTGTCTCTGGGCAATGTGGGAATAATCATAGGTAGAAATTACACTTCCAAAAATCACATGAAGAAGAATAAAAGTTATGTCTGAGAAAACGTGATCTGTAGATTTCAGCAAGCTGTCTCACTCTTAATGACATTTGAATATCTTCTGAGATTTCCTGACATAATGAGATTTTAGACTGGGTTACAGGATGTCTTTATTTCCTTGAATTCTGTGGAACTGCTGATTACCTTCTGATTTTCTTCCCTGTTCATGTTTGGTTTTGTGGAGGTTCATTATTGAAGTAGTTAAAATAATATATTTGACTACATCTCTTTTGACAGAGCTATGAAATATACTTTCTTTGAAAAATTTAACTAAAGTTTACTCAGGTGAAATAAACCCTGAGGATCATCCCTTCAATTTTCAAGATAAGACTGGAACAGTAAATTTTATGATTCTCCTTAGGAAGTAGAACTTGTGGGAATTAATATTATCCTGAAGCAAAGATCACAGGATCACAGAATAACTGAGATCGGAAGCAAACTTTGGATATCATGTACCCCAGCTCCTTGTCTCAGAACAGGACTGGATAGACCACAATGCTCAGGACCCCTTTATAAATACCTGCTAACTATGCCCAATCACCTTCAATATATTTGGAAATTATTTCAGGACTAATTGCTCTAGGTGAGAGGTGATGCTAAAAAACTTTTAGCTCCCATAATCCTTCTTGCTCCTCTTGAAGACAGAAGAGACCCTTTCTTTCTTCCACTTCTCAGGAAGCCTCTCCCAATTGCTGTGGCTTTCACAGTGGCCTTTTTGGTGACATCTGCCATTACCCTCAGTGTTCATGAATGAATTTGCACATGTTCAGTATGTTCAAATGTTCCCTAACCTGGTCCTCCTCCATCAAGAGCAGTTCTGCCTTTTTTTACCTCAGGAACAAGACAACTTTGATTCTGGCACTGTTCAGCTGTATTAGAGATATGCTTTGCTTGCACCTTAAAAACTCTTATTGCAATAGTGTGCATGTTTAGCCCATTCTGACACAGGTTTTCAGCCTGTAGGCTGGAATGGGTTACAGATAACATCTGTCTTCATATTCACACATGTGGACTAGACTGATGGGAAAAAAAAAAAGAAAAATACTGAAAACAGGAAAAATAACATTTTCCCCACAAGTTTTAGAAATGGGCTAATAAGACACTAGTTAGGTGCATGTCTACATTTTTGATAAAGGAAATGACGAAAAAAAGCTGTATTAAATTGGCCTCTTTTGAGAAAAAAAAATGGGCTCATGGTCTCAGCTAGAGGGAAATACTTAAATGACAGGATGATGAGGCATCTAATTTCTCGGACATCTGAGCAGAATTAAACTTGAACTAATTGTTTGATGCCATTTGGTAACTTCCTGGGCCAATCTATAAAAATGTCTTGATTATTTGCCACTAGTCATATGAATATGTTTATTCATTTTACTAAAAATGTTTTGGTGAATTATGCTTTATCTTATTGAGTGCCATAGTTCACTACACCACTGTACCATGCTATTAACTGAAAAAAGAAACTTCCACACCTCTTGCAAAATAAAATGTAGTGGTGACTTTGTCATATCTGTTTTATACCTTTACCCATTCCACCTTATCCTTCCACACTATATTACAGTTTCTTTCCATAATACATAGGTGGAATATAGTGCTCCATTTCTTCTTAGTGATCAAAAGACACCTTGATAGCAGTCCTCTCATATCTGCCAGAGCCCTGTTCTGGCCAGCAAAACTCCCAAATGGAAGCTCCTTCCTAGAAATGACAAGTGTTTTAATGTGAAGCTACTTGCTGTTGTAATATGATGAAATCTTTTCTGCCCTTTCCAAAGGAAGAGGCCACTAATGGCCCTTGTACCCCTCTCTTCCCAACAAGTCACGGGCATTTGAAATGGGACTGTAGACAGAAACATTGTTTACTCATTCATTTCTAGTAAGTACAATTTAAATATCTTTCCTACTTCTTACAGTGGTAATTCGGATATGTCACTACCCTGATGTTTGCAAACTGACCAATATTGACAAGATGTGAGAGTGGAGCCTCTGCCACCAGAAGGTTTTGATTCCAGATGAAATGCTGATGTGTCCTGATAAAAACCCCACCTATATCTCCTTGCACAGAACTTATTTCCTCAATGTTCTTGTGCTGCACTACAGCCTAGTAAAAAAACATACAAAATGTTAGATATTACATTGCGTATCCACATAATGGATAAACATGTTCTAGATTGACCAAAATTATAGAAGGTGTTCCAAATACTGCCTGAAAAAGATTGAAGTAAATCCAATGTAAAGCTTCACTGTGTCTAGTTTAGGACAAAAACTTTTGAAGAACATGGGGAAGCATTGCTGCAATCACTTTTACACTATGCATTCATCCTCCTCTGATTGCAAGAGAGCTTATTTAACTTGGGAAGAGAGTTAAGAATCTTGATTATGAGCTGTGTCAGCCCCTTGTTCTTGCAAGATGTACTGCCTTTAAAATAGTGTGTGCTGAGAAAAATCCCAAGAATCCTGTACAAATCAAGAATGTTACAGTTGGTCCTTTTCAGATGCTCTGGAGCTTAGGATAAGCTAAATTAAGATAAATTTGCCTACTGGCTACTGCACCAATACTAAAAGATAAAGATTTCAAGCATATTATGGGACATGAATTAGGTATATAATCTGAAAGTCTAGAAGCACTAAAAAAGAAAGAAACCCTACAAATATGAACAAACAAAAAATCACAACACTTAACTAGCCTGTATCCTTTCAGGGAGGATTTTCCAAGGAGAGTTAATTTCTCCACACAAAGAAAGAGCCTAACTCCTCATGATGCCCAAGAAATTCTCCTCCCTCAGTTTTCCTTCTACTTCTGTAATCGAGCTGCACTAAAGGACACCTACAAGAGTGAAGTGTCAGCTTGAGACCAGCTAGCAGAAAAAACATTGAAATGGAAAAGTGCAGTTTTGCAATTAAACTTAAGTCTCTCCTTTTGCATTGTCTCCTTCATTTCTCTTTCTATAATTCTACTTCTATTGTTCTGACAAGGACTTCTGTAAACTCCCAAGATGCCAACCTGAAGCTGACAAGAATGGTGACAAAAATACCTAAAGCACAAATTCTTTTGACAGACTAACAGGGGTCTGTTGTCTGCTGGAATCACCTTTCTTTTTTCCTGTGTGCATTTCTTCTGCTTTGCCCTCTGCAGACACCTCAGCGACAGCCTGAGGGTGTCAGGCATAATTCCTGCAAGACACGGAGAAGGAAAAGAAAATGCCAAGTGTCAAGTCTATCCCATGACCTCCCACTACCACATAAACTGAAAAGGGAAATCCTGGGAAAGTGGCCAGTTATCTCCTCAAGTCTTGATAAGTTTAATTGATTTCCAAGTATTTTCATAGTTGTGCTGAGAGATATGTGTGTTTAGGATACAATAAAGTGTTCACTGAAATCAATTAGAATCTTTGTTCTGACTTCAAGTGGGCTGAAGTTTGATTCTGGTTTCCATCATGAGAGTTCTGTAGTACGCATTTTTAAAGGATTGATACAAACCCTGTCATTCCACTAGCATGTTAAAAAGAGGCAACAAGGGACATTCTGAAGTTTTGTATTAGAAACACAAGATCAGTAGAGCATGAAAGCTCATATATGTGCTCTTATATAGTAACAAAAGAAGATTTTTTTTTTTGGCAGTTACCGATGATGTAATTTCTGCTATTACTGATCCAAATGCTTTATATTATTCTTTTGAAGAAAATGTTCGCTGGCATCACTAATCCTGACTATTAAGTTGTATTGCCAATTAAGTCCAAGCAGTAATGCTCAAAGGAACTACAGATCAGCACACTCTGAAAAAGGGTAACTATCCAAAGATAAAACATTGACTTTGATGGAATCTAAATAAAACTACAGCATTTAGCTAATATATCCCTTTGAATTTTTGTCATTCTGAGTGGGTTTTATTTTAAAACGGTGACTCTCCACTTCAGAACTGGAAAGCTGACATTCTGTATCTGTGTCCATGCCATTTGACATTCCTATCATGGCAACTCACCTTCACTGTCATTTGTCACAAACGCTGATGTGGATATGTCAGCTGTCTATGCAGATATGTCATAAAGTAAGAAACAACTGAAATAGACGTCAATAAAGAAATGATGTTTCTGTGAGCATTGTGTTAAATTAGTTGATATTATCTCTGCTTACTCATCATCAGTAGCTGGAGCTTACATGACAAGGAGTTGTAGTATAAAGTATGATGTTCCACAGGTTTGAAAGGTCAAGTTTAATTTTCCAAACATCTGCAAGTTTATTTTCAACACTTCAATGGCAAATCAAATTCACTTGAGCAAACTTGTCATATAAACAACTTGCAGTACTGAAGATACAAATTCAGAGTAAAATTGGGGAAATCATAGTCGCTACCCTGGAAGTCAGAAGCAGCTGGCTTGAGTGGCCACAGCATTGCTAAAAAAGACCTTTTCTAAATAACCAAGAACAGGTACATATTTTCAGTGGGAATAATGCTAATGTGCCTAATGTTATTTGGCAGTTTAATATTTATTATTATATAACATTTGTGAAAGGACCTACAAGGGAGGAAAGAGTGCAGTGGCTCAGATGACATGCAACAGTTTTGGCACTGGCTTTCACTAAGTCACTGATCATTTTGAAAAGGAGAGGATCACTTTGAAAAGCACTCTGCTCTTGGGAACTCTGAATACAAATGGTGCCACCCACTCAGGATGACAATCAGGGCCTCTGGGACACTTCCTTGTGACCGCTGACTTCAGTACAGCCATCACCACGATGGCAATTGTCATAAACTGGGAGTCCTTTTGCATGGTACAGTGGGGTCAGTGTGGGATGAGCTGCCAAGAAGGAATGGGGCCTGTAGCTTAGCCAGTGGCAGGTCTGCCCTGTTTTCCTAACCCGGGACTTAATGTCTTTTGGAGTTGATAGCTGTGATACTTATTATAGTGACACGCAGAACAGAGAAGCTGGGATTAAATGACCTCAGAAAATACAGCTGACAAATCTTTGAGGAGATTAGGCACTTTATTTGAAAAGATTTTTTTTCCTAATTTAACTTATGTTATAATATTGACTCATGCATTATTTTTTTCTTTCTTCTCAATTTTCCTTTTCTCATTCTTTCAATTTTTCTCCACCTTCATTCCTTCTTTTCCTATACAAGCCACCAGTCTAACTGGCAATAAAGAAAAGGGATAAATGGGGTGAGAGTTAGGGACACAGGAAAGAAAGAATCATGGGATAAAAAGATAGGAAATAATAAAAGAAAATATGAAGCATGAAAGTAGCACATTTCAAAATCAACACTTTTAAATAAAAGGCACAGTAGAAACTATTATAACTATTAAAAAAATTTTAAAAAGCGCCTAATTTTATATCAGCAGAATACAAAGAACAGTAAAAAAAGTTTCTTTTTCAAATTCCTCATCATGACTATAAGGTTGCTGGAGCATGGACTCTGCCTTTTATTGAGGAAATTTTTTCAGTATCCAAACTTTAACAAAAGGATCCATATAAAAATGCTAGTGGAACAAGATTTCTTACACTTGTGGTTTGTCTGGCTGATGAAGGAGTATTTTCAGCATTGCCCACCATTTATTGCATTAGACATTCAGTTAATGCAACACATCTTCTCTTGTGTCAATTTTCATCAAGAACATATTCTGGTTTGTCTTTAATCTGTATTTATGCCCAAACAGAACATACCAGTTTTATTACATTTAGTTGAAATAGCCCCATTAAATAGATGGAACACATATCTAAATTAAAGAAGCAATCTTTGTCTTGATTCTTATCTCTGGTTAATATAAATCACAGATAATTCTTCTAAGGTTAGCGTAGTTACATGAATAAAAATCCAGATTACAGAAGGAAGTGCTTGCTCCTCCTAAGCATTTGTGACTTTTCCTAAGCAAGGCTTTGATAATATAATCAAGAGCAATGATAAACCCTTAACAGATACCTATTGTTCACAGTCAAATGACCTTTTAGGTCAGCTGTTCAATTACCATGACTTACTAAACAGTGATATCTCTTCCATTCAGTGCCTGGTGTTGAGTGGTATGTTCCTGACAAGCAGAAGAAAATCCAATTATCTACTTTTCTTTCTTGCTTCTTCAGGAAATGCTAGCATTTTTAATAGAGTATGTGGCCATGCAATACAGATGATGGCAGGGTCACCTTTAGGATGATTCTATTTTTGTAACTCTTTTTCATAAAGTTGTGAAAGACAGAACCAATTTGTTGCTTCAGCTCTCTGAAGAAAACAGCTTTAAATCTCTGTCTGGACAGATTCTGTGGGACAATGCTGTGAAAAAGTAATAGAGAAGATGTTACTGCATTTCTTGTTCCAATCCTTTGGATCGATCACTGTATCTTAGGGGAGGGGTTCTGTGTATTAAATGACAAGAAATGCAATTTACATAAATTAATTGTTTCCCTGAAGAAGAAACTATTGCATGCTCTTTGAAGCCCATTGCCAAGAATTCTACAGAACCAGAAAAATGGCCATATTCAAATCATAGGACACATTCAGCTCCTGAGGGCAGAGAGACATCTGTGTCATCCTTTTCTCCACAACAGTCTACCTAAGACTGTTTTGCAGCTTTAAACAATGATTTTCCTAAAACCCCACCCAAAAATCTCAAACCCACTTAGGGCTGTCCGCTTTAAATTTTTTTTTGCTTATTTGTATGTAACAGCATTAGAGTGTACATGAGTTTCCTTGACTTTCTTTTTGGTTGGTTTTGCCATTGCTTCACAGTAGAAACAAACTTGGCAGGTAGAAACTTGTTCAAAACCACCAGTGTACCTTGCACAAACTTGCAAGCTTAGAAAGACTTCTGAAACACTCATTTTTGATACAGACTCAGTTTTCTTTTGTGGTTATTTCCAGAGTAAAGTGCAGAAGAATCTTGCTGAATTCTTGATATTTTAAAAACTAATGTAGTTTTCTGTTCTTTATAAGCCATAACAAATGCAACTGAGAGGATTTTTGGATCTCAGCATCTTGCTTTTCTGTGGCAGAAAAAAAGAGTGCCCTGGGAATATGTTTCATTGTTTTCAAATACCATGGAAACCTCCTGACCTTTGAATGTAAACTTTCCAATTTGCAGGAAGAGGTTTAGCCAAAAGATTCTCATTAACATTTGTGGCAGCTAAGAAGCTGAATGCTTTTGTGCTAAACTGGAATTTACCTCTAGGCCACAGACTATGAAACTGTGTGAGGGAAGTCAGAGATGCTGCTTATGCCAAATGTCCTTTCAGAATTAATTTTGCTAAGTTCTCTTACAACAGGAATGGGTGTATCCTGGACTCATTTTGTGTGGTCCTGATAGCTTAAAACCTGATGGCATTCTGACTTGAGGTATTCAAAGATTTACTTGGCACTTCTTGGTGCTAGAATATAAAATGCCTTTTGTCCAATAAATGAATGCCTTTTTATATGATACAATACCCATTTTCTTGAAAGGCAAAGAACCTGTGGAAGTACACGTGCTGCCTCATCAGTAGCATTTTCTGTTCATTCAGATGCATTTTCTATGAACTTCGGACAAAATATTCAGTCTCTGAGAAGACATTTCTTCTCATGATTCAGGTTTTACCTTTCTCTGAATTTTACCAATTCCTTAGCTGTAGGTTTCTTAGTTAGCACTGTGGTATACATATAGTTATTTTTATTTCACTAGCAACAGTAAGGCAGATAAATTTTTAATAAACATTATGCTTTAGAGAGCCATGTATTTTTAAGGGGACTGCTGTGTTAGTCTAAGCTGTGTTGCAGGAAGTATTCCTGGAGAAGTTTAAGAACTGATTGATTTCCCTTACTTCTCAAAGGCAGTATGAAAAGTCCCTCAGGCTTTGTGGACCAAGGCTTCATGTTGGTATAGTATTTTCATGCTGCTGATGTGTGAAAACAAGTAAATTAGTTCCAGTTTTGCTGCTATCGTCTCAACTAAGATAACCCACTGAAACAAGCTGAGAGCTAAAGGTCAGAAAAGAACACCTGTGTTCAAAAGAACTTACAGAGGTGGAAAAGAGCTTGGGGACAGTTTATAGCTATACAAGAGACTGGTAAAATGCAGATCATATTTTATTTTTATTTATGGATCTATTGGGTCAAGGCTCAGGCCCTTTCTAGGCTCTTTGGTAAACTTGGTGAGACTGAAAGAGAAGATAGCAAGGTGAGGGCAAAACCTCCTGAGCCCTGGCCACACCATGGCGTTACCTCTTGATTCCATTTATTTTCCTACACTTCCAACCGGTGACAGAGAAATGAGCTCACAATTTCTTCTCTTAGTCCTGAACATGCTCAGTTCTCTGATAATGTCAGCTGTTTGGACGTGCATCTCTTCTACCCAGTGTTCTCTCAGTCCCCGAGAACAACTGCGGAAGATGTTGGGGTTTCTCCCTGCATGGTCTGAGTTCAACAAAAAGGATTCCCTTTGTTGCTGCAAGCATGTGTGTGTGCCTCAGTGCAGCCCCAGCTCTTTTTTGCTCCTGTCTTCGGGGCAAAGTCACTGCAGAGAAGAAAAGTGAGTCATGCAACCTATGAATCCTCTGTTGTTTAGGCTTTGGTGTGAATCAACTGTGCCTGGAAAGATCTCAGGAGTTTATTAAAAGTGCTCAACAGCCATCTAACTCGGTACTTGTCCTTCTTTGAATTTCTCAGTGATAAAGGGACCTTAGGCAAAACTAAAAGTAGTTCCTTGTCTCTAATTAACAGATCAGGTGTAGATGTCCTTTTCCCCCTCCTACCATTCCATAGCTCTACAAACAGTCTGACAGCCAAAAGATAGCTAAGTGTTCAAGCTGGACTGCAAGTAAACATGCAATCCTACATTGTTGCTTTTAATAGCACTTTGCTTTGCAAAAGGCAGGTGTCCACCACCAAGTGAGATTCCCTGAGATACAGATGGCACCTGCATAGGTCTGGGCTGAAGACCAAGTGCCATTACTGAAGGCATCTCAAAAGGCTCTAAATGCTTGTGCTTTGGCAACAGAATTGAATCCTAAGTGATGTTTTTAAGGTATTAAAATCAAATCACTTGCAGCAGTAGCAGAATGAAGTTAATTTCCAAAACCTAAAGCGTCTACATTTGTTAGCGTTGAACTGTTTCCATCAGTGTTTTCAAAGAAAACTGAACTTTTGTTGCCTGCTACCATTACTGTTTGTGAGATGCTGTGACAACAAGCTCTCCACGTGTATAAGGTTAGAAAATAAGACCACCTTTCTTCCCATTCTAGTTTAATGACTTTCAATGGCTCCATTTAGTTTGAAACAAGTTACAGCATAAGGCAATTTTGCCACTCGATAGCTTTTGGGTGCAATCTGGTTTTTGACTTAGTAAATAGATGAAGCTCTCAAACAGCCTTCAACTGAAAAGAAAAAAAATAAATTTAAAAGGCAGCAAGCTTCTTCATCTGTCATGATATTTTCCAAAAACAAGATAGAAAATCACAAAATATATGGATGATGTACCAAGTTTTCAAAGAAAGGAGAAAACTGGAAAATCCTAATGAAATTGTATCACTAAAGAGAGCCTATGGTAGTTACATTATCTTGTGGCTGAAGTATCTGTGCTGTGATGAGTGCAAGTACTCTTTGCTGAACAAGCTAAAAATGCTGCCACAGGAGAACAGGCTGACTTCAGCTTTATTCAATTGCTTTGCTTTCAAGCAGTTTCTGATATTTCAAAATAACTGACAGAATCAAGCCAAATTCACAAACTCAGTCATTCAAAAGGGTATAAATTATGACCTTTAAGATCAGAATGGATGTTTCTATCCATAGTGTATTGTTGTAGTAGATGAAAATAATTGAAATCTACAGAGAAGAGGTGGTTTAAGGCTGCTGTGTGCAAAAGGGTGATGTGAATGTTTACAAAGAGCTCACCCGCAGGTTGTACCAAGTAATCTGACCAGTGGCTGTAACCAAGTCAACAATGACAGATTTGTCGACAGATTGTTGCAAAGACAGATTGCATCTAGATGCTGGGGATCAAACAGTGCCAGAAATGCTGTGGTGATATTGCAGGATTAATGTCAGACATTGCATCCAGCTTGCAACTGGCAGAGTCACGTGTATCATTATTGCAGTGGGTATGACTTGAAGTAAGTTTGTCCAGAGAGCACTAAGAATAATACTGTACCAAGAAGTACCTATGGAGCTGTTTATGAAACTACATATCAAAGGAAGGGTATCCTTCAGGACATGCAATGTTGAAGAGAAAAAAAAAATCCTGTGTGTTTTATCAAGAAGTATGATGTGGTACAAAGTGCCACCTCTAGAGATAAAATGTGAGATGCTGTGCATGCCAGCAGGGATCCATGTCACACAGCAAGTAAAACAGACTTC